>CM046876.1:500413252-500840454 GCA_025667525.1 Glebionis coronaria
ATTGACAAATCCGGAATCTTAAAAAAATTACAAATCCGGAATATTGTTTGTGAGGTTATCCGGATTCTCAAAAATGTAGCTTATCCGGAATCCTTGATTTTCCTCTTATCCGGAATTCTTGATCTTTGTCTTATCCGAAATTCGTGTAGATACCCTTATCCGGAATCCTTGATTTTCCTCTTATCCGGAATTCTCGTTGTTCGTCTTATCCGGAATACGTGTCGTGACCTTTATCGGGAATATGAGAAGTTACCCTTATCCGGAATCCGTGAAAGAACCGTTACGGAATCAGTGAAAGAACCTTTATCCGGAATCAGTTTATCGTCTTATCCGGAATCCTTCCTTCTGTTGCTTATCCGGAATATATCCGAGTGGTTATCCGGAATGTTGAAGAAAAAAACGTGTTATCCGGAATGAACTGGTGCTTCTTATCTGGAATCCCAACCTTTTGAGGCTTATCCGAAAAAAACTTCTTATGCTAATCCGGAAAAACGTGAATCCGCTATCTTATCCGAAATCCGCAAACCCTTATATTCCGGATAACGAAGCAAAATTGCTTATCCGGAATCTTCACCAACAGCACACTATCCGGAATAATAAAACGCTGCGTATCCAGAATACTGAAACCCCAAAAATCCGGATAACAATCCAAATTGTCAAGAACGTGATTTTTCCAAACTATTTCCGAAAATGAGACCAAGATTACCAACTTTTTATAAAAAATCAAGAAAGATGATAAACACAAATTCCTACCACAACTTTGTAGGCAATTTGTATATATATTTTAAGCTTGAAAAAACAAAACTTTTTTATACGAGATGATTTTTAAGATGAAAATCACACGAAATCAAAAATGATAACCACAAACTAAACACAAATATACCCCATGGCGATTGATACCAATTGTTGTCCCCGATAATATAATGATAGCTTAAGAAATGAGATGGAAAAGATATGAATTTTAGAGAGAGAAAGTAGTGAGAGAAAGTAGAGAGAAGGAGATGATTAACTTGGTGAATATTAGATTAGAATAATGAGAGTACTAATGATCATCCACCCTTCCTAACATGCTAGGAAGGGCTTTATATAGCCGGGCTTACATGTAACCATAATAGGCTATATTGTTTGGACCGGGCTTGTCTTTTGGGCTTTAAGTAGCTTAAATACAAGCCCGTGAACCAAGACTATTTAACTATCTATTACAACGTTCTAATAAATATTATAACAAAAACTTATGACCGAACATTCTTGTTTGACTCAATATTTTGAGGCTAACACATAGCAAAAGGAATTAGGAAGAATAACATATATGTGATGAAGTTTGACTCATTCAGCGACGCCATTTTTTTTTATCAAAATAGATGACACCTCTACCCTATGGCATACGCTTCTCGATCATATCAACATGGGCCTTTTACAGTCCTTGGTTAGCAAGGATCTTGTTAGAAACTTAGCTAAAGTAAAATATGAACAACACTTTTGGGATGCATGTAAAATGGGAAAACAAACACACACAAGCCATAAGGCTTAAAATGTTGTGTCCATATCTAGGTGTCTAGAACTTTTGCATATGGATTTGTTTGGTCCATCCGCGGTGCAAAGTTATGGATGAAATATCTATACATTAGTCATCGTGGATGATTACTCTAGATATACATGGACAAAATTCTTAAAAACAAAAAATGAGGCTCTTGACCATTTTGAGATTTTAAGCAAGAAAATTGAAAACCAACTAGATTGTCGTATTGTGTCAATTCGAACGGATCATGGTATGGAGTTTGATAATGAGGCACAATTCGAAGCCTTTTGTGACACCAAGGGTATCACACACAATCTGTAACACCCGCTTTGATAAAGGGACAAAGTGTCACGTTATTGTGTCATATCATAAACATATAAAAACGCAAGCGAAGTCTTATTTATTAAATATCAAAATAACTCTCCAAAAGAGTAACAATCCCAAATATGAGGGTACAAAATAGATATCATCAAAATACAAAGGTCTTCAAAGCATTTATCAAGACACAAGGGTGACTCTAAGGTAGCTCTCTAACCCAACTCTCACTTCCCAACTTCCCGCTAAAACCTGCCGCAGGAAAAGAAAATGCGGTTGAGCTAATGCTCAGTGAACATGTATAATAATAAAGGCTGTAAAGAGAACATATACAATGGAATCTGCAAATCAATATCATAAGGATTGAACAAGGAGACTAAAACAAGGAATATCAAAAGAAGAATAAAAGAAATGTATAGGATGTGGCCACGAGCTCATACACATCACATAATATCATACCACATAACCACATAAGTGTTCATAGGCGGCCGAACCTAATGCACCGAAAGCGATATGGGGTGTATTGCACACACAACCCATTCAATGAATCACATAACATACTCACATAGCCTAGGATGCATCCATACGCTCCCTGCAAAACAAAGTCATAATATGTACACTAGCTCATGACTAGTATATACACACACATAATAACATATAAATGTGCACACGAAAGGGAACACCGGGACTAATCACACCGCCCCAGATGGTGTCATGTTATTGGTGTATGTTTATGGACTTATATTTAATAGTCGTATGATAGGATCGAACTCGAGATTACGGGAATGCACACAATACGTAAAGAGTTAATTTATTTAATAAATATATATTTATGTATTTATTAATTTAAACCGAGCAAGTAACTATATAACTTTAATGATCGTTAATTATTTAATAGTTAAGTATTAACGAGGGTTAAATAAATATATAGTAAGAGAATTAAAAGGAAAGAACGACGGAAAGTTCTGGAACACCCCACAAGGGGTGTTCGACGTCGGTTAAAGCAAAGGGGGGGGGGGGGGGGGGGGCAAAAGTTGCCTTTTATTTATTTGGGCTACAATGGGTTGGGGTCTATAAATACACCTCCTTATCCCTCATAATTCACAACATAACTTGAATCTCTTTCCCCTCTTTCTCTCTTGGTTTGATCACAAGACTAAACCCACGAAGGGTTTCGGTTGGTTTTCTTGGTTGATCGATTGTGTTTATAATCTAGTCCTAACCCCTATCTAGGGTTGTTGGGTAGATTATTTACAAGCGTTGTAGCTCGGTTTTCACGTGCTAGAATCACGATTAGCTCGTTGTATTACGTGTGTACAAGATCGGAATATAGTCTTACTTTAGACTATATCTTGGTGTATACGGTGTTATCCCGAATTGGTGATTCGTTCTTCGTCTTGTGGATTTGCTTTAGCGTAAAGGTATGTAACCCTAATTCGATTAATTATAATTGTGTTATTAATTGTGATCTTGTTAAATCGATTCCGCTATATGTGCTTTTATCTCGTTTAGGGTTTTATATAATTGTTATGATATTAATAAACCTTCAGTGGTATTAGAGCCGTTTTAACATGTTATAATTAACGAAAATCTAAAGTTTTTAACTAATAATTGTTTTGAGTTAAAACTACATGTTTTTTAGGTTTTCATAAAATTAGGGTTTTGTTTTTTTAAAAGTTAGGGTTTTGACCGAATTTCTAATAAAAAATTGTTTTGAAACCTTAAATTACATGTGGGATAATTTTTTTAGATTAAATTGCATGATTAATTGTTATGTCATGTATGGTTACGATCCATAGAGATTTAATTGTTAAGATTTGTGGGGAATCCATGATTACGTGCATGTTTTCATGGATCATAAAATTATATGTTTATATGATTTTATGTGCTACGTGATTATTTGATTCAATAAATCTAGAATTAGGAAAGACTTTTATATGGATATAAAGACCTAGATTTGACGATTATTGAATAAATCGTATGCATGTGGCTTTTTGATTCATTTATTGCACATATAAATTGTTATTATGTGTTTATGATTTAGTTTTTTTTGCTTGTTTATATTAAAAATTGGTGAATTATTGTAAACAAGGGTTTTTTTTATGAAAAGCAATAATATGGAATAAAAATCATATTAAAATAATGATTTGTTAGATATTTAGATTACATAAGATTATGTTGATTGTTGAATTGCAATAATAATCTAACGGCCTACTCTTTTTGACAAACTATAAAGTGGGTTTAACGCACCGCTGGTCATGTACCCGGTTAAGGAAGGAGGTGTTATGCCATTAGTCGCTAATCAAATTCCCGGCTCACCTGTGCGTCAAATTGAAATTACCTACGATTATTAATTGAATTATACCTTAAGGGTGATTTACCACAAATTCACATCCGAAACACAATGAATAAGGGTATTGCTTTGTGCGTAGCCGAGTTCTAGCAAAAGTACGTTGTGAATAGTTGTGGGAAAATTCTTTAATTGGTGTAACCAATACCGCAACATAATTTATGAAGAAATTTAATCTTGTGAAAAATTTTACTAAATATTTTATGAAACTTATACTATGGAGATTGTATGCTGTAACACCCCTAATTTAGGCTCAGCGGAAGCACACAAGTTTTGGGGCCAGTTACGTCATGATTATCCGAGTCTTGATCCGAGAGAACGACCTCTATGCCAAATATCACACACAGACTCCAAATAATCATACAGTCAAGTACCTGAGAATACATGCTTAAAACAGTCAACATAAAGTTGGTGAGTTCATAAGTTTTATTAAAATGTTTAAGACACTTCAAAAGTTTAGAAAGTCTACTACCAAAAGTAGTATCATAAAAGCGTTTAGAAATCCAAAGTTTCGTAACAAAAGCAACGTTTACCACAAAGTTTGGTCATATATCAACATTTAGCCAAAAGTAGTACAGCCAACACAAAAATAATTCAGTTCATATTCAAGATTCATATCAACATTACATGCACGATTCATATCAAGATCACATGCACAATTCATATCAAGATCACATATAAGAAGCATAGATCATAGAAAGATTCACACTAAAGATCGATACAAGATCATAGCAAGATTCATAGTCAAGATCATAGCAAGATTCACATGCAAGAATCATATCAAGCTCATTATTCAAGATTAGCATTCAATTGGATCGCAAACAAAATGTTTTAAAGCATATGAATCCTATTATACGAGGGCAAGCATATAAAGTTTAAAAACATATGAATCCATTAAACAATGGCAAGCATAGAAGCATATGAATCCATTAAATAATGGCAAGCATAGGAGCATATGAATCCATTAAATAATGGCAAGCATATAGGAGCATATGAATCCATTAAATAATGGCAAGCATATAGGGTACCCAGTTAAGATAGCAATAAGCTCATGACAAAACTTCCGCGAAGTGATTAAAGACAAAACACATTTTGCGTCCATAAGCAAGCAACATAGCATTATCGTCATAAAGATAACCCCAACGGAGTATTTCAAGAAAATGATAGTTTTGCGTCAACAAAAGATGTTACAAGCATTATCACACCTCAAATACATTAGGCATATAAGGCAGATCAAAAGGGGTTATGACTCACTAACATATTCAAAATATGTAGCATAAACAATACTTGCAAGTATAACTACGTATGTATCACAAACAATCATCAAAACGTATAAACACGCGCATCACAAACAATACTTGAAAAGTATAACCACATATTTGACATCGACAAGCATGCATCTCCCCCAAAGAGATTCAAAACATTTATAAAGCGATTCGAAAAGTGAAAGAGGGGTATGAACTCACCTTAGTATATCAAAGATTTCACAGCAAGAATATGAAAATCAATGATGTAGCAAACACAGGTCGCAACCTAAATATATAACGCTAAGTTAGGTCGCAGTCAAAGAATGCAAAAATGCATTCACGTCACACGCACATGTCACCCTTTACCACGGTTTAAGTCAAAAATAATATATGCTCAAAACGTTTGTTGGTTTAATACTCGACCGAACTTCTAAGTAAAAATGTTGACTTGACTTAGTAAAACCCGGCAGCCTTTCGGCGGCATATACTACCATTTTAACTTTAGTTAAAATATTTTATAACTTTTTAGAAGAAAATCGACAGCTTTTCGAAGTAAACTTTAATATATAGCCATTTTAAAACAAAACTTAACTCACACTAATTCAATCTCGACTAAATAAATCTGAGCCTTACACGTTGCTTTAAAATACTCGACGCAAAACATTTATTAAAATAATATTTGCACAATAGTCTTTACAATCTTAAATAAAACATGACAAAATAATTTACTGATTATTAACTTGACAAATTCAGATTTTGGGTTTAACATTTTTCCTTTGGATCCCCACGTGAAGCACCCCTTTTTGTGCAAACTTTTGGTGTCGGCAATGATAGGACACAAAAGTTCCAGACACTTTTAAAAACATTTTTTTTCTCACTTCATTTCTTGCGTCTCTCTCTCCTTCTCGTGTATAAAACAGTAGCAAATAACATTTGTTTTCTCTCTCTCTCATTTACAACACTAGCAGAAAGACAAGGTTTGAAAACCATTTTTGTAAAAGCATTTCCCTCCTAAAGTACTTGTATTTCCCATCCTTCTCTTTCGTCTACAACAAACACTACTCCACGATTTTTGTAAAGCATTTCGACACTCACAATTTGTTAAAGAACAAATCTACTCTCGACACAACCCTCGACCAAGTCACGGCTCACATACTCTCGTCAAGACTCACAACAAAACCTCACGACTAGCTCATAAGCTTACACAACATCCATAACCCTCGCATGTATTTGCGTTTATATGTGTCTATCCCGACTCTTGGTATAACAACGATAGCAACAAAACCCCATTTATAGAAAATCTCACTTCAAGACTCTCGCAAACAAACCCTCATAACTCGCTACCAAACTTCAACAAAGCGTTTACAAACATTCACGATCTCACGTCTCACGTTTGCTTGACCTAGTTACAACTTAAAACCCGGTTTTTGAACGTACCCACTTAGCTCGACACCCATAAAAAGTACACCAACAAGTTTTAAAACAAATCTTATGACTCTTAACCAAAAACCCATTTCGACCATATATGAAGTCGTTAAGCTTATAGAAACACACGTTATGTCGCTTTTAATTCCAAAAATGGTGGTAAAGTGATGATGTGCAATTGCATGACGAAACATGTAAAACAAAAACAAGAAAGCACGCGAGGCAACCTTAGTGAGTTCTCGGATACGATATTGACGCTCGCGAAACTAGGGACCTTCAAATCTTAAAAACCCAACACTCGAACAAACAAAACCAAGAACACCCTTGACGACTCGTACTTCGCAGCAACAACAGCTAGCACCTTCGAAACAGTAAAACCCACGTCGTGTAGTACCCCGTCAACGACACAGCAGCAGCAGCACTCTCGAACCAACGTAGCTTAAAAAACGCCTTCCGAATGGTTGTGTTGGCGGATGGATGTGTTGAGTTAATGATGGTATCAGTTTTTGGTAGCATGATGAATATATTTTTATGAGAATGGAGTTTCTAAGATGGGTAAATGAGGGTTGAATACAGTGGTTACTGAAAGATAGAGAGAAATGTATATTGTGTAGGTGGGTTTCATGTGTGTGTTTCAGGTAAGTGAGAGAGGGCTAGATGTAGCATATAGGTGCATGTTGCATGAGGAGGGGACCAAAACCATCTGCCTATAGGGTGAAGACTTAGAACATGTACCATGCTTAAGAGTAGGAAAATCATGTGGGAATTTGAAATTCAAGATAAGCAATTTGGGTGTCTCGGTGTGAAAAGGGAAATGGTATCCTAGGGAGTATGACAAAAGCTATGTAGCATAGTTTTGTTTTATATATGGGATGAATTGTGAATGATAGCCGGAGGGGTCACGCTTTAGGAGTAGTATTTCGATGACAATTACCAACGATATAATTAGCATAAACGATATTCGAATCCGGACGTATGTGTCGTATAAATATAAATTACAACACTATAGATCACGTAAAGTCGGGCAATACGTAAAATAAGTTAGCTGTTGCAAGAATTGTGCAAATAAGTATTGGCACCAAAAACAGGAGCAGTTAATTTACAGATAGCTCGCGCAACGTGACACAACTAAATCCTACACAGATAATGCACACGTATTGGCAATTAAATTTCAGATACGCTTAAATATTGATCGTAAATTATTACGCAACCAATTGTGACACACTCGCAGTGTTCACAGCAAAGCAGACTGAGCACAGTCTAAGTAAAATACACGCTAGCCCACATTATTTCATAGAATAAGAGAATGCTTCCCAGATAAATAGCAAATTAGCACATAATTGACTACATAAAAAGTCAAGGGAGCAAAAGTGTAATTTTAGAAAGTCTGAAAATTACGGTGTGTTACAGTCCCCCATCGTTAAAGAAGCTTTCTCCTGAAAGCTTTGAGTGCGTTATCAACACGGGAATCAGCAGATAAGTGTGTGTGTACTTAACACGGGATCGATGTTGACACTCCCAGGTGAATTCAGGACCGCGCCCAAAATTCTACCTTGCATTGATAATTGGTATGCGGTTTTACCTCATTCGTTTGACCTCGTGGTCCATAGTTTCAACAGGCTCCTTGACAATATTTAAATTGTCATCGATTTGGATCTCGTCCAATGGCACGACAAGTGTTTCATCAGAAGGACACTTCTTCAAATTGACATGTGAAGGGTATTGTGCACCCGACTGAGTACTTGCGGCAACTCCAACTAATAGGCCACGGTCTCAACTTTTGTTAAGATTTTGAAAAGTATAATGTAACAGGGTTTCAATATCCTCTTTTTGCCAAAACGTATCATACCTTTCCAAGGTGATACTCTTCACATAACTTCCCTCCACCATTTGTTGCTTAGAGAAACACGAACGATGTTCTCATCACAAACAATCAGAACGCGATATTGGGCAACTAATCGATGCGGATGATATCGTCAAAACTTGTAAAAATATACGGATGTCAGGTCGATGTTGAACGAACGGTTCGGTAAGAAAAATGGTGTATTGTGAAATGATAAGGTCGACTCTATATAATGCGGTTGAATAGAAATCAACTCGAATATACGGATATCCATGTCTTGCACAAGTTATGTATACACACGTAAAAAAAATTCTTGTCGAAAATATAAAAAGTGAATTTATGACAAAATGTTTCTGGTGACTACTACGAGCATAGTATGGTCCTTCCCAAATTATACATAGGTGACCAGGCTTTGTATAATTGGGGACTAACGGCGTGATGCTCCTTTTCGTCAAATAGTGTTATCTTTCTTGGAATTAAATGGTATATAATATACAGCTTTATAAGATAGTAGCCAAGACAATTTATGAAAATATTTTTGTAAAATGAGAATAAAGTAGTTTAAAATCTTCCAATAAGTAGTTCACAAGGTTTTTAGCAAAGCGTTTTGGAAATTTTTAGTGAAATAATTGACAAGATAAGAACGAGTGGTTTATGAAGTGATGGCGAAATGGTGCATAATATGGTTGTAAATGATTCGTAAGGTGGTATGAAAGAAGAAATCTTGCAAGACAATGGCAAAACTGATTCAAAATGTCGTAACGCTTTCGAAAGAGATATAATTAAACGAACTATCAAAACACATTCATTAATAGAGATCTATAAATCATTTTATGCAAGTATCACCAGCAAATTCATAGTCAACATAGTTAAGATCTCTAAAATGATATGAGATAAAATGACCAAATGAAAAGTGCATGAGTCGTCAATTAGTCGTGTCTCGTAAGTAGACGTTCAAATTCATAAGCAAAAGAAAATAAATACCGACGCGCGATAACGTGCGCAAGAATAAGTATCAACCAAAGAGATCGTATATAATATACTAATATATTATAAAACATACCAAATATATAAAAAGGACAATCAGCATATAAAGCAAGCATAAACAGATAAAGCAAGCAGTCATGCAACAGCGGACAGGGAAAACACAAACATGCAAAGTGAGCATTCATATAGCAGCGGAAAAAAGCAATCGTAATATACAAAGCACGTATTCAAATAGCAGCGAAATGAGCAAGATAAAACACACGAGAGCATCGGTTATAGTCTAGGCCTATACAATATCACCTAGTTCTCTATAACCAAGGCTCTGATACCAATCTGTAACACCCCTAATTTAGGCTCAGCGGAAGCACACAAGTTTTGGGGCCAGTTACGTCATGATTATCCGAGTCTTGATCCGAGAGAACGACCTCTATGCCAAATATCACACACAGACTCCAAATAATCATACAGTCAAGTACCTGAGAATACATGCTTAAAACAGTCAACATAAAGTTGGTGAGTTCATAAGTTTTATTAAAATGTTTAAGACACTTCAAAAGTTTAGAAAGTCTACTACCAAAAGTAGTATCATAAAAGCGTTTAGAAATCCAAAGTTTCGTAACAAAAGCAACGTTTACCACAAAGTTTGGTCATATATCAACATTTAGCCAAAAGTAGTACAGCCAACACAAAAATAATTCAGTTCATATTCAAGATTCATATCAACATTACATGCACGATTCATATCAAGATCACATGCACAATTCATATCAAGATCACATAAAAGAAGCATAGATCATAGAAAGATTCACACTAAAGATCGATACAAGATCATAGCAAGATTCATAGTCAAGATCATAGCAAGATTCACATGCAAGAATCATATCAAGCTCATTATTCAAGATCAGCATTCAATTGGATCGCAAACAAAATGTTTTAAAGCATATGAATCCCATTATACGAGGGCAAGCATATAAAGTTTAAAAACATATGAATCCATTAAACAATGGCAAGCATAGAAGCATATGAATCCATTAAATAATGGCAAGCATAAGAGCATATGAATCCATTAAATAATGGCAAGCATATAGGAGCATATGAATTCATTAAATAATGGCAAGCATATAGGGTACCCAGTTAAGATAGCAATAAGCTCATGACAAAACTTCCGCGAAGTGATTCAAGACAAAATACATTTTGCGTCCATAAGCAAGCAACATAGCATTATCGTCATAAAGATAACCCCAACGGAGTATTTCAAGAAAACGATAGTTTTGCGTCAACAAAAGATGTTACAAGCATTATCACACCTCAAATACATTAGGCATATAAGGCAGATCAAAAGGGGTTATGACTCACTAACATATTCAAAATATGTAGCATAAACAATACTTGCAAGTATAACTACGTATGTATCACAAACAATCATCAAAACGTATAAACACGCGCATCACAAACAATACTTGAAAAGTATAACCACATATTTGACATCGACAAGCGTGCATCTCCCCCAAAGAGATTCAAAACATTTATAAAGCGATTCGAAAAGTGAAAGAGGGGTATGAACTCACCTTAGTATATCAAAGATTTCACAGCAAGAATATGAAAATCAATGATGTAGCAAACACAGGTCGCAACCTAAATATATAACGCTAAGTTAGGTCGCAGTCAAAGAATGCAAAAATGCATTCACATCACACGCACATGTCACCCTTTACCACGGTTTAAGTCAAAAATAATATATGCTCAAAACGTTTGTTGGTTTAATACTCGACCGAACTTCTAAGTAAAAATGTTGACTTGACTCAGTAAAACCCGGCAGCCTTTCGGCGACATATACTACCATTTTAACTTTAGTTAAAATATTTTATAACTTTTTAGAAGAAAATCGACAGCTTTTCGAAGTAAACTTTAATATATAGCCATTTTAAAACAAAACTTAACTCACGCTAATTCAATCTCGACTAAATAAATCTGAGCCTTACACGTTGCTTTAAAATACTCGACGCAAAACATTTATTAAAATAATATTTGCACAATAGTCTTTACAATCTTAAATAAAACATGACAAAATAATTTACTGATTATTAACTTGACAAATTCAGATTTTGGGTTTAACATTTTTCCTTTGGATCCCCACGTGAAGCACCCCTTTTTGTGCAAACTTTTGGTGTCGGCAATGATAGGACACAAAAGTTCCAGACACTTTTAAAAACATTTTTTTTTCTCACTTCATTTCTTGCGTCTCTCTCTCTCCTTCTCGTGTATAAAACAGTAGCAAATAACATTTGTTTTCTCTCTCTCTCATTTACAACACTAGCAGAAAGACAAGGTTTGAAAACCATTTTTGTAAAATCATTTCCCTCCTAAAGTACTTGTATTTCCCATCCTTCTCTTTCGTCTACAACAAACACTACTCCACGATTTTTGTAAAGCATTTCGACACTCACAATTTGTTAAAGAACAGATCTACTCTCGACACAACCCTCGACCAAGTCACGGCTCACATACTCTCGTCAAGACTCGCAACAAAACCTCACGACTAGCTCATAAGCTTACACAACATCCATAACCCTCGCATGTATTTGCGTTTATATGTGTCTATCCCGACTCTTGGTATAACAACGATAGCAACAAAACCCCATTTATAGAAAAGCTCACTTCAAGACTCTCGCAAACAAACCCTCATAACTCGCTACCAAACTTCAACAAAGCGTTTACAAACATTCACGATCTCACGTCTCACGTTTGCTTGACCTAGTTACAACTTAAAACCCGGTTTTTGAATGTACCCACTTAGCTCGACACCCATAAAAAGTACACCAACAAGTTTTAAAACAAATCTTATGACTCTTAACCAAAAACCCATTTCGACCATATATGAAGTCGTTAAGCTTATAGAAACACACGTTATGTCGCTTTTAATTCCAAAAATGGTGGTAAAGTGATGATGTGCAATTGCATGACGAAACATGTAAAACAAAACAAGAAAGCACGCGAGGCAACCTTAGTGAGTTCTCGGATACGATATTGACGCTCGCGAAACTAGGGACCTTCAAATCTTAACAACCCAACACTCGAACAAACAAAACCAAGAACACCCTTGACGACTCGTACTTCGCAGCAACAACAGCTAGCACCTTCGAAACAGTAAAACCCACGTCGTGTAGTACCCCGTCAACGACACAGCAGCAGCAGCACTCTCGAACCAACGTAGCTTAAAAAACGCCTTCCGAATGGTTGTGTTGGCGGATGGATGTGTTGAGTTAATGATGGTATCAGTTTTTGGTAGCATGATGAATATATTTTTGTGAGAATGGAGTTTCTAAGATGGGTAAATGAGGGTTGAATACAGTGGTTACTGAAAGATAGAGAGAAATGTATATTGTGTAGGTGGGTTTCATGTGTGTGTTTCAGGTAAGTGAGAGAGGGCTAGATGTAGCATATAGGTGCATGTTGCATGAGGAGGGGACCAAAACCATCTGCCTATAGGGTGAAGACTTAGAACATGTACCATGCTTAAGAGTAGGAAAAGCATGTGGGAATTTGAAATTCAAGATAAGCAATTTGGGTGTCTCGGTGTGAAAAGGGAAATGGTATCCTAGGGAGTATGACAAAAGCTATGTAGCATAGTTTTGTTTTATATATGGGATGAATTGTGAATGATAGCCGGAGGGGTCACGCTTTAGGAGTAGTATTTCGATGACAATTACCAACGATATAATTAGCATAAACGATATTCGAATCCGGACGTATGTGTCGTATAAATATAAATTACAACACTATAGATCACGTAAAGTCGCGCGATACGTAAAATAAGTTAGCTGTTGCAAGAATTGTGCAAATAAGTATTGGCACCAAAAAGCAGGAGCAGTTAAATTACAGATAGCTCGCGCAACGCGACACAGCTAAATCCTACACAGATAATGCACACGTATTGGCAATTAAATTTCAGATACGCTTAAATATTGATCGTAAATTATTACGCAACCAATTGTGACACACTCGCAGTGTTCACAGCAAAGCAGACTGAGCACAGTCTAAGTAAAATACACGCTAGCCCACATTATTTCACAGAATAAGAGAATGCTTCCCAGATAAATAGCAAATTAGCACATAATTGACTACATAAAAAGTCAAGGGAGCAAAAGTGTAATTTTAGAAAGTCTGAAAATTACGGTGTGTTACATATGCATGCTTCTCCATACATTAATTTTGACATCAAAATTTATACCCTTAAAATTTAAGTCGAATGCTCCTAATTGACGAACACTTGAAATTACTTTGTCATCAAATGAGATTTTGGGTAATGTTGTGATGGAGAGAATACCATTTGTAGAAGGAAAATTCGTATGATGGTTTTACGTTACTCAAATTAGATGACTTAATTAAGTTACTCAGTGAGATCTGGAAACTTAATGCATTCAGAAGGGATGAAACATGTTTACTATACAAAGCGTTTTTTGGCAATGTAAATCCCTTAAATATCTAGAAATTGAAAATTGTTTGTCAATTGAATTGTTCGACAAGTCGCTATGTTGAGTACATTGATTACTACCAGATCAACTGATGTAATGGATCTATGTCAATATAGTTCTAGAATTCAAGGAAATAATATGGTTTTTATACCAGGGTAATTTTATTTCTTGAAAGTATTATGTTATCGAAAATACTAATATTTGAACTTATTTATGTATAAATGGCTCAACCCACCATTAACACGATAAGTTCCGCGTCCAAAGCTTTCTTTGAACGTCCTAAACTTACTGGCCTAAACTTCAATGATTGGTACCGCTCGCTAAGAATTGTCTTGAGAGCAGCGACTACTATCGATATCTTGACTACTCCCTATACGGAGGATCTTGCTGAAGGAGCATCTGATGCGCAAAGTCTTGAACACGCTGCTAATGTTAAGAAGCACTATGAGGTTGCTTGCTTAATGCTAGGAAAAATGGCTCCTACACTTCAACAGAAGTATGAGCTATTTTCACCTAAGCGAATGCTTGATGAGCTCAAGGCTATGTTCGAGAAGCCGCAAGCTGTGGAGATCTACGACTTATTATAAGCTTTGCATAGCTGCAAGCAAGCTACAAGAAATTCTGTAAATGCCCATTATTTGGAGATGAGGGGTTATATGGAACAACTCATTGCACTAGGACAACCCTATGATCATAATATGACTATCAACTTGATCAATAAGTCCCTTAACAAGGACTTCAATGATTTCGTTAGAAACTATAATATGCATTGCACGGGGAAGACAGTTAATGATTTGCATGCAATGCTCATTGACTATGAAAAGGGGTTGAAAGACAAGGCATCTACCGCTACGCCTTCTGTACTAACCATATAAAAGGGTAGAGTGAGTAAGCCAAAAACCGCAAGCGAATAAGAAGAAAGGAAAAGGCAAGGGTAATAAGGGCAAACAAGTTGTGACTTATTCGAAACCTAAGCAGAACTTTGTCAAGAAGAGTCAATCTCAAAAGGATGAAACTTGTCACCATTGCAAGGCAAGTGGTCACTGAAAGAGGAATTACCCTCTTTACCTCGAAGAATTGCGAGAAATAAAGAAGAAGTCTGAGCAGAGCGCTACAGCTTCAGGTACTTTATTTATGATTGAATTGTTTAATTTAACATACAAATTAAATTCCTGGGTATATGATACGGGATGCGGTATTAACATTTGTAATACGCTGCAGGGATTTAATCTGGAAAGGAAGCTTTCCTATGGGGAACAATATCTGCAAGTGGGCAATGGCCCACAAGCAGCGGTTGAAGCTATATGAACTTTTAATCTAGTTTTACCTTCGGGTTTAGTACTAAGATTAAACGATTGTCATTATGAACCTACAATTGCTAGGGGTGTTATTTCCTTTTCTTGTTTGTTAAATACTGGATTTGTTCACATGATTGATAATAATGGAATTTCTGTTTGGAAAAATGGTATTTTCTATTTTAATTCAATTTCTGTGAATGGTGTATTTGAAATAGGCATGCATGATAATGAATATAAGAACAATAAATCTGTATTTAGCATAAGTAAGAAGAGAAAGTTTGACAATAACTCTTCTTATCTTTGGCATTGTAGACTTGCCCATATTGGGAAGACTCGTATACAAAAGCTTCAACGTGAAGGTATTTTGGAGAGTATCAATGATGAATCATTTGATAAATGTGAGTCTTGTATCTCTAGGAAGATAACCAAGAAACCTTTTAATAGCAATATTGAAAGAGCTACTGATCTACTTGGACTTATGCATACTTATGTGTGTGTACCACTTAAACATACGTCAAGGAAAGGTGCTAGCTACTTCTTAACATTTACGGATGATTATAGCCGTTATGGTTATGTTTATTTACTTAAGCATAAACATGAGGTATTTGAAACATTCAAAGTGTTTAAAGCAGAAGTAGAACTGCAATTAGGGAAGAAGATTAAGGCTCTTCGTTCTGATAGAGGTAGTGAATATTTAAGTCAAGAGTTTATAGATTATCTAAGTGAGAATAGAATTGTTCAGCATCTTACTTCTCCTTCTATACTCCACAACAAAATGGTGTATCTGAAAGGAGAAATCATACATTATTGGATATGGTGCGATCTATGTTTAATCTTACAACTTTACCTTTATCCTTTTGGGATTATGCTTTAGGATATGTTGTTCGCATTTTAAAAATGGTTCCCACAAAGAAGGTCGATAAGACACCATATACTATGGCATGGCAAGAAGCCATATTTGTCTTATTTAAAGGTCTGGGGTTGCGAGGCGTATGTGAAACGTGACTCGGTGACAAACTCCAACAACGATATGTAAAATGTATCTTTGTAGGATACCCTAAGGAAACTATGGGTTACTACTTTTATTATCCACTTGAGAACAAAGTAATTGTTTAAGGTATGGAGGCTTCCTTGAATCTGATCTTGTTAATCAAGAATTCAGTGGGAGAAATTATGATTGAAGATAGTCATATAGATACATTACCTTCTGAAAACACTAGCGATGTAATTCCTATAGAACCAGAAAGTCTGGCGGTTCCACCGGAATTAGTTCCTCTGGGTAGATCTACAAGGATTAAAACGCAAATAGCAATATATGTCTTAACATAGAGGATGATGATGAGTTAGGGGATCTTTGTGAACCCACTAATTATAAATCCGCCATACTTGATCCTGAGAAGGATAAGTGGATGGTTGCTATGGATGAGGAAATGAAATCCATGAAAGTAAATGATGTTTGGATTCTTGTAGAACCACCACCAAATGCTAAAGTAGTGAGACATAAGTGGATATACAAGAAGAAAACCGACATGGACGAAAAAGTACAATCCTATAAAGATCGTTTAGTAGCTAAAGGTTTTACTCAAACTTTTGGCGTAGACTACGAGGAGACATTTTCTCATGTAATAGACTTAAGAGCTATTAGGATTCTCATAGCTATAGCAGCATACTATGACTATGAGATATGGCAAATGGATGTTAAAACTGCCTTCTTGAACGGTCGCTTAGATGAAGACATCTATATGCAGCAACCAGAAGGGTATGTTGATCCTGAGAATCCAGGACATGTGTGCAAACTTCAAAGGTCCATTTATTGTTTGAAGCAAGCATCACGTCAATGGAATAAAAGATTTGACGAAGAAATCAAAAATTTTGGATTTATTCAGAATCGTGATGAGCCATGTGTATATCGCAATGCTAGTGGGAGTGATGTAGTATTCCTAGTCCTATATGTTGATGACGTTTTAATCATGGGAAGTAACATTCCAAGACTTAAAGCTGTTAAGGATTATCTTGGTAAATGTTTTTCTATGAAGGATTTAGGAGAAGCTGCATACATTCTTGGAATTAAGATCTATCGGGATAGGAAAAGACGGTTAATTGGTCTATGTCAAGATTCTTATATAGGTAAGATTTTGACGAAGTATAATATGCATAATTCCAAGAAAGGTTTTCAACCTATGGAAGTTAAGCATAATCTGAGTCATGAGATGGATGCATCAACTCCTGAAGAGGATGTTGATCCCAAACTTAGATCGATTAGCTTTGTATTAAACGAGATTAAATCAAGATTAATACTTAGAGAAACTTTGTTGTATTTGACGATCCAAGTGTTATGTGGAATTAACACTTAGAATAAAGAACAAACAAACAAGTAAACCAAACTATCACTTTAGATTGATAAACGAACTTGCTTACAATGAAAGTTGTAAAACTGAATAATATGTATATGAACTACAAACCATACGACCTCCTTTTATAACACAAGGAGCCGTGTACAAGGGTTTACTTATCAACTATTCTAGGTAAATATAAATATAGAAATTACAATATTGAGCATATCTTTACTTCAAATATAAAACGTGTTGACTAAGTATTCCTATCAGTGGTTGGACTTCTTCTTGTTAGTGGCTTGGATATTTCTTGTCAGTGCTTGATCTTTCAGCGCTTCATTTCCTGTTGTCAGCGTCCAAATTACTCTTGTCAGCGTCTCAGTGACTTAGCTCATTTTATTCCCAACAATCCTCCCCTAAACTTGATATCTACTCTAGTAATCAAGTTTCTGAATAAAAACTAAGTACAAGGAGGATTCTTACAAATACAAACTACTTGTTAATTAGAAAATAAACAAATCTAATTAAATCCTTGCTAACATCACTAGTATAATCAACTTCTAGCTGTGTAGACACCATCTTCTTCAAAACATCCTTAGACATAGGATATTGAGCATCAACCAGAAGATACTCTGAAAACTTTGTGGTGCTTAGATGGTATACACCAGCAACTGAATGTAGACGCTACTTTAAACCACTAATATCATCCAGATCCAACCATATTGGATCAACTTCATCTGGTGCAATCATCCTCTTGAATGATGTCCAGATCTTTATTCCATTTGCTGAAGTAGGCTCTTCAGCATCATACTTGGCCTTCATCAGATTCCACTGATCTACCAAGTCTTCTCTATCCATGCTTGCAAACAATGAGATCAAGGAAGTAAAAGTATGTACCTCTTTACCATATCTGGTGATCATCCAGAACCCACTTTCATCTTCTTCATAATTGATTATTGGGTTTCTGAAATCCAAGGGTAATACCTATGCAACATCTGAAGCCTCCAAAGGTGAAAGCTTTATACTCTTTCTGATCACTGCTTCACTAGGATTCAATTTATCAAGGGCTGGAAATTCAATGGGAATTCCCTTCTTCACTGGCCTTGGTATAATAGATGTAACACTCTCATTTCTCGTATCGGTACAGCGGAAGGGTCTTTCAGAGTGTTACGGGATAGCACAATAACTCCAATCATAGACAACACATAAAAATGGTTGTACAAGGTTTAACAAACATTCATTCGATAAAAGTTTAAAAGTGTACAACAGGTCCCAAATTATACAGGTCATTAAGTTTACAAAACACAGATCGAATGAACATTTTTAATATTAAGTGTGGGCCATCAGAGTCGATCTCCATCCGGATTACCTTCAAGCACCTGAGATAGAAAACATGCAAAAATCATATCAGCGAATGCCGAGTGAATTCATAGAGTTTAATGAAAACCGTTATATAAAACAATCATTTACATTCATTTAAAATCAGAACACAAGTATAATATCGGAAGTAAGTCCACATATTGCTAGTCAGGCAATATATAAATCAAGCATACATCTGAAACCGTCCATGAGACCGTAGTCTCTATATTACCATGATAGGTAATATATTCATCGTAATAGCGTCGTTATCGTTTATTATTTATGTCTTATAGCATACGTTGTATATTGTATAGGATTATTATTAGCCGCATGACATTGTTACCTTACTGTGAAAACAGCGGGCCGCGAACCCGACAAACAATTTGCCCATCTAAGTTAGCGTGTCGTCACAAAAATCACGCTATGGAATCTTCTCATACATAAATTCGCTTACCAATCAATGTGGTACGACGGGGATCAATCGTCAAGGCGCGAACTGGGGTGATCGTCCCCAAATAGTACTATCAAATGCATAAGCGTCTACCAAAACCCGGTAGTTCACAATTCATGCTAATGGGACTTTAAGTGACATAACCTAACTACTAATAATCCTTTTAGTCTCGAATATAGGGTCATAGCATCATTCGGGTCCATATCATTTAGCATACAATCGGGACTACTTGTGTTCTATTTTTATAAAAATCTAGCATGTTATCTCCCTCGCGGGTTTACAAATCATTTTATAAAACATTTAAAAGAGTGCGAGGCTATGAACTCACGTTGTTAATGAAAGGCGGATTATCGGCTACGGGCGTGCTTCGGTCACGGAAACCTATATAAATAATAATCGGTCTTAGACTCGGTCCAATGACTTTTATCAAAATAACAATATACATATATATGATTTTTGTACATATGATGATGATCAAGTGGGTTTATAAATCCTCATTTACTCATTTTAGCGTTTACATTTTGGTAATGTCTTACTAGTTCACTAGTTTTAACGATTTTACCTATTTTAAGTTCATTAAGTCTTTTATAAGTTCTTTTACTTGTTTTTACCCATTATATACCTATATGATCAGTATATATATCTTTCATGTTGGGCCCAAATGGGTTAAGCCCAAATAATTCTTACAAGTTTTTATCTTATTAAGTCCAATTATTAGTCTAATAGGTTTAGTTAGCTCGTAAATGTCCGTAATTCTTATAGTTCGGGTCTTATTGGTTTTTACTTGTCTTAGTTACTTATAAATCAGTATATAACTTTTATAAACTTTACATTAGACGGGTTTGGCCGTCTAAGTTTTATTTGATGAAAAACGTTAATTTCACGGCGATAGCCGAAAAAGTCGTAAAAATCAAGTTTATAGTTTTTATTACTTATAAATATTATTTTTACCACCATTTATATAATTTACCCATTTAATTAACCTTTTATACATTTATATAAATAAGTTCTATAAGTTAGTGGGTTTATATTTTACATTTTATAAATTATAAAGTGAGTGCTTATATAGTAATAATAAACATTATTTCCAAAATCTGATTTTTAACTTCATGTTTACCATTTTTATCATATCTAGAGTTCTACAATGACTTAGAAGCTCATTTTTGGATGAAAACTTCTTCATAATATGTGCTACATATGACTTAGTTATAGCTACTGCCCATTTTGAGTCTAAGTTGCCTTAACAGTCCCTACAAAACTGCTTATTCAGATTGTACCACCTAACTTGTTTTGATCATATCTCACTCATTATTTTGATTCCATTGCATGGCCAACTCTCACATGTGTATAACATCATCTACTTACTGTAAATAGATCAAACCATGCAATTTTATCAGTTCATCATTTAGTTATCTACTGTTTTTATACAGCCAACTAATTAGTCATGATTTTAGCTTCATTTCTTATGGTTATCATCATTTTTAAGCATGTTTATCAACACTTGATCCCCACACAACATTTTTATCATCATATATACATCATATACATATACAAAATGAAAGAAAATACATTTGTTCTTTACAAAATAATAAGAGAAAAATGTAGAGGATGATCTTCTTTACCAATCCAAGTGGATTTCTTGTTTTAGGAAGGCAAGAACTTGATGAACACAACAAGTATCTCCAAGACCATCAAATATCAAGAACATATGTTGGAAAATCAGCCCTAGGACACAAGCAAATCACCTCCAAAGTTGTTTATATGGCCACCAAATGATCAAGGCTTCAAGGAAACACCTTAATAGGACTAGTAAACATGTGGTTTGTAGCTAGAAAAGATCAAAGATGGTGTTTGTTGCTTGATTTGGGACGGCACAAGGGTGAAGTAGAGAGAGTTTTGAGAGTGAATTGCATGGATAGAAATGGTAGAAGTGAAAACTACTAGCTAGTTTTGTTAAGTGGTAAAATGAGTTGGCTTGAAGTTTAAGCACAAGCTTACACTTGTGTAACTTAGCCAAAACTTGATGCCACCTATGTGTGGTGTGTCACAATGCCGTCCCATATAAGCTAGTGGGATGGGGCAAAGTGTTTTGTCCCATCTCACTAGTTTACGGGTATTTCTCGATTCTAGTTTTCTCGATTTGCGTGCCCTCGGGTCGTTTTACGAAAAACGTTTTTATAAATTATGAATCACCGTCACAAAACGAATCCAATAAAAATTGTCTCATCAAAAACGGAGTTCAAAAACGTAAATACGTAATCCTAAGGTTTCCGGTTTAGTCGTAAAAGACGCCAAATTATGCACGTAAGCCCAAATTTAAATCCGTAAATTGTGAGTTCGTCAACCAACACAAAAATAAGTTTCAAAATATTATACGAGAAAATTTTTCACTACCTGAAAATGTTAGATTTGTCACAGCTTTTCCTCCTAAAAGGGATCAACGTCCTCGTGATCCATTTCATTTGGATGTCCGTTTCTTATTGAAATCGAAGAGGTGCGGATATTTCTTCCACATTTCATCCTCTCGTTCCCAAGTATACTCCGGTCCATGCTTTGAATTCCATCGGATCTTGACAATAGGTATCCGACTTTGTTTCAGTTGCTTTACCTCACGATCCATAACTTCTACGGGCTCTTCGATAAAATGCAACTTCCCATCTATTCGAACCTTACCTAACAGAATTTTCTCATCACTCACTGCTAGACATTTCTTCATATTAGATACATGGAATGTGTTGTGAACACCATGAAGTTCTGGGGGTAACTATAGTTTGTAAGCCACCGGACCTACTCTAGATAAAATCTTAAAGGGTCCAATATAACGGGGATTCAATTTTCCTCGCTTTCCAAATCTGATAACGCCTTTCCATGGAGATACTTTCAACATTACTCGGTCACCCACTTCAAACTCCATTGGCTTCCGCCGCACATCCGCGTAACTTTTCTGTCTACTACGGGCAGTCAACAACCTCTTCTTAATCTGAACTATCATCTCCGTAGTCTCCCGGATCAGTTCCGGTCCCGTGAGCTGGGTATCCCCAACTTCACTCCAACATACAGGAGATCTACACTTCCTACCATACAAAGCTTCAAACGGTGCAGCCTTAATACTAGAATGGTAACTATTGTTATACGAAAACTCTGCTAACGACAAATGTTTATCCCAATTCTTACCAAAGTCTAACACACAAGCTCTCAACATATCTTCCAGTGTTTGTATCGTCCTTTCACTCTGCCCATCAGTCCGGGGGTGATAAGCAGTGCTCATGTCGAGATTCGTTCCCAAAGATCTTTGGAGAGATTTCCAAAAATTCGATGCGAATCTAGGATCTCGATCTGAAATGATCGATACAGGCACTCCATGCTTGCATACAACATTATCAAGGTATATTCGAGTCAGCTTCTCTAGTGAGAACTGCTCCTTAACCGGAATGAAGTGTGCTGATTTTGTTAGTCTGTCGACAATAACCCAAATCGAATTGTTTCCAGATGATGTTCTAGGAAGCTTGGTGATAAAGTCCATTGTAATTCGCTCCCACTTCCATTCAGGAATCTTTGATTGTTGAAGTAGTCCTGATGGCTTTTGATGTTCGGCTTTGACTCTAGCACAAGTCAAGCATTGAAGAACATACATAGCTATGTCAGCTTTCATATTCGGCCACCAATACAACTTCTTCAAATAATGGTACATCTTATCAGATCCCGGATGAATGGAATACTTAGATTTATGGGATTCTAACATAATCAAATCTCTTAAGCCTCCAAACTTAGGTATCCACATACGACCTCTTAAGCATTTCACTCCATCAGCTCTAACCTCTAAAGGATCTCCTTCCCCTCGGAACCCTTCATTAACAAAATTCTCCTTCTTACAAGCTTCTATTTGCGCATTTCTAATTTGCTCAGGCAAATTATTGTGCACGGTCAAGACTAGAGAACGCACCCTGATAGGCTCTCTATCTTTCCTACTCAACGCATCAGCAACAACATTGGCTTTTCCTGGGTGATATTTTATATCACAGTCATAATCACTTAACAACTCTATCCATCTTCGTTGCCTCATGTTCAATTCCTTCTGGTCGAGAATATACTGTACGCTTTTGTGATCGGTGAATACCGTACACTTGGTGCCATACAGATAATGTCTCCACAACCTAAGAGCAAAGACTACAGCTCCTAACTCAAGATCATGAGTAGTATAATTCTCCTCATTCTTCCTTAATTGCCTAGAAGCATAAGTTATCACTTTCTCTCTCTGCATCAAAACAGCTCCATAACCTCTAAGAGATGCATCACAATACACTACAAAATCTTCACTCCCTTCGGGTAATGATAAGATTGGCGCACTACATAATTTTTGCTTCAATGTCTGAAATGCTCCATCTTCATCACTTCCCCAAACGAAAGGTTTATTCTTCTGAGTAAGCTTAGTCAAGGGTTTAGCTATCAAAGAAAATTCTTTAATGAATCGCCTATAATAGCCAGCCAATCCTAAGAACTGTCGCACTTCCGTTGGCGTTGTCGGTGCAGACCAATTCTTAATAGCTTCAACCTTTGCAGGATCAACATGAATTCCATCTCTGTTAATCACATGACCAAGAAATTGCACAGAATCTAACCAGAAATCACACTTCGAAAACTTAGCATACAACCTTTCATCCTTCAACAACTTCAAAACAATACTCAAATGTTCTCTATGCTCATCTTCATTCTTAGAATAGATTAGAATATCGTCAATAAACACAATCACAAATTTATCCAAGTAGGGCTTGCACACTCGATTCATTAAATCCATGAAAACCGCAGGTGCGTTAGTTAACCCAAATGGCATTACTTGAAATTCATAGTGTCCATAACGAGTTCTAAATGCAGTTATAGGAATATCTTCTTCACGGACGCGAAGTTGGTGATATCCTGACCGCAAATCTATCTTAGAATACACACTAGATCCTTGCAGTTGATCAAACAAATCATCAATCCTAGGTAAAGGATATCGATTCTTAATTGTCAACTTATTCAGTTCCCTATAATCAATGCACATACGAAAAGATCCATCCTTCTTCTTAACGAACAAGACTGGAGCTCCCCAAGGCGACGAGCTCGGTCGAATAAAACCTTTATCAGACAACTCCTTAAGTTGCTCAGATAACTCCTTTAATTCAGAAGGGGCTAATCGGTAAGGCGCACGTGCCACCGGTGCAACACCAGGAATTAAATCGATTCGAAACTCTACTTGCCTTATCGGTGGAAGTCCTGGTAAATCTTTAGGAAATACCTCAGGAAATTCACAAATAATAGGTACATCTTCCAATCGTTTCTCCCTAGACTCATTCCCGGTCACTTGAGCTAAGAATAACTCACAACCGTTCCTGATGTACTTTTGGACTTTAATACATGAAACGATTTTCAAACGGGATTCACCTCGACTACCATCAATTACTAACGTCCTATTCCTAAGAGGAATCTTAACCTTCTTCTCTCCACATAAAATAGTAGCATTATTCAACGACAACCAATCCATACCAATAATAACATCGAAACTACCTAATTCTATAACATCAAATCAATCGGAAAGGAATGGTTCAAGAGATTTAGAGAGCATCCTTCTAATAGCTTATTAGTTTTCACTAATTTTCCATCAGCCAATTCTACCTCGTAACTGGTACTTATCTCAACAGGTTCAATATCAATAAGGGCACTAAATTTAGTGGATACAAAGCTCCTATCGGCACCCGAATCGAATAAAGCAACAGCATAATGATTGTTGAGTAAAAACGTACCGGAAACGACATTCAGATCCTCTTTCTTCACCTCAATTGTTCCAAGTTGGTAGATACCACCCTGGGGGTTTCTTCCAGGTACAATCGCTTTCAACTTGGGGCATTCCGATTTCCTATGACCTTCTTCATTACAGTTGAAGCAAATCGTTCCCTTCTTACACCTTTCAACCTTGTGTCCAAGCTTTCCGCAATTTCGGCACTTCCAGCTGTCGCCAGGATGCCTCTTGTTGCCACACTTAGGACATCTATCATCGTTGCGCGGTGCATTGTTGGTAATAGCATTTGCATTCCCCTTTCTCTTGTTCTGACGGCGATTGAAATTCTTCCTATTATCACCTCTATCTACACGCTCACCGTCTCCCTTTCTTTTCTCACCTACACGGGCTTCATCTTCCTTATCCTGAATTATCTGTCCAATGAGTTGGTAAGCCATTCGAACAGTATCATCAATGGTCAGTGGTTTAGATGATGTTACGTCCCCCTGGATATTCCTGGTCAACCCTTTCACATATTGCTCAATTCGGATCTCTTCGGGTTCAACCAATCGAGGACATAGCAAGGCCAACTCATGGAATCGGTTCGTGTAACTGTCAATATCCACACCTTTCATTCTCAAATGAATCAACTCCTGTTCTAACCTAATGATCACACTACGAGGACAAAACTCCAAAGTCATCCACTTCTTAATTTCAGCCCAAGGAGTAGCATTAGCAGCATCAAGACCCATGAAAGCAATTCTCCCGTTCCACCAAGTCAACGCACGACCTTTAAGAGTAGCCATAGCAAAAGTCACCTTATCTTCCTCCTTACACTTACTAATCCTAAACACTGATTCAATCTTCTCAATCCACTGGCTTAGTCCTACAGCACCTTCAGTTCCATTAAAAGGTAGAGGTTCACACTTCATGAACGTCACATAAGTACAGCCACCAACTTCAGGTGCATTCGTTCCAAGTCCTCCTATATTTCCTCCAGCATTAGCATTCACATTATTAGCATTCACATTCACATTAGTACCGCCAATTCCATTACCGCCAGCTCCACTACCGCCAGCTCCACTACCGTTAGCTCCATTTCTAGCATTTGCCATAAATTCAGTCATAGATGCGGTAACTTGCTCCGTAATAATCCTACGTACATCATCCTCAGTCACAGCCTTCTTGGGCGGCATAGTTCTATAATTCCACAATTTCAAAGTATTAAGCATTCATCCAACAAAGGATTCATATAATATGGATCGAATTCATAATCGAGATACAAATAAGGCACAATATGGAATTCAAGACAAGATACATATTTCATTCGATCTGAAACAAAAGTATTGTCTTAGTACATCCATATCAAAGTTCTAACACTATATACACTCAAAATTCGTGCCAAGTCTACAACTAACAAGTCGGTTCAGTCAAAGCTACAAACACAAAAGATATAAAGGTCACTACTAAATACAGACTGGTCTACTGAGAACCGCCAGATGGTCCATCATCCATCGTCTTCTGGATCTTCGCCGGACGATCACTAGACTCATCTTCAGCTGGGCGCTTACGGATTACTCCTCTTTCAACCATGTCGGCATAAAATCTACTGTTCCATCCCACAGATATATTCAACTCCTTTTCAGCTTTCTCACGCATCGCACGAGCTACACTCAACTGAATCTCCATAGAATTCACCTTTCTCTTCATATCAACATACTCACGGCTTTCCAACACCGATAACCTCCTAAAAGCCTCATTCAAACCACGTTCTACATCGCTCAAATCCAAACTAAGCAATTCTCGCTCTTTCTCGCCAACCTTAGACTTCGCCTCCAAATAAGCAACCTGAGTCTGAACAACACCTAATCCAACCTCTGTCACACAACTCTTAACACGGGAAGCATCTAGATCACGTCTCAAGGCCCATGGTGCAAGACCATCAATATGAGTAGCCTCTCGAGTACTAGATGACTCTCCTATCTCACGTCTACGAGTATCAACACCATCAGTACCGTCAGGTGCATCGTCATCCTCATCCTCCTCTGATTCAGAATCAGATTCAGATGATTCAGACATTTCATCCCTAGGTAACTCATCCTCAGAATCAGACAAACAAACTGGTGGGGGCAAGGGCTCGCCCTCTGGAACATCATACGGATAAATAAGCTCAGCTTCCTCATCGTCATCAACCTCAACATCTATACCTACGTCCTCCTCGACATCCTCGTCGTCAATCTCGTCATCTAAATTATCTAACCCAGTCTCATCCTCATTCTCAATATCAGCATTCTCAATCTCCACATTCTCATTACCCACATTCTCAATATCCACATTCTCATTACCCACATTCTCAATCTCATTCTCTACTAAGTCTACCTGAGGGGCAATCTGATCTCCTAGTCCTAACTGGGGCTCGGGATCCTCAAATGGTTCCTCCTCATCATCAATATCAAAATCTACTAAGTCTAAATAAGTATCACCTTCTATATTAGGTTCGGGAATAGCATGGTTTTCTACAGGAATATTAGGGTCAGCCATGACAATCTGCATTTATATATTTATCTCGTATTAGGATAACATACTAGTTAAACAATTACATAATGAAATCACGATATATACATATATATAAATTAAATTATATATATCAAAATATATATCTTCTCAATAGGGCTTGTTGGTAACGTCGGAGATCTCTGGCACCGTTATAGTCAAAAGATTTTTCAAATATTTTCTCAAATGTTCATTGTCAAAAGATTTTGAAAAGTTTTGTTCAAAACCTTGGTTTTTAAAATCTTTTGTTCTCTACAAAGAGAGCTCTGGTACCAAACTGTAACACTCTCATTTCTCGTATCGGTACAACGGAAGGGTCTTTCAGAGTGTTACGGGATAGCACAATAACTCCAATCATAGACAACACATAAAAATGGTTGTACAAGGTTTAACAAACATTCATTCGATAAAAGTTTAAAAGTGTACAACAGGTCCCAAATTATACAGGTCATTAAGTTTACAGAACACAGATCGAATGAACATTTTTAATATTAAGTGTGGGCCATCAGAGTCGATCTCCATCCGGATTACCTTCAAGCACCTGAGATAGAAAACATGCAAAAATCATATCAGCGAATGCCGAGTGAATTCATAGAGTTTAATGAAAACCGTTATATAAAACAATCATTTACATTCATTTAAAATCAGAACACAAGTATAATATCGGAAGTAAGTCCACATATTGCTAGTCAGGCAATATATAAATCAAGCATACATCTGAAACCGTCCATGAGACCGTAGTCTCTATATTACCATGATAGGTAATATATTCATCGTAATAGCGTCGTTATCGTTTATTATTTATGTCTTATAGCATACGTTGTATATTGTATAGGATTATTATTAGCCGCATGACATTGTTACCTTACTGTGAAAACAGCGGGCCGCGAACCCGACAAACAATTTGCCCATCTAAGTTAGCGTGTCGTCACAAAAATCACGCTATGGAATCTTCTCATACATAAATTCGCTTACCAATCAATGTGGTACGACGGGGATCAACCGTCAAGGCGCGAACTGGGGTGATCGTCCCCAAATAGTACTATCAAATGCATAAGCGTCTACCAAAACCCGGTAGTTCACAATTCATGCTAATGGGACTTTAAGTGACATAACCTAACTACTAATAATCCTTTTAGTCTCGAATATAGGGTCATAGCATCATTCGGGTCCATATCATTTAGCATACAATCGGGACTACTTGTGTTCTATTTTTATAAAAATCTAGCATGTTATCTCCCTCGCGGGTTTACAAATCATTTTATAAAACATTTAAAAGAGTGCGAGGCTATGAACTCACGTTGTTAATGAAAGGCGGATTATCGGCTACGGGCGTGCTTCGGTCACGGAAACCTATATAAATAATAATCGGTCTTAGACTCGGTCCAATGACTTTTATCAAAATAACAATATACATATATATGATTTTTGTACATATGATGATGATCAAGTGGGTTTATAAATCCTCATTTACTCATTTTAGCGTTTACATTTTGGTAATGTCTTACTAGTTCACTAGTTTTACTGATTTTACCTATTTTAAGTTCATTAAGTCTTTTATAAGTTCTTTTACTTGTTTTTACCCATTATATACCTATATGATCAGTATATATATCTTTCATGTTGTGCCCAAATGGGTTAAGCCCAAATAATTCTTTTTACAAGTTTTTATCTTATTAAGTCCAATTATTAGTCTAATAGGTTTAGTTAGCTCGTAAATGTCCGTAATTCTTATAGTTCGGGTTTTATTGGTTTTTACTTTTCTTAGTTACTTATACATCAGTATATAACTTTTATAAACTTTACATTAGACGGGTTTGGTCGTCTAAGTTTTATTTGATGAAAAACGTTAATTTCACGGCGATAGCCGAAAAAGTCGTAAAAATCAAGTTTATAGTTTTTATTACTTATAAATATTATTTTTACCACCATTTATATAATTTACCCATTTAATTAACCTTTTATACATTTATATAAATAAGTTCTATAAGTTAGTGGGTTTATATTTTACATTTTATAAATTATAAAGTGAGTGCTTATATAATAATAATAAACATTATTTCCAAAATCTGATTTTTAACTTCATGTTTACCATTTTTATCATATCTAGAGTTCTACAATGACTTAGAAGCTCATTTTTAGATGACAACTACTTCATAATATATGCTACATATGACTTAGTTATAGCTACTGCCCATTTTGAGTCTAAGTTGCCTTAACAGTCCCTACAAAACTGCTTATTCAGATTGTACCACCTAACTTGTTTTGATCATATCTCACTCATTATTTTGATTTCATTGCATGGCCAACTCTCACATGGGTATAACATCATCTACTTACTGTAAATAGATCAAACCATGCAATTTTATCAGTTCATCATTTAGTTATCTACTGTTTTTATACAGCCAACTAATTAGTCATGATTTTAGCTTCATTTCTTATGGTTATCATCATTTTTAAGCATGTTTATCAACACTTGATCCCCACACAACATTTTTATCATCATATATACATCATATACATATACAAAATGAAAGAAAATACATTTGTTCTTTACAAAATAATAAGAGAAAAATGTAGAGGATGATCTTCTTTACCAATCCAAGTGGATTTCTTGTTTTAGGAAGGCAAGAACTTGATGAACACAACAAGTATCTCCAAGACCATCAAATATCAAGAACATATGTTGGAAAATCAGCCCTAGGACACAAGCAAATCACCTCCAAAGTTGTTTATATGGCCACCAAATGATCAAGGCTTCAAGGAAACACCTTTATAGGACTAGTAAACATGTGGTTTGTAGCTAGAAAAGATCAAAGATGGTGTTTGTTGCTTGATTTGGGACGGCACAAGGGTGAAGTAGAGAGAGTTTTGAGAGTGAATTGCATGGATAGAAATGGTAGAAGTGAAAACTACTAGCTAGTTTTGTTAAGTGGTAAAATGAGTTGGCTTGAAGTGTAAGCACAAGCTTACACTTGTGTAACTTAGCCAAAACTTGATGCCACCTATGTGTGGTGTGTCACAATGCCGTCCCATATAAGCTAGTGGGATGGGGCAAAGTGTTTTGTCCCATCTCACTAGTTTACGGGTATTTCTCGATTCTAGTTTTCTCGATTTGCGTGCCCTCGGGTCGTTTTACGAAAAACGTTTTTATAAATTATGAATCACCGTCACAAAACGAATCCAATAAAAATTGTCTCATCAAAAACGGAGTTCAAAAACGTAAATACGTAATCCTAAGGTTTCCGGTTTAGTCGTAAAAGACGCCAAATTATGCACGTAAGCCCAAATTTAAATCCGTAAATTGTGAGTTCGTCAACCAACACAAAATTAAGTTTCAAAATATTATACGAGAAAATATTTCACTACCTGAAAATGTTAGATTTGTCACAATAGAAGCCCTCTTGATCTGCATATTATCCTCAATTTCTTCTCTCCTTTCATCTGAGAGAAGCCTCATAGTGTTTGCCTCACAAACACGTTCCCAAATTGGATAAGCATGAAATTCCAATTCTTCAAAGGATAGCCTTCTCAATCTCTCATAGGTCCATCCACATTGATGACACCTAAGCAACATATAGCATAGCTCTCTTCTACCCCCTTGAGCTCAGAAAGCACCTTTCTAGCCTTGCGCTTTAAGATTACCTTGCAATCCTCCTGAACTCTTAGCAAAATCTCCAAACCCCAAATTTGCCCAGTGATTAACACATCTAGAGTCTTTTTAATAGTAGATTCCCATGCAAAATAGATTTCCACCACTTCAGGCTATCAAAATCTACTTTCATCTTCAACTCTCTCAGCCTTTCCCTAGCTAAGTCATCCTCTCCATATTCCAACCTCACTGGCTCTTCTATAATCATAACGCTAGAACCAGAGCTCTCATCACCATCACTACCATCTTTAACCTTTTCTATGGTAGTATCCATCCTATCTTGTTCCTCTAATTATGCAGCCAAAACTGAATCAAAATGTACTTGTGTTGCATTCTTTGGTACCTGAACCTCTTCAAAAATCCCTTTACCCTTATCCTTAGCTCCAATAGCTGGTAAAGTAATGGGTGGTACCTGTGTAGTAACATCCCTAATGATAACTGGTGGTTGGGATACACCAATCATACCTTTGAGTCTATCAGCGCTTGCTTTGCTCTTGTCAGCGCTCAAACTCTGAATGTCAGCGGCTGATTCAGAAACCTGCATCATCATCTCTACAAACGATATCTTCTTAGGATTAACTGAATAAACATCAAGAACTGGTTTCTCCTTCAAACTAGTCAGTGCTTCAGCTATCTCCACATGTTTACTTCTAATAGAACCACCTTCTTCTTATGATCCCTTGTCACTCAAATTTAATGGCTCAATAGGTGCATCCTCCTCCCCTTTGTAAGAATCCTCCCCTGATGAAAGGACTCGAGCCTGCCTTCTCCTAGCATTGGCAGCTTCCAAAAAAACTATCCTCTCCCTCAATGATTTGAGTTCGAGGCCTTGACCTGTGACAACTTGTACAAGGTCCCGGTTGCATTTTGCTTTTGCAAGCTAATGCAAATTACCATCAATTCCAAAAGTGATAAAGGTTCCAATCTGCCCTCCTCTATGATGGGATTTGACCTCCCAAAAGAGATTCATCGGCCATGGATAGGGTCTTAATGATGTTGGGACTACCTTGACCTGCTTCTAAGCTAGGGTCAATAATCCCAGCCCCACCCATTTCACCAACCACACTTGTGGTGGTGGTTCTCTCTGCTACATGGCTAGGACCACTAGAGGAGAACACTCCAACAGTCCTTTGTCGTTTCTCAAACCAATTATCTGGTTGTTCTGAAGAGGAAGTGGAATGAGGGTCTATTTGGGTGTGGGGGTATGTTTGGGTGTGAGGAATATTGGTGTCAACGTTTGGGTTTGATGTGTCAGCACCCACATTTTGAGTGTCAGCGCCTGATGGTTGAGGGTCAAGGTCCATGTGTTGGGGTGATGGAGGGTGTGCTGGTAGTGGGTCTGGTTGTGGTTGAGGTTGTGTAGCTGCCTCAATGGCAACTAGCATGGCTGGGGTGAGTGGTAAGTCTCTATAGGGTGGTGAATTCATATTCCCAAACACAGTTTTCTTTTGAGCAGGGACCTCATAAAAGTGGTCATGGTCCCTACTACAATATCCTTGCATACCAAAAACCATTTGTAAAAACCTAGGGTAAGCAAGAGTCATCTTGTTACCCTTGTTGTGACACGTGTCATCAAAAATCAATTTTGAAAAATTATACCTTTGCCCAGTTGTAGTACAAACAATGGCACTCCCGATTGAACGGTTGATTTCATTAAATGAGGAGCATTTGGGAATCAAACATTGTAGGATGACATGTATAAGGAACTTCCAAGCTGGGGGAAATTGTTGTTTGGTATATTTGTTTAAATGACCCACTGGGGGCAAAGCATACCCCAAAGCATTGGAGTCCTAACTCTAGCTCTACTAAGGGAAGGGTAGTTATACCATCAGCATCATCAAGATGCAAAGCTTGGGTAACCAAAGCTTCAGCAACCGCCCAATGAACCCCATGAACAATAGCAGTCAATGTAATCACTCCATCAATCATTCTGGAACTAAAAGTGTTCAAAACTACTTGATGTGTGTGATAGGGACGAGTGGAGTATGTGAAAGTGCATACCTTAAAGGAGACGCATTCAAATACGCAATCATCTGAGTGTATTGGGGATGCAAAGTATTATCTTCTTCTAAGTAAGCCACCATGTTGTGTTGGCTTCTGAACCCCAATTCCACTTGAGCAGGTTTAAACTTTGGTGCCATGAAGATTGATTTGAGAAAACTGTGATATGAAAATAATGGAGATATGAAGGTTTGAGATATTTTAGCAGACAAGAAATAGTAGTTACCCTGTTTGAAAGAAAAGATCCAAATTTATAGGAGAGGTAAAAACATACGATTGGTTGAAAAATGAGGCAGTTATATTCAAAAAGTAATCATCACAATCTTAAAAAATATATAACTTCTCTCATACATTAATTAAAAGTTACCAACTCGCTAAAATTATGGCCCATATTTTCGTCAAAAATAACAACTGGGTGGACCCCAATGTTTTTCAACGGTCAAAAAGTAAACATTAGCGTCTAACGGCTATATTCTTGTCAGCGTTGACATTTTGCCATGTCAGCGTTTAAATTGGTCTTATCAACGTTTGGAAAGAAATCATGCCAGTGGCAAAAAAGTAAAAAGAATTAAAAATAAAAAGACCTTAACAAAGAAGTTTACCCTAGTGAAGATAACTCTTAGACTGAAAATGACTATAGGGTGGCAAGCACTGTCCAATCATGCACAATTGCTTAAGCAAGATAGACATAATTGTCCTCAAGTGTCCCTTGCTAGCCAAAGTTCTTAACAATGAAGGTACCTCATATAAACCCTTTGTAACTCCCCAGGTAAGCCCAATAAAAACGTCACCAAGTCTCCCAACCGACCAATCCTAATTCTAGGCCAAACAGTCTTGGCAACGTGCACAATATATCAACTTTGCATGCTACAGTGCCTCACGAATTTAGAAATTCTAAATTGTACTCACCAGTGGACACAGTCTAGAATTGTGATGAGAGTATTCTAAGAATACCCAAAATCCTAAAGGTTTCCTAAACCTCCCCTTAAACTAATATATACAAAGTTGCAAAATAAAAGTATAGGACAAAAATTTATGTCAAGATAGGAATGTAAACATTCCAACCATCATACATAAATTATGACACATTCCTTGTAAGCTCCAACGATCCATAAGAAAATCTGTATCACATGTACAATGATCATAATGTCTGCATGATTAGATCATAATAAGTGTGAAAACACTTATCCTTTTACCACTTATTTCCAATAATAACAAGACCAAAACGTGTGATTTATGTCGTAAAAGTCGGAATTATGCGTGGTTTGTGTTTTTATTGTGTTTTAGGACCAAAAGATAAAAAGGGAAGAAAACACGGGCTTTCACGGGTTTTTATCGAAGAAAACGGGAAAAGACGAAGTCAAAAGATCAAGATTGCTTAAAGAACGGATGTCCAAGACCTATTCTGGAGATTTATCGAAGAACAAGTCTAAAGACGGAAGTTTAATGAAGTCGAAGAACTTAAGTCTAATAGAAGAAGAAAATTAAAAGACAAGTTCAAATCCCGAGACTAAAAAGACGAAGAATTAAAGTCGAGTCGAGAAGAAAAAGAAAGAAGAAAGCACCACACATGCCTCCCACTTCCCTATAAATACCCTCCTAATCACATTAGGAGGGGGTTAGCTAGTTTTTATTTTCTTTAGTTTCTTTTTAGTTGTTAGAGAGAGAAAGTCTTAAACTTTCTCTCACTAGTTCATCTTTTTCTTTTAATCTTTCAAGATTAGACACTTTTTGTATTGCTTATTTCATTAATCAAAGTTCTATTTTAAGCTTTTGATCCTCATTCTCATTCTTCACTTCTTGATTTATTTTACTTTTGATCCGAATATCATACTTCATTCGTATGATTTTATGATTTCGTGGTTGAAGGATTGATCTTCTTTGTTTACACATAAGTTCTTTCGCGTTTAGGACATAAGCTTGTAATGCTTATTGGCTTATTCGAGTTTTAGCTTATTGATTTTCGGATTTTATAAAGGTGTTAGTTATTTTAAAAGTATCTTTTATAAAGTTTTGATTTCATATCTTGAATAGTTTTCAAATTTAAGTTTTTCTTTTGTGATTAAGATCCGGTGAGACTAGCTTATTGCATTTGCTTATTGAGATTCACTCTTCCACCAATTTCGGAACTGTTGCCTTCCATCGCAAAACTAGGGTTTTGTGCTCTTTCCGACGGGTTTCATTCACATTGCGATAGCTTTGATTTTTGATCGCAATAACCCATTAGGGTTTTACTTTGCGATCGGTTGGTTAACTCCCTTATTCCGATCTGGGTTGCGATCGCACATTGCGATCGCATATTCCGACGGGTCTTAAGGACTTGGTTAAGACGAAGTGCTGCCCGTTTTTCGATAGAGTCATTGCGACAACAGCATTCCGATAGATGCATATTGCGACAGAAGTGCTTTTTAAGTATTCCGATCTGAACTTAATTATTCCGATGGATAAAGTTAGTAATATTCCGATGGTTACTATTTTGGTGTATTCCGATGGACATGAGTTGTTTTATTACGATTGATTAAGTTTTTAAGTTTTTATTAGGTTTTCAAAGCTTTAAGTTTTAAGAATTTTCATAAATTAACTTTAAGTTTAATTTTGTCAAAGCTTTAATTTACTCAACGACACTTTAATTATTTGCTAGTAGTTTAAAACAAACAAACCAAACCATTCTCTTGATTCACCAAAAGACGATTGAGTCGCACTTAAGACCGGTTTTCAATTCGAAAAGATTCGGAACTATAACGAACTTGAACTTTGATACTTTTGGTTGCAAAATCACAAGTATTAAATGGCGCCGCTGCCGGCTCTTTTCGTTAAGATAAACGGTTTCTAGTGAGAGACGCATTGAATTTTGGGATCCGTTCTTTGAACGTTATTTTCCTCGCTTCAAAAATTTTCAAAAATCCATAAAAATTATAAAACTTTTCAAAAATACAAAAACATTAAAAAACCTATAAAAACCAAAAATATTATATAGATATTCTCTTTGTGTATATTTTTCTTCTGCAGGTGCATGCGTACTAGATCTACAAACTATTCTGAGCCCGAGAATCGTGAAGATTTAGATATGGCTGGTGTTAACAACAACAATAATCACCCACCTCAAAATAATTTGAATAAAAACCACAACAACAACAACAACAATGTCCTTCAACCTGATTTACGAACCATGGAGGAATTGTGTCAACCCACCATGAACGGACGCGGAGGCCCGATTGCGCCAATGCACGTCACGGCTCAAGAGTTTTCGTTGAAGCATCACATGATACAACAAGTGCAAACAAACCCGTTTCGTGGAATTCCGGATGATGATGCCAACAAACACCTCGACAAATTCATTACCATTACCCAAAGCATGAAGTGCCCCGGTGTTTCTATGGATGACCTTCGCCTTCAACTTTTTCCACACTCACTTTCTCACCACGCCGAAAAATGGTTTGACCGTCTTCCTAAGAATTCTATTCATACATGGAATGACATGACTCAACGCTTTTTATCGCGCTACTTTCCCCCATCCATGGTCACTAGCCTTCGTAACCAAATCAGTGGATTTATGCAAGAGAATGATGAATCGCTTTTCGATGCTTGGGAACGTTACAATGATTTGATCGACCGCTGTCCTAATCACAATATGCTCCCCGTCACCCTCATTGACACCTTCTACAATGGTCTCACTTTTCGTGATCGTGACACGATCAATGCCGCCGCCGGTGGTACTTTTATGAAAAGGAGACCGGAGGAGTGTCGTGAGTTGATTGAAAACATGACTACTCACCACAACAATTGGGATTCTTCTGCATCCTCAAGATCTAATCAGAGAGTCAATGTTTCATCTACTTCTTCCACCACCAACTCGTCTGTTTTGGAACGTGCTCTTCTTGATATCAACAAAAGTCTCCAAATTTTGACCTCTAACCAAACTCAACAAGCTAAAGCCGTTGCTCTTTCTTGTGACACATGTGGTGGTCCTCATTCCTACAATGAGTGTCCTTCTACTCACGGCAATTATTCTGAAGACGTTAACGCAGCGTATGGTACTTATTCCACGGGAGGCTATCAAACTCGCCCTCAAGGAGACCGTAACTTGCTAAGTTATCGTTCCAACAATTATCTTGCTCCTCCCGGTTTCCCTCCTGCAAACCAAAACCAACAACAAAGCTACAACCGAAACAACCAATCACAACCTCGTGCTCAAAATCAATATCAATCCCAAAGAAACCCATACCCAACTCAAGGAAATTCTCAAGCTCCACCTCTCAATCAACCGATGGCCGTAAGTCAAGACGTCGAGACGTTCATGAAGACTAATCGTGAGATGGTGACGAATCTTCAGAGCCAATTTGTCAACTTGAAGAATGACATGGTGAAACAAGGGAGTGATATTAGAGCCGAGCTAAGGAATGATATGGCCAAACACAGCAATGATATTAATGCCAACATGCAAAACTCTTTCAACAATCAAGCTCTTCACCTTCGTGATATGATTGGTTCGCTCATCCAAGGTAATCAACCCTCTTCTTCGGGTACTCTTCCGAGTAATACCGTTGCGAATCCAAGGGGGGAGATGAAAGCAATCACCACTCGTAGTGGAAAAGGTTATATGGAACCCGAGCTTCCTACACCTCCACCCGTGATTGTGAACAAGGAAAAAGAGCAACTTTCCCAACCTCCTTCACCTTCTATCCCCATTTCCCCACCACCCGTGGTTTTGAGTGATCCTACTCCCTTAAAGCCTTCTTCTTCATCCAATATACCTTATCCTTCAAGGTTGAGGAAAGAGAAGCAAAAGAGCAAGGATGATATTCAGGTTTCGAACTTCCTTAAAATGTTCAAACAATTGAATTTTAACATCTCCTTTGCCGAGGCTCTCGCTCATATGCCCAAATACGCTAAGATGTTTAAAGATCTTTTAAGTGATAAAGAAAAGCTTCTTGACATTGCTCAGACCCACCTTAATGAGAATTGCTCTGCAGTGCTCTTAAGGAAATTGCCCACCAAACTTGGTGATCCGGGTCGCTTCTTGATTCCTTGCAACTTCCCGGGAGTAGAGAATTGCATGGCCCTAGCCGATCTAGGTGCCAGTATAAACTTAATGCCTTTAAGTGTTTGGAAGCAATTATCTCTCCCCGAGCTAGTCCCCACTAAAATGACTTTGGAATTAGCCAACCGTACGGTTGCTTATCCAGTGGGGATAGCCGAAGATGTCTTTGTTGGCGTCGATAAATTCACCTTCCCGGCGGATTTTGTCGTCGTTGATTACGAAATGGATCCCCGTGTTCCATTAATCGTTGGACGTCCATTTCTGAGGACCGGTCGCACTCTCATTGATGTCGCCGCAGGCGAAATAATCATGAGAGTCGGTGACGATCAAATTGTCTTCAACATGGGTAAGATTTCTAAGCAGCCTTATTCATATGAGAGTGTTAATGCTATTGATGTTCTCGATGAGGCTTGTGAAGAACATTTTCATGATGCTTGCAAAAGTACTCTTTCCTCTCTACCCAATGTTGAGACCGTTGCCTCAATTGCTCCAGCATTGACTCCTTTTGGAGAAAGTGACTTGGATGACTTCGAAGCCAGCTTGGGTCCTCTCGATATTAAGTATGATAATTTGTCCACTAATTGGGATGAAGATATTCGTACTATTGAGAGACTTCTCAATGAGGACCCATTGTCTCCTCCTGCTCCTAAAGAGGTGACTAATGATGATCCATCGTTAGTTTCACCATCTACTGAGGATCCTCCTACTCTCGCGCTTAAGGACCTACCGCCTCATCTTGAGTACGTTTTCCTGGAAGACGACGAGAAGCTTCCGGTCATCATCACGAAGGATCTGAAAGAAGACGAAAAAGCCCGACTTGTCGCTGTGTTGAAGAAGCATAAAAGAGCTATCGCTTGGAAAATCTCGGACATCCGTGGAATTGATCCTCATTTCTGCACACATAAAATTTTCATGGAGGACGACTTTAAGCCCACAATTCAAAATCAACGAAGGGTGAATCCTAAAATACATGAAGTCATCAAAAAAGAAGTTATCAAACTTCTTGATGCGGGTATGATTTACCCTATTTCGGATTCACCGTGGGTTAGTCCAGTCCATTGTGTGCCTAAGAAAGGTGGTATCACCGTTGTGCCCAATGCAAACAACGAGTTGATTCCTACCCGTCTCGTTACTGGGTGGAGAGTTTGTATAGACTACCGCAAACTCAATGATGCCACGAGAAAGGATCATTTCCCTCTACCTTTTATGGACCAAATGCTTGAACGTCTAGCTGGTAATGAATATTACTGCTTTCTGGATGGTTTCTCGGGTTATTTTCAAATACCCATCGATCCCCAAGATCAAGAGAAGACAACATTCACTTGTCCCTATGGCACCTTTGCTTACAAACGAATGCCTTTTGGCTTATGCAATGCCCCCGGGACTTTCCAAAGGTGCATGTTGGCTATCTTCCATGACATGGTTGAGCAAACCATGGAAGTCTTCATGGATGATTTCTCGGTCTTCGGGGATTCCTTCTCTGCTTGCCTTGCCAATTTGGAACGTATGCTTAAGCGGTGCGAAGACACTCGCCTTGTTCTAAATTGGGAAAGTGCCATTTTATGGTAAAAGAAGGCATTGTGCTAGGACACAAAATCTCTAAAGCCGGTCTTGAAGTTGACCGTGCTAAAGTAGATGTCATAGCCAAATTACCTCCACCTTCAACTGTGAAGGGTGTGAGAAGCTTTCTGGGTCATGCGGGCTTCTATCGTAGATTCATTCAGGATTTCTCTAAAATCGCTCGCCCGATGACCCACCTCTTGGAAAAGGATACTCCTTTTATCTTTTCTAAAGAGTGTCTCGAAGCCTTCAATCTTCTCAAGGATAAGCTAACTAAGGCACCGGTCTTGGTTACCCCAAATTGGGAGCTGCCTTTTGAATTGATGTGCGATGCTAGCGACTTTGCTATTGGTGCGGTTTTGGGCCAACGTGTGAATAAACACTTCCAACCAATCCACTACGCTAGCAAAACAATGACAGGGGCTCAATTGCATTATACGACAACCGAAAAAGAGCTTTTAGCTGTTGTCTATGCTTTTGAAAAATTTCGCCCTTACCTTGTTCTATCAACCACCATCGTATACACGGACCATTCCGCGTTGAAGTACTTGATGACTAAGAACGATTCTAAGCCAAGACTTCTTCGCTGGGTTTTGCTCCTTCAAGAATTCAACATTGAAATTCGTGACAAGAAGGGAGCCGAAAACCTGGCCGCGGATCATCTGAGTCGACTTGAGGATCCATATCAGGGGGATCATCCGAACAAAGAGATAAATGACTCTTTCCCCCTGGAGACTCTAATGTCTATAAATCTCAATCTTGATGGCACCCCATGGTTTGCAGACATTGCAAACTACTTAGCGGGTGGTATTCTCATCCACGGGTTAACATCCCAACAAAAGAAGAAGTTCTTGAACGATGTTAAGACTTACTTTTGGGATGACCCTTATCTATTCAAACAGTGTGCTGATCTGATTATTCGTCGATGTGTTGACGGACCGGCAGCTTTTGACATCCTCCAAGCTTGCCACAAAGGACCCACTGGTGGTCACTTTGGTCCCAACTACACCGCTAAGAAAGTGTTTGATTCTGGATTCTACTGGCCTACCATTTATCGTGACGCTCACGAAATGGTTAAGCATTGTGATGCTTGCCAACGTCAAGGCAAGATCACACATAAGGATGAGATGCCTCAAAATTTCATACAGGAATGTGAAATCTTTGATGTATGGGGCATCGACTTTATGGGGCCATTTCCATCCTCCAAAGGGAACAAGTACATCCTCGTCGCCGTCGACTACGTCTCTAAATGGGTTGAAGCTAAGGCTCTTCCTACGAATGATGCGAGGGTAGTTGTGAACTTTTTGAAGCAGCTTTTCGCTCGATTCGGCGTTCCTCGTGCTATCATCAGTGACCGCGGGACTCATTTTTGCAACGATCAATTTGCACGAGTCATGGCAAAGTATGGTGTCAATCACCGTCTTTCCACCGCTTATCATCCCCAAACCAATGGGCAAGCCGAAATTTCCAATCGTGGCTTGAAGAGAATTTTGGAGCGTACTGTGGGTGAGCATCGTGCCGCGTGGGCCGATAAGTTAGATGATGCTCTGTGGGCTTTCCGTACTGCTTACAAGACCCCGATCGGTTGTACACCTTATCGTCTTGTGTACGGGAAAGCCTGTCACTTACCCATCGAGCTGGAACATAAGGCGCACTGGGCCTTGAAGTGGGCGAACTTCGACATCATTAAAGCCGGTGATCATCGCAAGGTTCAACTCAACAAACTACAAGAACTGAGGAATGAAGCTTATGAGAACTCGCTGATCTACAAGGAGAAGACGAAGATGATCCACGATGCTAAAATCAAGAACCGAGAGTTCCACGTTGGAGATCACGTTCTACTCTTTAACTCTCGGTTGAAGATCTTCTCTGGCAAGTTGAAGAGCCGCTGGTCTGGTCCATTCACCGTCGCCAAAGTCTTTCCGTATGGGACCATTGAGCTCTCTCAGCCAAATGGGCCCAATTTCAAGGTGAATGGCCAGCGTTTGAAGCTGTACTTTGGTGAGGACATCTCTCAGGAGATGATTCCATCCCTCACCACGTTCCCCATGAACTAAAATTGGGTCGAGTCAGGCTCATGACTCGGTGAACAAAAACAAGCGCTTCTCGGGAGGCAACCCGTGTTCTATCCCTTACTGTTTTCATAATAAGTGTAGGGGGAGCCCTGCATATGTTTGTTGTCTTGTTTCTTGTGCTGTGCAGGGATTAAAGCTTCAGAGAGCATCTTGATGACTTTTGACGAACCGTGATACCGTGTTCACATTTAAACAAAGTGCACAATGTCCTAAGTGTAGGGGAGTTTCCTCCCACATGCTTAAACATTGAGGACAATGTTTATCTCAAGTGTAGGGGGGACTTCTATCGAAGTAAGTGGTCTTTTCCATGAATTTGCCCTCATTTTAACCGGAAAATTTGATTTTTCGACATTTTTCAAAAATTTTAATCTATTTTGGCCTAGTTGTATAGTTGTATTTATCTTTGTTATGTTTCCTTTGCTAGAATAAATTTTCAAATAAGTGGTTTTAGATTTTTCTTTGTCGTGAACATTTTGACTCAACCCGAGTTTACTTGCCTAAGTTTACTCTAACTAGTATCCTTAACGTGTTTAAGTCAAGTTTTGCTAGGCTTTTATATAGGGAGCTATAAAACGCGAAAGTCTTAACTCTCACGGGTTAAGAACAAGAACTTTTCGCAAGTTCCCATAATTGATCCTAGAGAGTCGTTTATCAAGGGAACTTTAAAATGCGATTTCTAAACTTGAAAAAGTCTAAGAATTTGCAAGATCCTATAGGCGACTCGAAAACCCGAAACTTTGATTTAATAGGCTAAGCATCCACGAGTCTCATTACTTGAGATTTTAAACTGTGGAGAACGAGAGATGATAGAGTCAATTATAAGTTCGGTACTCTTTCGTGAATTTATGTGAGTTAATTATGAGCCTATTCTCCCTCCGCTTGCTTAATAAATTATCTGCTAATAAGTAAGGTTGTACGATTTAAAAAGTTACTTAGCTTCTAGCCCCAGATCGTTTAAAAGTTGTTCGGTAATAACGAGAGTTCATAGCCAAGGCATAACTTATGAAGCGGGGCGCGAAGATTGGCGAGTCCGAAAAGGCCCTAACAAGGCATGAGGGCTACATTTTGTTGCTAAAGATCCAAAAGTGATGTGAAGAAGCATTTATCGAAAATCAATATGAAGGATCGAGACACACGACGAAAAGCAAGAACTCCCCAAAAGTCATGGAGAAGTCTATCCGAAAAGACCCTAACAAGGTATGAGGATAAATAGATCCAAGTCCTAAAAGGAGGCGGATCGTTGTATATCAAAGTCCAAAATAAAGATTGGAGAAAAATGAAGAAGTCGTGGTCCAAAGATGAAGAAACTCTCAAAAACTTCAAGTGAAGAAATTCCTATTATGAAGAGAAGACCATAATTTCAAGAACGTCTCTCGAAGATTCGAAGTATGAAGTCGCTGCCAAATATCGGCCCGAGAAAGGTCTCAAATCGCGAACCAAGTTATGCCAAGATATGAACTTTCTGATATCCCGAGAAGCAGTTTTAAAAGATTTGGTCCTTTAGCTAACTATTGATTAAATCGTTCACCTTATTTTCGGACTAAATAACTATCGAAATAAGTCAAACAATGCATCCTCGTGATCATTCAAGACAAAAATAAAATATAAGAGATACACCTAGGAATAAGGGAGTCTAAGTGAATAATTGGCCCACATGAGTTCGTGATAGTTTGCTAACTTATAATAACAATGATCTCGTTTTTAAGCTTGGTATGGGTAATGTGAAACTTGAGGATGATAAACGTTCATGGCTGCCAAATCAATGTAAGTTTTTAATTTCTTTACTTGTTTCTATCTTTTCATCTTTAGTATTTAATAAAGGCCAAGGTAGGTTATTTATGATGGGAAATGTAAACCGTGCTTAAAATTAATGCATTGCATGAGGGCATTGCAATGGTCAAGTGTAGGGGATTTAATAAGTGTGAAAACACTTATCCTTTTACCACTTATTTCCAATAATAACAAGACCAAAACGTGTGATTTATGTCGTAAAAGTCGGAATTATGCGTGGTTTGTGTTTTTATTGTGTTTTAGGACCAAAAGATAAAAAGGGAAGAAAACACGGGCTTTCACGGGTTTTTATCGAAGAAAACGGGAAAAGACGAAGTCAAAAGATCAAGATTGCTTAAAGAACGGATGTCCAAGACCTATTCTGGAGATTTATCGAAGAACAAGTCTAAAGACGGAAGTTTAATGAAGTCGAAGAACTTAAGTCTAATAGAAGAAGAAAATTAAAAGACAAGTTCAAATCCCGAGACTAAAAAGACGAAGAATTAAAGTCGAGTCGAGAAGAAAAAGAAAGAAGAAAGCACCACACATGCCTCCCACTTCCCTATAAATACCCTCCTAATCACATTAGGAGGGGGTTAGCTAGTTTTTATTTTCTTTAGTTTCTTTTTAGTTGTTAGAGAGAGAAAGTCTTAAACTTTCTCTCACTAGTTCATCTTTTTCTTTTAATCTTTCAAGATTAGACACTTTTTGTATTGCTTATTTCATTAATCAAAGTTCTATTTTAAGCTTTTGATCCTCATTCTCATTCTTCACTTCTTGATTTATTTTACTTTTGATCCGAATATCATACTTCATTCGTATGATTTTATGATTTCGTGGTTGAAGGATTGATCTTCTTTGTTTACACATAAGTTCTTTCGCGTTTAGGACATAAGCTTGTAATGCTTATTGGCTTATTCGAGTTTTAGCTTATTGATTTTCGGATTTTATAAAGGTGTTAGTTATTTTAAAAGTATCTTTTATAAAGTTTTGATTTCATATCTTGAATAGTTTTAAAATTTAAGTTTTTCTTTTGTGATTAAGATCCGGTGAGACTAGCTTATTGCATTTGCTTATTGAGATTCACTCTTCCACCAATTTCGGAACTGTTGCCTTCCATCGCAAAACTAGGGTTTTGTGCTCTTTCCGACGGGTTTCATTCACATTGCGATAGCTTTGGTTTTTGATCGCAATAACCCATTAGGGTTTTACTTTGCGATCGGTTGGTTAACTCCCTTATTCCGATCTGGGTTGCGATCGCACATTGCGATCGCATATTCTGACGGGTCTTAAGGACTTGGTTAAGACGAAGTGCTGCCCGTTTTTCGATAGAGTCATTGCGACAACAGCATTCCGATAGATGCATATTGCGACAGAAGTGCTTTTTAAGTATTCCGATCTGAACTTAATTATTCCGATGGATAAAGTTAGTAATATTCCGATGGTTACTATTTTGGTGTATTCCGATGGACATGAGTTGTTTTATTACGATTGATTAAGTTTTTAAGTTTTTATTAGGTTTTCAAAGCTTTAAGTTTTAAGAATTTTCATAAATTAACTTTAAGTTTAATTTTGTCAAAGCTTTAATTTACTCAACGACACTTTAATTATTTGCTAGTAGTTTAAAACAAACAAACCAAACCATTCTCTTGATTCACCAAAAGACGATTGAGTCGCACTTAAGACCGGTTTTCAATTCGAAAAGATTCGGAACTATAACGAACTTGAACTTTGATACTTTTGGTTGCAAAATCACAAGTATTAGATCAAAAACCACAAAACTAACATATTGCTGTCAGCGGCTATTTTAACACTTGTCAGCGTTAAAATAACCTTTGTCATCGTTAGAAAAATAAAGTGGAAAACCTAATACTTTACAAAGACAAATAACAGTACACATCCTGTACAAACTATACAATGATTTCAAAAACACATTTAGGTGAGACTGATCATTCTAATACTTGTTACTAAGTAATGTAACCTCCCAACATCAAAGGGTTTAGTTAAAAGATCAGCCACATTTTCCTCCGTGTCTATCCTATCTGGATGTATTAAACCTTTTTCAAAACAATCTCTTATAAAATGATGCCTAATTTCCATGTGATTTGTTTTAGAATGATGTATAAGATTCTTAATAATGCATAATGTACTGTTATTATCTACAAATATCTTGGTACGCATAAAATTATACCCATAATCCAATAGCTGGTTTTGTATCCATAGAACTTGTCCACAACAAGCAGCTACAACTACATATTCTGTTTCATTTGTAGAGTTTCCCACCACTGTTTGTTTCTTGCATTGCCAAGATATGAGTCTGCTCCCAAGAAATTGGCATCCACCAGTTGTGGATTTTCTATCAAACTTATCACCTCCATAATCACTGTCTGAATAGCCAATAAGCTCCAATAGAGAATCTTTAGGATACCATAATCCCAAGGTGGGATAGCACCTAAGGTATCTAAAAATCCTTTTGACAGCATGAAGATGACACTCTTTGGGAGTCACTTGATGGCGTGCACATGCACACACAACAAACATGATGTCAGGTCTAGAGGCTGTAAGATACATCAATGAACCAATCATTGATCGATAATGCCTGACATCCACATCTTTTCCATCTCCAGTCTTTCCCCAAGGGTGTTCCGTATCCATGGGTGTGCTAGCCCGCTTTTCATGAGGAGAAAAACCAAACTTTTTCAAGATCTCAGCCACATACTTGTCCTGAGAGATAAATATACCATTTTCTTTCTGTTGTACTTGTAAACCTAGAAAGAAATTCATCTCTCCCATTGCACTCATCTTGAATTTGTCTGTCAGGAGCTTAGAAAAGTTTTCACTCATGTTTGGATTAGATGAACCAAAGATAATATCATCAACATAGACCTGGACAAGAAGAAAATCCTTACCAATCTTCTTGGTAAATAGTTTCTGATTTATGGTGCCCCTCTTAAACCCATTTTCCACCAGGTAGGTGGATAATGTACCATACCATGCTCTTGGGGCTTGATGAAGTCCATACATTGCTTTCTTGACTCTATACACCTTGTCTGGATGCTCTGAATCTTCAAAACCGGGAGGTTGCATCACATACACTTCCTCCTCAATTATGCCATATAAGAAAGCACTTTTCACATCCATCTGATAAACTGTGAAACCCATGCAAGAAGCATAGGCTAGGAAGATCCTTATTGCTTCTATCCTTGCAACAGGTGCAAAAACCTCTTCATAGTCTATTCCTTCTTCTTATGTATAGCCTTGAGCAACTAAACATGCCTTGTTTCTGACCACAATCACTCTTTCATCCTTTTTGTTCCTTAGAACCCAACGTGTCCCAATAGGTTTAACATACTTTGGACAATCCACTAGCTCCCACACATCTTAAATGGCAATCTGGTGAAGCTCATTCTGCATTGCTTCCACCCAGCTTGATTCTTTAAGAGAATAAAAAATCTTCTTGGGTTCCTTTTGTGACAGAAAACGGGCAAACAAACATGCTTGCACAAGAGGGGTATCTTCCTTCTTGTGAATATTGGCAATGAAACCACTTGAGTCTGATGAGATCTCCTTGTTTGAACAGGAGTCTAAACATAACCAATTATTTGGGAAGGAGGATGATCTTTGGCCACCTTTGTAAGTATTCCTCCCTGATGGTTGAGTTTTTACACACCTTTAGGAAAAGGATGTAAATTAGGGCAAGCGTTAACAAGTGACTTAGGAAAATCACAAGTTATGACCCAATGTGGGGATCGTTCTCAAGGAGGCTTGGTGTGTGTGTAATGAATTGATTAGTGACGTGATTATATTGATTATGAGAAAGAAAAATAGAAATAGGATAAGAAGAGAATGACAGTTACGATGACGGATTACACTAAGACGAAAGAGTCGTACACGTAAAACCGTAAAAGCACCAAATTTAAAAATTTACTCTAAAAATTCCTAAAAAATTGCAATAAATCCTAAATAATGTATTAAGAGTTAACAAAGAATCAAAAATCACCCAAACCTTTTATTTAATTAAATAATGATTTTTTAATGCTAATTAAAGCCCTAAAAATCAATTTAATTAACAAAAAGCCCAAAATGAGTTTTATCACTTTGTAAACCTCTAAAATACCCTAACTTAATTTAAAACTATTTTTGAAAATTTTAAAATTAATTAAAACTATTTAAAAACAATTAAAAACTATTAAAACTTAAAATAATTATATAAATTAGTTTAGGAACAATAAAAATATTCTAAAAGTTGCAAAATTCCTAATTATGTGTCTAGAATCTAGGAAAAATATAAAACTTAGAAAATCAGACTTTTAATAAAATAATATTAAAATATTAATAAAAATCCAAAAATCCTAAAAAATCTAAAAAGTTGCAAACTAGCTAATTTGTCCTAAATAACTCGAAAATGAACTTGAAATTACCTAAATACCCTTAATGGGCCTAGAAAATGGGCTAAACCCAAAACAGACTTCTTAAATGGGCCAAATTGAGCCCAAAATGAAAAAGTGGCCCAAATAAGCCCAAAAAGCACTACTTGACTCAAAATTTGATTATGAACAACTTTTTCTAAAGGCCCAAAAGCTGAAAATGTGAAATAAGTAAGCTTATACCAACCAACTTATTCTTAATGGGCTTTTTGGCCCATTAAGCTATAAGCTAATGCCATAAGCTCAAATTAGACACACAAGCTTCTTTTGAGCTAACTAAGACTTCTGTAAAAAGAAATTTGAAATAAGCCAAAGGAATAAGCCTGAAAATGCAAAAAGTAATCTACAGAAAACGACAAAATAGTCGTTTTTAAGTTCTAGGCTATCCCAAGAGTTGATTCAAATTGCAAAAGCTTTTAAATGACTTCAATAAGCTAAATCAACAAAAAGTTTTCAAATAAGCTGACTCAATAAGCTGGAAAAAGCAAATAAGCACTTATGAAAAAGTCAAATAAGTTGGTTTTCTAGCAAAAAGTCAAAGTCAAAGTCCAATAAGCTCCAGTCTAATCAAATGGGTCAAATAATGAAGATCTATTACAAAAAATAGTTGTTGCAAGTCTGGATAAGCAAATATGGCTTATTGATAAGCAAACTAAAAATTTGTACTAGCAGGGGCTAGTTTTGGGTGTTGAGTAGTGGAAACTTTTTCCACTGCTTGACTTGTTGACTTTTTTGTCTTTAGTGACTTTTTTGGAGATTCAGATTTCACAAAGGCACCCAATTGATCAGTGGATCAAGAGGAGTCAATAACAATCAAAAAATCACAAACACAATCACCCAATTAATACAGTTTAATCAATTAAGCACCAGATATGACACAGACATGAACAAGTAAGCAGATTAGGTTCAATAAGCACTTTTAGCAATATTCAGCCGGCCAAACTTAACCAAATGCATACACAAGCTATTATCAACTCAAATGAAAAAGACTAAACAGGTTTCATGCAATGATTCAAAGTATTAAGCAAGATTCAAGCACCTTAAGTTACAGATGAACACTAACACATGCAGTTTTATACTTTGCTGATGCAATTGACCAACAAGCCAGATTCAACCACTCAAATCTATCACATAGGTTATATAAATGATGTTTAAGCAACTTTTATCCCTAAGCATGCATAAAATCTAGGTTTTACCAAAATCTTAGGTCAAAAACAGTTAAAATCAAGTAGTTATAGCACAATGTGTGATTCAAGGTTTCAAACTCAGAAACTTGCAACAAAATACTCTCAACCAAGCATATATCAGATAACAAGCACAAATACAACCTTCTAACAACACAATAACCAATTATGAACTCAAACAGGTAATCCCAAACACCCCTTTATCTTTTTAATCCAAAAATTAAACAAGTATAAGTGTGATTCAGTTTACCAAATGATTAATCTAGCATACTAACAACATCAACATGCAAGATTAAGTAGATTCAAGCCAAGAAAACAACAAAAACACAAGTAGAGCACAAATCCACAAAAAATAAAAAATTTATCAGATTTTCAAGGTTTTAAGACAAACCTCATGGATGTACATCCACATCCACGAATGTTAGAGCTTATGTGCTAGCAAGAACAAGAACAAGCTTCCAACAGCAACCCTGCTAAGATTCAACAAGGTTAGAAGCATAATATCAAAACAGAAAGGTGACTTTTTTGGAAAATAAACTTGATTAATGCAACTTCTTGTTCCCACTCTTGATTATCCCCAAGATATGAGCTTCACAACACCTTAATATCACAATTAGGGTGCTATGATCAGCTTATATCCCAAAAATTCCAAGATGTACCAAGAAAACTTAGCAAAATATCAAGTTTTAGTCCAATGTGTAATTTCTTACACAAGGTTTACAAAACGTTTTAAGGTTCAATTTCAGTTAACATATAACAATAACAAGCTTAAAATTAAATGGCCCTTGGTCTTTCTTCATCAAACTCAACACAACTTCATTAATCAGAAAGTAGGATTTACAAGTTTGTGAACTAGGAGAAACCAAAAGCAGTTGAAATGTAAAGCCTAAATGCCTTTATATAGGCTACATTGTGAACTATTAAGCAATAAAAAACGTAAACCCTAGCTTGTAGAATCCCTGAATTGTCCTTGTGAAGTTTGAACATTTTGGAGAATCATTTGACTCTTTCTTGGCAGTTTGTTGTAGCTGGCATGTGTGAGTGCATCCAATGGCTTGTAAGAAGCTTAAAAAGTAAGCTTTAATCTCTAACGTTGGATTGCTGCCACAATTTTGGCAGTTAGCTCAATGGTGTAGCAGGGGAATCTCATGTGGGACAAGGAAGTGATGTGGTGTCATATTTAAGGTTTGGGATGTGTTTATGTTGAGGTTAATCATAAATCTGGAGGAGATTAACCTTTAATTCATTGCAAATAAAAAATCCCCAATTTGGATTATGAACTTCAAGAACAGGTTTTTGATCTTTGTTGTGGGTTTAAAACATGTTTAGCGCCAGATTTAATATTAATTAACTTTTTTGAAAAGTTAGTTAATATAAACGGGTGAGTGGGATCTGATGTGGAGCTTTGGTGGATTGTGATTGGTTGTGGAGTGGTAGTGGGACACGTGTTGGATGCTGGTAGGTCTAGGTAAAAATCTTGTCTGGCCATGTTTAATCCCCTATCTTTCCCCTTCTTGTCATTTCAGTTTAAAAACCTATCAACGCCAAATTCCTTTGTATCAACTTTTCCCTTTTCACACTTTTGCCCCAAAATGTTATGTAAAGTGAATTCAGGGGTAATTCTTGCCAATTTGTGATTCTTGAAGGGCTGATTTGGTACTTTCTTCAAGGATAATGGTCTAAACTTGTATGATTGACATTTTAGAGGACTGAAATTGCCAAATCATGTTTGATGAGGGACCATTTTTGCCAAATCTTCAAAGTCAAGGGTCTTTTTTGTAATTTTGATATTTTCAATGGACTAATTTTGTCATTCTTGTAACTTGGAATTCTTTTTGATATGTTTGACTTTGAGGAGGATAAATATTGACATTTTAGCTTTGTTGAGGGGCTAAAATTGCCAATTCTTCAAAGTGGAGGGCCTTTTTGTAATATTGACAAACTTTAGGGACCAAACTTGTAATTATGAGGATACAAGGGTATAAAGTGTCAGTTCTTCCATATTGGAGGACCCTTCTTCACAAATCTTCAAATCTTCAAGGGTTTTTTTGGGAAATTCTTCATTAGGGCTTGGTTCAATGTGCGGCTTCGTTTCCCGTGTTCGTTTTTGCATGATTCTTGTGATCTTTTGTCATTTTCTCAATATCCGTACCTAAAATACACAAGCAACAAACATAAGCATATATATGGGTATTTTGATGATATTTAATGCACTTTAAGCCCTTTTTGGGCGATGAGACTATGTATAAAAGCAGTCCCATCACTCCCCCATACTAAATCATTGTCGTGCCCTCACGCAATGCTAGAATAAAGTATCGTAGCATCTCCAAAATTCATTTTTATTCACTTTATTGAATGATAAACTAGCTATACTACTACTATTACTACTACTTGCGTTTTAGACATAATGTATGATTTTCATCGCAAAATGGGACGTTTAGGTTCATAGAATAAGAACACGTTAATGCTTCGTTAGAAATAATTTCATCGTCCTCGATTTTCACCCTAATTCCATGGCAAGCGTACAACGAGATCATTGTCATTATAAGTTAGTAATGCTAACACTACTCATAGCCCTAATCACGTACTTATCCTCCCATTTTCCTAAGTTGTATCTCTTATATTTTATTATGTCTTGAATGTTTCACGAGGATACATTGTTTGACTTATGCGATAATAGAGATTTAGGTCTAAAAATAGAGTCCTAACGGTGTAACCAAGACCATCAAATCAATAACCCCTCCTAATGGACAACGATGTCAAAAAATTAAGTCAACAAGAAGGATCGATAAACACGGTTTTATAACGGTTTTGAACATGAGACTTATTACCAAGACTTTTATACGCCCCCTAACGGAAGGGCCTTATTATCTTTGGTTTACCTTCATCTTTTATTCAACTTCGCCATGAAGCTTTTATTATGACTTCGGTCTTGCCTTGCCTTTTATTATCCACCTCATCGGTAGTTTTATTAGCCAAAGACGTATATCCTCACGCTAAGGCGAATTTTGGATCTTTAAAGCTTCAAAGATTAAAGCTTGATTCACTTTCAATTTTGCATAGATTTTTCGGCCTTGTGGGGCTTCAAATTGTTTGCTTGATTTAGGTGAGCACTTGAAATCTTATTATTGGGTGAAGCTTTTGATTATTTGGGGGCCAATACTTCAAAACCGTGACGCTGGCGATACCTTAATGTCTTCCCAATTTAATTACACGGAAGCTACTAGAAAAGACTAGAAACCCAACAATCCCAACTAAACCACTAAGTCAATATTTATTAAGCAAAAAATATTTACATGCGAAGGGAGAATAAGCAAACAACGAGAACACATGAGTTTTTGAAAGAATACGAGTACTCCACGTTTAGCATAGTAACTTATAATTAACCCTATCATTTCTCGTCCTCATTTAAGAGACTTAGCCTAATGTGAAGTTATGGAATCAAAGCTAAGTGCTCAACATGCACGGTCGAGTCAAAAATTACTCTTATTCTCGCCATCAGAAAACCTACATTCGTGTCTTCAAACACTTATAAAACATGAGAAAATTTTTAAAATTTGGCCATTTTTAGCTTTATTTTGCAACAAAACGATAAACAAAAAGATAAACTTTGGAAAGCGTGAATGTTTGGCAAGGCAAGTATCTATTCACCCCCCATACTAAAGTTAAACATTGTCCTCAATGTTTCGAGTCTAGGGGTGCAAACACCCCCAAACTAGAGACGTAGTCGAATGCCTAATCTAGCATGGAAAGGGTGTAACTGTTTAATTTAAAGCCGTTTATGAAGTGTGCTAAAAACCTAAGGTTAGAACATCATAGGATATATCATGGATATTGAGAAAGTCTTCAAAGCAAACGATCGAGTGCTCCCATAAAACGAACACGAGAGGCTCCAATCGTGAAGATCATGATCATCTAAAATCCACAATTCACAAACAACCACGGAACAAAGGTTGGAAGGGCACAAATCCCAACATGTTACTACATTAGAAAGCGATAATATGTACATAGGATAAGCATGGGACTCCCCCACGAGGCACCTTGTTTTTTATTATCGAGTCATGAGCTCGACTCGATCCCCTCAATACTAATTATCATTGGGGAAGGTGACTTGGTCGAGGTAGTTCAAGGATGGAACTTCCCCGCCAAAGTAGTGCTTCAACCTATGTCCATTCACCTTGAAATTGGGGCCATCATTTTGAGCTAGCTCGATGGTCCCATATGGAAAAACTTGAGTCACGGTGAATGGACCGGACCAACGGGATTTCAATTTACCGGAAAATATTTTCAAACGAGAATTAAAAAGCAAAAATTGATACCCAATGTTAAAAACCCGGTTTTTAATTTTAGAATCATGCAACTTTTTAGTCTTTTCTTTATAAATCAATGAATTTTCATAAGCAATGTCCCTCAATTCATCCAATTCATTTAATTGCATTTTCCGGTGTTTTCCCGCGGTCTCCATGTTATCATTACAATGCTTTAGGGCCCAATAAGCCTTGTGTTCCAATTCAATTGGCAAATGATAATTTTTCCCATACACAAGCTTATAGGGAGTGCACCCAATGGGCGTCTTATGAGCGGTCCTAAAGGCCCATAAAGCATCGTCCAACTTTTCCGACCAAGATTGTCGGTTTTCCCCAACGGATCTCTCCAAGATCCTCTTCAACGCTCGGTTTGAAACCTCGACTTGCCCACTCGTTTGTAGGTGATAAGTCGTAGAAAGACGATGTGTAACCCCATATTTCCTTAGGACCCTTTCGAATTGGTCGTTACAAAAATGGGTTCCATGATCGCTTATGATCGCACGAGGGGTTCCAGACCGAGAAAACAAGCTTTTCAAAAACTTGACTACCACACGAGCATCATTGGTGGGCAAAGCCTTAGCTTCCACCCACTTAGATAGGTAGTCAACCGCAACAAGGATGTGCTTATTACCATGAGATGATGGGAATGACCCCATAAAGTCGATGCCCCAAACGTCAAAGATCTCACACACTTGGATGATGTTTTGTGGCATTTCATCTTTTTGTGAGGCTTTTCCTTGTCGTTGGCATGAGTCACATGACTTCACAAGTTCATGTGCATCTCGGTAAATAGTAGGCCAAAAGAAGCCGGCATCAAACACCTTCTTAGCCGTGAGATTAGCACCATGGTGACCACCCGTGGGTCCCTCGTGACAAGCTCTAAGGATATTAGAAGCTTCGGTGCCAAATACACAACGTCGGATGATTTGATCCGCACAAGTTTGAAACAAGTAAGGGTCGTTCCAAAAGTAGAACTTGACGTCACGAAAGAATTTTCGTTTTTCTTGAGTCGTCATACCCTTGATGATGAAGTTGCCCGCATGGTAATTTGCAAAGTCCGCAAACCATGGGGTGGAATAATCAAGCTTAGAATTCACTACACCAAGTGTCTCGAGCGGAAATGTTTCGGTGATTTCCTTGGGCACGTAAACACTTTGGTGAGGATCTTCCAAACGAGAAAGATGATCGGCCGCTAGATTCTCGGCTCCTTTTTTGTCAACAATTTTGTGATCAAATTCTTGAAGGAGGAGAATCCAACGAAGTAATCTTGGCTTAGCATCTTGTTTAGCCATAAGATACTTGATAGCCGAATGATCCGTATACACTATGTATTTTGTTAAGACGAGATAAGGTCGAAATTTCTCAAATGCATACACCACGGCAAGGAACTCCTTCTCCGTTGTAGTGTATTTTAGTTGAGCCTCGGTCATCGTCTTGCTAGCATAGTGAATAGGCAAGAAGTGCTTTTCATGACGTTGCCACAATACGGCCCCAATAGCGTAATCACTAGCATCACACATGAGCTCAAAGGGGAGGTTCCAATTGGGAGCAACAAGAATGGGAGCTTCAGTTAGTTTCCTCTTAAGGATTTCAAAGGCTCGTACACAATCTTCGTCAAAGAAAAACGTGCCTCTTTTTCAAGAAGATGTGTAATAGGTCGAGAGATCTTTGAAAAATCCTTGATGAATCGACGATAAAAGACCGCGTGGCCTAGGAAACTCCTAACTACCTTAACGGTTTTGGGATGAGGTAATTTGGCGATGACGTCTACCTTAGCTTGATCTACCTCAACCCCCGCTTTCGAGACCTTGTGCCCTAAGACGATTCCACTTTTAACCATAAAATGACATTTTTCCCAATTGAGCACAAGGTTGGTTTCCTCACAACGTTTCAAAATTCTCTCGAGACTTGACAAACACGAAGTGAACGAATTACCAAACACGGAAAAGTCATCCATGAAGACTTCCATCGTCTTCTCGATCATATCATGAAAAATAGCCATCATGCACCTTTGAAAGGTTCCCGGTGCATTGCAAAGTCCGAATGGCATTCTACGATAGGCAAACGTTCAATATGGACACGTAAACGTAGTTTTTTCTTGATCACGAGGATCGATGGGGATTTGGAAGTAACCGGAAAAACCAGCTAAAAAGCAATAGAAATCGTTTCCCGCAAGACGCTCCAACATTTGGTCTATGAAGGGAAACGGAAAATGGTCTTTTCGAGTGGCTTCATTCAACTTACGATAGTCAATGAACACTCTCCATCCGGTCACGAGTCTAGTGGGAATTAACTCGTTGGCATCGTTTGGCACAATGGTCATTCCTCCCTTCTTAGGGACACAATGAATAGGACTCACCCAAGGGCTATCGGAAATAGAGTAAGTCATTCCCGCGTCAAGGAGTTTAAGGACTTCCTTTTTGATGACGTCGTGAATTTTGGGGTTCACCCTCCTTTGACATTGGATTGCGGGCTTGTAATCCTCCTCCATTAAGATTTTATGGGTACAAAATTTGGGATCGATCCCCTTAATGTCGGATAACTTCCACGCAATTGCCCCTTTGTGATCCTTTAGAACATCGACAAGTGCGGTTTTTTCATCATCTGAAAGTTCCTTCGCAATAATAACCGGCAACTTGTCGCCATCCTCCAAATAGACATATTCGAGATGAGGAGGTAAATCTTTCAACTCGAGGATAGGAGGTTCCTCAATTGAAGATTTGGGCTCGATACTCATAACCTCCTCGGGTGGAGGAAATGGGAAATCGTTAAGGAAATCCTTGATAATCGAGAAGTCCTCATCGTTGTCGAGGTCTTCGTTACAAGTACGTGGAACATCGAATTCTTCCAACGTAAAACCACCACCTTCAAATGGAGTGAAGGTTGGTGTCGAATTATCAATAACTGGATCTAACATAGTGGGATTGCCACTATTTTCATCATCACCAAAACCTAGAACTTCTTGTGAAAATTCCTCGTAAACCACGTCAATCATATCAATGAGGTTTATGGTTGCAACGGAATAAACATGAGAAATTTGAGAGTTTTGAGTTGCGTTTATAACAAGCTCCTCGTCGTTGAAACGTAGGGTGATCTTTCTAGCATGAACATCGATCAAAGCCATAGACGTATCTAAAAACGAAAGACCTAAAATGAAAGGAACTTGAGGATCCGTGGGAATATCGACAACGATAAAGTCTACGGGATAGTAGAACTTCCCCACTTTCACAAAAACGTCTTCCGCCAATCCACATGCGGGAATCGTGGAATGGTCGGCCAACTCGATAGACATTAGTGAAGGAGTAAGATTAGGCAGATTGAGCGACTTGAAGATTGCAAGTGGCATCAAGTTAATGCTAGCACCAAGATCGGCCAAGGCAAAGCATTCTTCCATATCTTGGATTGCACAAGGGATAAAAAATTTACCGGGATCACCGACTTTTTGAGGTATGCGATTAAGATAAACCAATGAACAACTAGAGAATTGGTGCAATTTCTCCTTGTTGTTCAACATACTCTTAAAGTTAGCGACAAATCGAGGCATCATGACCAAAGCATCGGCGAAACTCACATTAAAGTTCAAATCACGAAACATTTTCATAAAAAGCTCAAATTGGTAATTGTCGCGCTCTTGACGTTTCTCCTTTCTAAGTCTCGATGGATAGGGCAAAGGTAGTGTGGGTTGAGGCATAGGCATAGCCTTTGGAATCTCGGGTTCCAATGTTGGTAATGGGTCAACCGTAGGTGTGGCATGAGCGGTACTTCGTGGGATTGGAACATGCTCCTTTTCGACCACCACCTCGGGTTCTTCCTCAATTGCTTCCTCTATAGGAGCAATTGGTTGAGGAGTCGGTTCCTTAAGTGTCTTACCACTACGTGTGGTAATCACTTTCATTTCACCCTTAGGGTTTGATACGGTGTTGCTAGGAAGACTACTCGAAGACGGTTTGCACATAATTGCCTCAAACATAGATGAGATTTTATCTTCAAACATGGATTGCCTCTTCTCGTCTTTAATCATCTCTTGCTTAATTTCATGTTGCCCTTGTTCCATTTTTTTGTTGGTTTTGTTGTAACCTAGTTACATTTCCTTCCATCTTGTTGGTATGGATTTTAAGCTCATTAGCTAACTCATTTTTCAGCTCTTTCTTCAAGTCGGTCTTAAACTCGGATCTTAGGCTAATGATTTCTCTTTGAATATTGTCAAACCTAGCATCATTCCCATTAGCGTATTCAACAAATTCATTTGGAAGATCTTTCAACGTTTGCAAACCTTTGTTGTTGTTTTGAAAATCATTTTGATTTTTGTTTGAAACTTGATTATTAGCCCCTTGATTACCATAGTTTCCCTTGTTGTAATTGTTTTTGAAACCAACTTGATTGTTGCGATAGTTGTTGTTAGCATTTTGATTTAAACCAAAACCCGGTGGAGTCAATTGATTAGAGCGGGTAACTTGACCGTTTTGGTTGTAAGTTCCCGTGGCCGCGTAGGCACTCGAAGTGTTACCACCGTTGGTAATGCATTCGGAGAAATCATGACCTCCACCGCAATACATGCATGAAACCTCAACCGCTTTAGCCGTAGCGGGAGCACTTGGTTCTCCAACTTTGAACTCAATCAAAAGACCTTTAAGCTTATCAAAGATTTTGTTTTCCAAGTTCGCCTCAATTTGGCAAGCATCGATGGTAGTAGACAAAGAAGGTGAAGCCGAAGACGAAGCCTTACGAACACTAGACGTGCTACGAGGACTATACACCTTAGATCTATTCTCAATTATCACCAAAGCTTCCTCAACCGTTTTACACAAAAAATTACCACCTGCGGCGGCATTAAGATAATCCCTTTCATGATCATTAAGTCCATTGTAAAACGTGTCAATTTGATGCAAGTCGGAAAAACCGTGATGAGGACATTCATGTAACATTTCCTTAAACCTATTCCAAGCCGTTGAAAAACTTTCATTAAACTCTTGTGAAAACTTTGAAATCTCGTTTTTCAAATGCGTAGTCTTAGAGGGCGGAAAAAATTGGTTCACAGACTTAGACACGAGATCCTTCCACGTCAATATAGAATTAGGTGGCTCTTTCTCAAACCAAATTTTAGCGGGCCCCGCTAAGGAATACGGAAAAAGCATCATCTTAATCGAGTCATTAGAGACATCCTTAAACTTGCAAGTGGCGGTAAGACGATTGAATTGGCGGATATGGTTGTGTGGATTGTACTTCTCATCACCACGGAATTTGTTGTTTTGGATCATCGACAACAAACCCGTTCTCACCTCAAAATTCTCCGCAAGGATAGCGGGAATCACAATAGCCTCTCCATAACCCTCGGTGGGTGCTTGAAGTAACTCCATCATAGTACGATTCACCATGGTTGGTTCTTTCTCTACAATGGGCTCAACAATGGGAGATTCCTCTCTAGAAGATGTTTGGTTTCCTTCCTTTTGACGACGTTTACGTGCACGTCTTGCTTTGGAGCGAGTTTGCATAAACGTCACGTACAACGAGGGGATGAACAAAGAAGATTCTTTTTGGTGTTTTGAATTTTTCCAATTTTTTGTGGTTTTTGATTGTTTTTACTTTTTTTTGGATTTTTGTGATTGTATTAGGTAGACCAAAATCTACAAATCTCCTCCTTAATCAGATCTCTTGATTAAAGAAGCCTCAAGGAATGAAAACGATCACGTGAAGTGAACGCCTTCGATGACTTTAGAACGTTGGTGGAACACCAAAACGTTCAAGAGGGTTTAATCAAATGAAACCAAGAAAGTATATATGATACTTAATAATACTTTGGGCGGCAAAACCCTCGATTAGCTCTCAAAATCAAATACTCACAAGCAAGCGGGGAAACGAGGCGGCGAAGCACTTAAGAGCCTTTTTCCTTAGGATATATTTTATAATATCCGCCTTATACCCACCTTATAGTTTGTATTTTTCAAAATCAAGCTTCACGAAAGTATTTATCTATTTTTGCCTTTTTCTTTGGTTTGAGATTCGAATACAATGAGTGGGTAATGACCTCCCAAGTCAAGGTTGTGATTTCTCACGTATTTGGAGTACTTGTGAATTTATTGTTCTACGTATACAATATAGTAATAGTATTCACACAAAAAACGAAAAACCGATAATACGTATTAGTAGAGTGCTACTAATACATTTAGCTATTATGGCTATATAAAAACAACAATTGTTCAAATCAAAACACAACACGCCTCCCCGGCAGCGGCGCCAAAATGATGGTTGTGTTTTTACACACCTTTAGGAAAAGGATGTAAATTAGGGCAAGCGTTAACAAGTGACTTAGGAAAATCACAAGTTATGACCCAAAGTGGGGATCGTTCTCAAAGAGGCTTGGTGTGTGTGTAATGAATTGATTAGTGATGTGATTATATTGATTATGAGAAAGAAAAATAGAAATGGGATAAGAAGAGAATGACTGTTACGATGACGGATTACACTAAGACGAAAGAGTCGTACACGTAAAACCGTAAAAGCACCAAATTTAAAAATTTACTCTAAAAATTTCTAAAAAATTGCAATAAATCCTAAATAATGTATTAAGAGTTTACAAAGAATCAAAAATCACCCAAACCTTTTATTTAATTAAATAATGATTTTTTAATGCTAATTAAAGCCCTAAAAATCAATTTAATTAACAAAAAGCCCAAAATGAGTTTTATCACTTTATAAACCTCTAAAATACCCTAACTTAATTTAAAACTACTTTTGAAAATTTTAAAATTAATTAAAACTATTTAAAAACTATTAAAACTTAAAATAATTATAAAAATTAATCTAGGAACAATAAAAATGTTCTAAAAGTTTCAAAATTCCTAATTAAGTGTCTAGAATCTAGGAAAAATATAAAAACCTAGGAAATCAGACTTTTAATAAAATAATATTAAAATATTAATAAAAATCCAAAAATCTTAAAAAATTCTAAAAAGTTGCAAACTAGCTAATTTATCCTAAATAACTCAGAAATGAACTTGAAATTACGTAAATACCCTTAATGGGCCTAGAAAATGGGCTAAACCCAAAACAGACTTCTTAATGGGCCAAATTGAGCCCAAAATGAAAAATTGGCCCAAATAAGCCCAAAAAGCACTACTTGACTCAAAACTTGATTCTGAACAACTTTTTCTAAAGGCCCAAAAGCTGAAAATGTGAAATAAGCAAGCTTATACCAACCAGCTTATTCTTAATGGGCTTTTTGGCCCATTAAGCTATAAGCTAATTCCATAAGCTCGAATTAGACACACAAGCTTCTTTTGAGCTAACTAAGACTTTTGTAAAAAGAAATTTGAAATAAGCCAAAGGAATAAGCCTGAAAATGCAAAAAGCAATCTATAGAAAACGACAAAATAGTCGTTTTTTAGTTCTAGGCTATCCTAAGAGCTGATTCAAATTGCAAAAGCTTTTAAATGACTTCAATAAGCTAAATCAACAAAAAGTTTTCAAATAAGCTGACTCAATAAGCTGGAAAAAGCAAATAAGCACTTATGAAAAAGTCAAATAAGTTGGTTTTCTAGCAAAAAGTCAAAGTCAAAGTCCAATAAGCTCCAGTCTAATCAAATGGGTCAAATAATGAAGATCTATTACAAAAAATAAGTTGTTGCAAGTCTGGATAAGCAAATATGGCTTATTGATAAGCAAACTGAAAATTTGTACTAGCAGGGGCTAGTTTTGGGTGTTGAGCAGTGGAAACTTTTTCCATTGCTTGACTTGTTGACTTTTTTTGTCTTTAGTGACTTTTTTGGAGATTCAGATTTCACAAAGGCACCCAATTAATCAGTGGATCAAGAGGAGTCAATAACAATCAAAAAATCACAAACACAATCACCCAATTAATACAGTTTAATCAATTAAGCACCAGATATGACACAGACATGAACAAATAAGAAGATTAGGTTCAATAAGCACTTTTAGCAATATTCAGCCAGCCAAACTTAACCAAATGCATACACAAGCTATTAATAACTCAAATGAACAAGTCTAAACAGGTTTCATGCAATGATTCAAAGTATTAAGCAAGATTCAAGCACCTTAAGTTACTGATGAACACTAACACATGCAGTTTTATACTTTGCTGATGTAATTGACCAACAAGCCAGATTCAACCACTCAAATCTATCACATAGGTTATATAAATGATGTTTAAGCAACTTTTATCCCTAAGCATGCATAAAATCGAGGTTTTACCAAAATCTTAGGTCAAAAACAGTTAAAATCAAGTAGTTATAGCACAATGTGTGATTCAAGGTTTCAAACTCAGAAACTTGCAGCAAAATACTCTCAACCAAGCATATATCAGATAACAAGCACAAATACAACCTTCTAACAGCACAATAACCAATTATGAACTCAAACAGGTAATCCCAAACACCCCTTTATCTTTTTAATCCAAAAATTAAACAAGTATAAGTGTGATTCAGTTTACCAAATGATTAATCTAGCATACTAACAACATCAACATGCAAGATTAAGCAGATTCAAGCCAAGAAAACAACAAGAACATAAGTAGAGCACAAATCCACAAAAAATCCAAAATTTATCAGATTTTCAAGGTTTTAAGACAAACCTCATGGATGTACATCCACATCCACGAATGTTAGAGCTTATGTGCTAGCAAGAACAAGCACAAGCTTCCAACAGCAACCCTACTAAGATTCAACAAGGTTAGAAGCACAATATCAAAACAGAAAGGTGACTTTTTTGGAAAATAAACTTGATTAATGCAACTTCTTGTACCCACTCTTGATTATCCCCAAGATATGAGCTTCACAACACCTTAATATCACAATTAGGGTGCTATGATCAGCTTATATCCCAAAAATTTCCAAGATGTACCAAGAAAACTTAGCAAAATATCAAGTTTTAGTCCAATGTGTAATTTCTTACACAAGGTTTACAAAACGTCTTAAGGTTCAATTTCAGTTAACATATAACAATAACAAGCTTAAAATTAAATGGCCCTTGGTCTTTCTTCATCAAACTCAACACAACTTCATTAATCAGAAAGTAGGATTTACAAGTTTGTGAACTAGGAGAAACCAAAAGTAGTTGAAATGTAAAGCCTAAATGCCTTTATATAGGCTACATTGTGAACTAGTAAGCAATAAAAAACGTAAACCCTAGCTTGTAGAATCCCTGAATTACCCTTGTGAAGTTTGAACATTTTGGAGAATCATGTGACTCTTTCTTGGCAGTTTGTTGTAGCTGGCATGTGTGAGTGCATCCAATGGCTTGTAAGAAGCTTAAAAAGTAAGCTTTAATCTCTAACGTTGGATTGCTGCCACAATGGCAGTTAGCTCAATGGTGTAGCAGGGGAATCTCATGTGGGACAAGGAAGTGATGTGGTGTCATGTTTAAGGTTTGGGATGTGTTTATGTTGAGGTTAATCATAAATCTAGAGGAGATTAACCTTTAATTCATAGCAAATAAAAATCCCCAATTTGGATTATGAACTTCAAGAACAGGTTTTTGATCTTTGTTATGGGTTTAAAACATGTTTAGCGCCAGATTTAATGTTAATTAACTTTTTTTAAAATTTAGTTAATATAAACGGGTGAGTGGGATCTGATGTGGAGCTTTGGTGGATTGTGATTGGTTGTGGAGTGGTAGTGGGACACGTGTTGGATGCTGGTAGGTCTAGGTAAAAATCTTGTCTGGCCATGTTTAATCCCCTATCTTTCCCCTTCTTGTCATTTCAGTTTAAAAACCGATCAACGCCAAATTCCTTTGTATCAACTTTTCCTTTTTCACACTTTTGCCCCAAAATGTTTTGTAAAGTGAATTCAGGGGTAATTCTTGCCAATCTATGATTCTTGAAGGGCTGATTTGGTGTTTTCTTCAAGGATAATGGTCTAAACTTGTATGATTGACATTTTAGAGGACTGAAATTGCCAAATCATGTTTGATGAGGGACCATTTTTGCCAAATCTTCAAAGTCAAGGGTCCTTTTGTAATTTTGATATTTTCAAAGGACTAATTTTGTCATTCTTGTAACTTGGAGTCCTTTTTGATATGTTTGACTTTGAGGAGGATAAATATTGACATTTTTAGCTTTGTTGAGGGCTAAAATTGCCAATTCTTCAAAGTGGAAGGCCCTTTTTGTAATATTGACAAACTTTAGGGACCAAACTTGTAATTATGAGGATACAAGGGTATAAAGTGTCAATTCTTCCATATTGGAGGACCCTTCTTCACAAATCTTCAAATCTTCAAGGGTTTTCTTGGGAAATTCTTCATTAGGGCTTGGTTCAATGTGCGGCTTCGTTTCCCGTGTTCGTTTTTGCATGATTCTTGTGATCTTTTGTCATTTTCTCAATATCCGTATCTAAAATACACAAGCAACAAACATAAGCATATATATGGGTTTTTTGATGATATTTAATGCATTTTAAGCCCTTTTTGGATGATGAGACTATGTATAAAAGCGTTCTCATCACTCACCCAAATAGTGGATTATCTTTTATAACAGATCCCATGTTGCCAATATCATCTTCATTGCCACTCCCATCCTCACTTGAATGGACCTCTTGATTGAGTATAAGAGGTTCATTATGTTCAACAGTGTGTCTGTTGGAGGAAGAGAATAAATTTCCAAACAGGTTGTCAGCGTTTAAACTCAACGTTGCAGCGTCTGAATTTAACATGTCAGTGTCTGAATTGGCTTTGTCAGCGCTTGAAGATGCATGCATGGTTTCATCAACTGGTTTGTCTTGTGGCCCTTCTTCCTTCGTTTCAGCAGCAGCAGAGGCTTGCAAAAACCCATCGATCCATATAGGAATGGTAACATAATCAAGTATGGGGGTTGGCTCAACTGCATGTGATCCTTCTTCTTTAGCAACATGTGTACCTGAAATCTCAACAGTAGGTTCTTCCAAGACATTTGAATCCTTCTTCATAATGTCTGGATTAGTAACAGGCATATAATTCAAGGTCCTAGATAATGGTTCTAAATCAAATAACCAACCTGGTCCATTCTCAGGATCACTGGGTTTACTTTCTAAAAACTTAACATGCACTTTTTCAAGAATGCATTTTTCTTTCTTGTTGTAAACCCTATACCCTCTTCTATTCATAGAATAACCCACAAAATATCCTTCATCACCTTTTGCATTAAACTTACCTAGGGCATCACTAGTATCAAGGATCACTACATGACATCCAAAAGGTTTAAGAAATCCTATATTAGGCTTCCTGTTCCAAAATAGCTCATAAGGTGTCTTATTGTGGATCTTGTTGACCAAGGCTCTATTTTGAACATAGCAATCTGTGTTCACAGCCTCAGCCCAAAAAGCAATGGGAAACTTAGCATCGGCCAACATTGTCCTAGCTGCTTCTATTAGGGTTCTATTCTTTCTTTCAACTACTACATTCTGCTGTGGAGTTCTAGCTATGCTAAACTCTCTAAGAATCCCTTTATCAACACAAAAGGTATCTAACAGTGTATTTCTAAACTCGCCACCATTATCACTTCTAAGAATTTTAACCTCATTACCCGTTTTCTTCTTAATTTAGGTGATAAAGTTAATCAAAACCTTAGCAGTATCACTTTTTAAGGCCAAAAAGAAAGTCCAAGTAAACCTAGAAAAATCATCAGTTATAACAAAATAGTAAGATTTACCATTTAAACTTTCTATATTAGTTGGGCCAAATAAGTCCATATGTAGCAAGTGAAGAGGTTTAGAACTGGAATGCACACTTTGAGACCTAAAGGGGACCTTGTGCAGTTTGCTCTTAAGGCATGCAACGCAAGAGTGATCATTGTGGAAAGCCTTTGAAGGCAAACCATCAACAAGATCATGTCTCACAAGTCTATTAATGTTCTTAAAATTTATGTGCCCTAACCTTCTGTGCCATAAATTACTTTCATCAACTGATGCTTTAGCATAAAGACATGATAGATTTTTGTTCATTTTAATCCCTTTTAGATAACATTATAAATGTCCTTGTGCCTATGCATTCTATATTCAATAAACTTCTCATCAAGAATCTTAAAATCCTTACTCAACACCAAGCATTCAGTATCAGTAAAAAGAACTTTATTTTTGTTGTCACAAACTTATGACACACTAAACAAGTTATAATCAAGTTCCTTTACCAGAAAAACATTCTCAAAACGTAAGTTGTTGGTGATAAGAGTGCCTTTGCCAGATATAGTTCCATATCCTCCTCGAAAGTACACTTTGTCACCATCTTTAATGGGGGTAAAGTCTGTCAAATTATCTTCCTTCCCCGTCATGTGCCTAGAGCATCCACTGTCCCAATATCCATGATCATTGACCTGCTTTTGAATGCCCTGCACATAAAGAAAACAAATTAGTTTTCTTTGGGAACCCAAACCTAAGCAGACTTGGATTCATGTGGTTGTTCAACAAGAACAGACTTAGTCCTTTTAACAACCCCTCGTTCATCCCTTTGTGGCCTGAACACCCAGTTTACCCCAATTGGTTTAGTAATGACCTTTGAAAGATAATTAAATCTGTTGCAGGTCATAGAAATTCCATCAGAATTAGGGTTTTGGTCTTGTTTAGGTCTCCATGTCAAACTAGATGAAGCTTTAGACCCCTTTCTCTTAGGTTGTAAATACCTACTGTTACTTGGTCTAACACAAGGTCTAACAGCAGCTTGTTGTGGCATTTTCATACCAAACCTAGAGTTGTCAACGTTGAAATTGTTCCTATCAGCGTTGAATTTGTAATGTCAGCGTTGAATTTGTTCTTGTCAGCGCCCAAATTAGGGTTTGCTACAGGAACCCATTGTCTGTTAGACCAAGTGCTGGTCTTTTGAAAGGGCCTTTGTCCAAGAATATTTGTCCCTTTAGAAAAGAAGGGAGCTGGTCTAGTGACTTGTGGGCTTGGTTGGACAAAAGGTCTGGGTTTGACCATGGTTGACTATTGTCAGTGGTGAATTTAGAGACACTGACACACTTATAGGCCAAGTGAGAAAAACTCCCACATGTGTAACAAGCTTTTCTAGACATAACCTTAGGTCTAGATTGAAAGAATCATGTCCCATTAACACTAGCTTGGCTTTGTGGTGACCTAGGTTTTCTATACATTTCAGCATATTTAACACTAGGTTTTCTCTTAACTGGTGAGCCAAGGTCAATGGGTTTTCCAGTGGTGGGGTTGGTCACCGTAATAGGTGTAGGCACAAATGGACTTTCACTAAGCATTCCACCCTTAACAAAAAGAAAAGGATTGGCTGCTTTCTATTGTTCAAGATCAGTCACCTTTTGTTATATTCCTCAACTAGGGAAAGCACTCTAGGTGGAGGAATAAATTCCTCTTCTTGGAATTCTGGTATACCAGTCCAAGAGAGATCTTTTCTCTAAACACCATAAAAGTTTCCAGCAGGTGGAGGAATAGCAACGTATTCATTCATCCCAATCCCATATTTGTCCTTACGGTCTCTTTGTTCACTGACACATTTTTCTAGGGTTTGACTACCTTTATCAAACTTTTCAATCTTAGGCTTTACATTATTTAATGGCTTCATCTAACTTAAGTTGCACATCTGCTCTGGATCTCATTAGAGTGTCCCTAAGTTCAACACTAACTCTAAGATCATGAGACAAAACATTAATTTGATCTTTTAGGTCAAATTCCATTTTCTTATATTCCTCTATAGTCCCTTCAGTTTGTGCAAGTGCCATTTTATAATTTGCTAGCCTGCATTCTACATCAAACACATCTGATTTTAACTTTAAATTTTCTTTGTTAAGCTTTTCAGTGTTTAATCGACACCCTTTACTACAGAAAGCCTCATCATATACCTCATTATCTGATGAAGATGAGGAGTTGGCTATGAGAGCAAAGTGAACATTCTCTTCTTCTTCCTTCTCAGCAATCAAATCCTGATTCTCTACCACATCCTTTGCCATAAAGCTCCAGTCCTATCCAACACCATCAATATCTTGCATGGCAACCATAGCCTTTGGCTTAGCATCTTCAACCTTGATGATTTGGCTTGAAGTCTTTCCAGCATCAGGCTTCTTGGAGATCTGCACTCCCTCATGAAGTAACCCATCCTATGACAATTATAACACTAAACCTTGGATTTGTCAAATCTAGTTGTGTCTTTAGCATTGAAGGTCATCTTTCTTCCAAATCTCCTATTCCATCTGTTGGCCCTTATGCTTGAAAGTGCCATATTCCACTTGATATCCATCTCTTCCAAATTCTCATCACTGATTTTCTCAAGATCCTCATAGGTAATTAAGTAACCATTGGGCAATGCAGCAATGTATGTGCATACTGTATCCAAATCAATACCAGCCGGTTTAAGCTTTGGTGAGTCAACATTGTATGTGTCAGCGTCAAAATTTAAGCCGCTGACAAAGGTTGATCCACCACTGACACAAGTTGATCCAGTAACAGGATGTACATATGAATCTCTTTCACTGGTTTGAGCTTCATTATGTGAGATGAAAGCCATGTTTCCAGATGTTGACTTGCTTCCATGATCAAGTAAGATTTCACTCTCCATAATCTTTAACTTATTGTAGACATCATCAAAGGAAGAACTCTTATGGTCATTGGTAGCAATGATTGACCTAGCCTCAATTTTCCATGTATCACCAAGACCTCTAAGTAAAGTAGCAATGATATCAGCATCATCATGTTCTGTTCCCATAAAGGACAACTTGCTAGTGATGTCTAGAAGCCTACTTCTCACCTCACTTAGCTTCTCATTGGATGAGCCTTAAACACAACATATTCATGCGAAATTTGCTTCTTCCTTTCTTTGGCAGTATCTTCATTACCACCATAGGTGACTTGAAGAGGTGCCCAAATATTTTTAGTAGACTTAAAACTTCTGTACTTGTGTTGATTCTTTGGCCCCTAGGAAAGTTTAAGAATGTTCAAAGTTTTCATGTCATTCCTTCTTGCAGCTATGTCAGGAGTTGAGATAGCTCTTCCATCTTCAGGTCTTTCAACAAGCTCTTCAGTAGTGGAACCAGCTATGGTTCTTGCTGCAATAGCAGCAGTAATCCGAGCTGCTTTATCAAATTTATTTCCATATTCAATGATTTCCCAGAGAGTATGGTCATGAATTTGAAGGTATTGTTTAAAATTGAACTTCCATTGTTCAAAGTTGTCAGGGTCGAGCATAGGGATTTTTAGGTTGTGATTTGATGAGGATGAAGATTCTCTGACAGACATCTTGTCTGGTTTTAGGGTTTCTGGTGATTTTAGGGTTTACTATTCTTTTAGATCAAAGTTCCTCAACAAGCTCTGATACCACTTGTTGATCCCAAACTTAGATCGATTAGCTTTGTATTAAACGAGATTGAATCAAGATTAATACTTAGAGAAACTTTGTTGTATTTGACAATCCAAGTGTTATGCGGAATTAACACTTAGAATAAAGAACAAACAAACAAGTAAACCAAACTTTCACATTAGATTGATAAACGAACTTGCTTACAATGAAAGTTGTAAAACTGAATAATATGTATATGAACTACAAACCCTACGACCTCCTTTTGTAACACAAGGAGTCGTGTACAAAGGTTTACTTATCAACTATTCTAGGTAAAGATAAATATAGAAAATACAATATTGAGCATATCTTTACTTCAAATATAAAACATGTTGACTAAGTATTCCTATCGATGGTTGGACTTCTTCTTGTCAACGGCTTGGATATTTCTTATCAGTGCTTGATATGTCAGCGCTTCATTTCCTCTTGTCAGCGTCTTAGTGACTTAGCTCGTTTTATTCCCAACAGAGGAGGCATACATGCAGAAGGTGCCTTATGCTTTGACTGTAGGATCTATAATGTATGATGTTAGATGCACAAGGCCTGATGTGGCGTTTGCTCAAAACTTGGTTAGTAGATACCAACAGAATCCAGGGAAGCTCCACTTGACTGTTGTTAAACATATTCTAAAGTATTTGAGGAGTACAAAAGATATGTTTTTGGTATATGAAGGGAAACCAGACACAGAACTGAATGTGACAGGTTTTTGTGATGCGTCCTAGCAATGTGACAAAGACGATACGAAGTGTTAGAAGGGTTACGTTTTTATTATCAATGGAGGAGAAGTTGACTGGAAGAGCAAGAAACAGACAACGATTGCAATGCATGCTACTCAATCTGAGTACATGGTTGCTTCAGAAGTTGCAATGGAAGCTGTTTGGATTAGGAAGTTTATTGAAGATCTTGGAGTGATGCCTTCAATTAAAGAACCTATAGATATGTATTGTAACAATTCTGCCGCAATAATATTTGCCAATGACCCTGGAGTAGGGGTGAGCATAAACCGCACCGCAAACCGCAAAACCGCTAAAACCGCAAAAAACCACACCACAAAAACCGCACAGCAACAAAAACCGGTGGATCGGTTTTAAGAAAAAGCAAAACTGTTTAATGCGGTGCGGTTGCGGTTTTGCCCATAAAACCGCACCACAAAATCCGCACTGCAACGCACATTAGTTATATAAAACCGGAAAATGACACATCGATAATTTAACGTGTGTTATAAGGGTTTTAGTGCATATTGTCATTAATATTTTAAGTAACTTGTATGTTTACATTACATATATGCATTGTTATAACCGAAAATACTAATTTTATGAACCAACAACCGCAAAAAACCACATTACTTATATAAATTATAAGTGGTGGTGCGGTGCGGTTACCACAAAAACCGCATAAAAACCGCAAATCCGAAACCACAAAACCCGCGCGGTGCAGATTCAAAATTTTTAAAAACCGCAATTGCGGATGCGGTGTTGTTTTTGCCAGAATCCGCACCGCACCGCACCATGCTCACCCCTACCCTGGAGTCATGAAAGGCGCCAGACACTTATCACTACGTCCGAGAACAAGTTGAAGCTCATGAAATCAAATTGATAAAAGTTCACACAGATGATAATGTAGCCGATCCTTTAACTAATGCTTTGCCTAGACTAAAGGTAGTTAAGCATGCCAAGGCGATTGGGCTGCAACTAGCTAGCGAACTCATGCAATAAATCTTTGATTAGTATTTGGATAAAGGATGTTATGACATTATTATATAATGAAATAAAGATTGGGTTTTGTTTATTTCTATTATTTAATAAATGTATCCTATTTTACATGTTTTAATCCATGAATAAATGTTATGCTAAATGTCCGTTGTCGATTAATAATATGGGAATATTATTAAATCAAGACAATTCAAAATAGTGATTGAGTATACTTGAAAGTATATTGATCGATTTTGGATGATATTCGATGAATCGAATATTGGACTTATCCCAACTATATGTTACTACTTTATGGATCTTTGTCATCAAGTGAACATAAATAGTTATCCTTAGACTTAAGATACCAGGAAACTGTTGTGAAACTAGTGCATCTCTGTGGAATAATCTAACGCTAAACATAACTGGTAGCTATAAGGATTATTTTCGGAAGTGTTGCAAAAATCATAAGTTTTGCTTGTAGTCAATATGGAATTTATTTCCTCCAATTTTGTTTTGGAGTTTAATACAGCTAGGCCTCTCGTGGGATTAGTAAGATGTTTGTGTGGCCACACCCAAATTTGTTTTGGTAATCTTGCTGAATCTGTAAACGAGAAACATAATGGTTAATGAAAGGAATGACTGAGATCCATATCCTTATTAACGTTGTATTAGAAATAAAAGGATAATAATAACGATGCAGAATCGTTAAAAGGTTTTGTCCAGGAGACCTTACTCGAGTTGTACTAGAGACATTGTTGTGTGTAACTAGACGCTAGACAATGTAATCACGATATTCGATATATGTCCAAGTGGGAGCTGTAAATTTATGGACTTATATTTAATAGCCGTGTGATAGGATTGAACTCGAGATTACGGGATTGCACACAATACGTAAAGAGTTAATTTATTTAATAAATATATATTTATGTATTTATTAGTTTAAACCGAGCAAGTAACTATATAACATTAACAATCGTTAATTAATTAATAGTTAAGTATTAACGAGGGTTAAATAAATATATAGTAAGAGAATTAAAAGGAAAGAAGGATGAAAAGTTCCGGAACACCCCACAAGGGGTGTTCGACCGTCGGTTAGAGCAAAGGGGGGGGGGGCAAAAGTTGCCTTTTATTTATTTGGGCTATAATAGGTTGGGATCTATAAATACACCTCCTTATCCCTCATAATTCATAACATAACTTGAATCTCTTTCTCTCTTGGTTCGATTGCAAGACTAAACCCACGAAGGGTTTCAGTTGGTTTTCTTGGTTGATCGATTGTGTTGATAATCTAGTCCTAGCCCCTCTCTAGGGTTGTTGGGTAGATTAATTACAAGCGTTGTAGCTCGGTTTTCACGTGCTATAATCACGGTTACCTCGTTTTATTACGTGTGTACAAGATCGTAATATAGTCTTACTTTAGACTATATCTTGGCGTATACGGTATTAACCCGAATTGGTGATTCGTTCTTCGTCTTGTGGATTTGCTTTAGCGTAAAGGTATGTAACCCTAATTCGATTAATTATAATTGTGTTATATGATCTTGTTAAATCGCTTCCGCTATATGTGCTTTGATCTCGTTTAGGGTTTTATATAATTGTTATGATATTAATAAACCTTCATACGAATTGGTAATAAGTCTCATGTTCAAATCCGTTATAAAAACGTGTTTATCGGTCCTTTTTGTTGACAACAATTTTTGACATCGTTGTCTATTGGGAAAGATTATTAATTCGATGATTTTGGTTACACTGTTTTGACTCTATTTTTAGACCTAATCTCTATTCACGCATAAGTAAAAATGTATCCTCGTGATCATTAAGACAAAAATAAAATATAAGAGATACACCTTAGGAATAAGGGAACTTAAGTACGTGATTAGAGCATATGAGTAGTGTTAGCATTACTAACTTATAATGACAATGATCTTGTTTCATGCTTAGCATGGAATTGGGTGAAAATAGAGGACGAAAAAATTATCTTTATGAGGCATTCACGTGTTCTTATTCTTTGACCCTAAAAGTCACGTTCTCGTGATGAAAACAATACGTTATGGCTAAAACGCATGTGGTAGTTAATTTAAATTTATGTTTCAATAAATGTTCGATAAAAATGAATTTTAGAAGTGCTATGATACTTAATTCTAACATTGCGTGAGGGCACGACAATGGTTTAGTATGGGGGAGTGATGAGACTGCAATTATACATAGTCTCATCGTTCTTTTCGGGCTTAAAATGTACAAAAATGTCATAAAATGCCATAAAATATACTCATATTTGTTCATTGTGTATTTTAGGTACGGATATCGTGAATTCAACAAAAGATCAAAAGAAACAAGCAAAAACGAACACAGGAAACAAAGCCGCACAAAGAACCGGACCCGAATCATGAACTTCCAAATAAGTCCTTGAAGTTTGAAGAATTTTCAAGAATGTTCCCTCAACTTTGGAAGACTTGTCACTTTTAACCCTTGCAAAACCCTAAAATTGCATTATGGTCCTTAAAGTTTAAAGATTATACATCATAGGCCCTTGAAGAGTGTTCAAAGTACATAACAAGTCCTTGTTAAAAGTTATTGTTATCCATGTGCTAAATTTGACAAGTAGCCCAAACTTGTTAACTAAGGGGTGGAAGTTTTAAGCTGGTGAAAACTTTGTTTGGATACTTTCTCAAATAGCAGGCGGCAAAACAGCCAAATATGAAACCCACCCCCGGTATTAGCCCACCAACCTATACCACCCAGGCCCTAAACCAACCTATACCTGGCCCACACTACCCCCTACGTCACCCCCACTATGACACTTTTATTATTATTCTAATTTTTGAATTTATAATAAATATACCTAATTTCCCACTAAATCATACTGTTAACATCAAACCCCTCAACCTAGAATACGAACCTTAATTTTCTCAAAACTTAATTAACCAAAATCCGACACCCAAACCCTCTAGAATCTTGATTAACACAATTGTGACAACCGTGGTTTTGAGGTTCGTCACTTGGTCTTATTTTAAGGTTAATTTATGTGTGACTATGTGATTTGCGTGTTTACATGTTATTTTGCGTGAATGAGGTTGGTGTGGATATCGTTTATGGGTATAAAGTACTCATAAGTAAATCGAGGAACGGTTATTTCATGTTCATGAGCTCACAAATTAGTGACTATAAAATGAAATGGTGTTATTTTGGTGTTTACGTATACGTATAAGTATTATAGTAAATTATATATTTTTTAGGATTTGGGGTTTAGCATTTAGAGGTCTCGGGTAAGGTGTTTAGTCATGTGAGTATCTTTGGGATGGTTTTAAGTCATTTAGGACTTAGTTATAAAGTTTATTTCAAAATTTAAGATTTTTTTAAAACTGTATATTTTACGTCTTTTACGGTAAACGCGTAAATTTGACTAGTTTTACGGTTTTGAGGTTTTGGAGGTTTTAGGAGCTGAAATAAATTAAGGGAATTTAAGGTAATAATAATTAATAGTTAATTTAAAGTGATATAACTTAAATAGTCGGCCATAGGGTGTTGGACTTGGTTTTGGGCCGAATTTTGCTTAAGGAAAGGAAGGGGAGCCTAGTTTGAGTACTATTAGGCTTCCGAGTTAGTTTTAACTACCCATATTACTCCCTGTAGCCCCAAAAACGAATTTATGCTTTCCATAACTCTAATCTCAGTGGTTTCTATCAATGGAAGAGCAAGAAAACCCAATAATTCAATTAGGGTTTAAGGTACACACTAAAACTATGACAATTAACGTTTAATTTACGTATGTGTATCTTAATATGATGGATTAGGGTTGAGATTCATAATTTCTGATTAGGGTTTGTTAATGACCTGTAATTAGTCATGTATTTAATGAGTTTTTATCAATGGAAATCGTTTTTAGGTTTTAATTAGGGTTTAAGTATGATTATGTCTAAATTAAAATCTGAGTTATAATGATATAATAATGATTAGATTATTTAGGGTTTATAATTAAACAAGTTATGGGTAATTAATAGACTAATTATGTTAAATTCGTTTTTTAAAAACTGGGCAGAATTTTAGGTCAATTGTTTTGACCATATATAGAGTTCTACAAACTCTTATTTTACGATCCAAGTATCCATGGAAAGATAATTGAGTTGGCTTTCAAATGCAAGAATCGAGAACTAAATTGGAGGTCGGAAAGTGGGTCAAAAACAGGTTACAACAGTCGGAGGTCAAAACAGTTTTGAAATCAGCGGGTTTTAAATTAATGTTTTAGGGTGATTGGGGTACTTAGGAGTACACTTGAGCCCTCTAATGAGCATGGTAGTTGGTTTATATATTAAATAAGAGGCCTGGAGAAGGGCTAAGCAAATGGGTTAGGGTAAGACCCCCTAATCATAACAAACTTTTTGTATGTTCAAAATCAGTAAAATCCGGATAGACAAAAGTATATATATATACATATATATATATATATATATATATATATATATATATATATATATATATATATATATATATATATATATATATATATATATATATATATATATATATATATATATATATATATATATATATATATATATATATATATATATATATATATATATATATATATATATATATATATATATATATATATATATATATATATATATATATATATATATATATATATATATATATATATATATATATATATATATATATATATATATATATATATATATATATATATATATATATATATATATATATATATATATATATATATATATATATATATATATATATATATATATATATATATATATATATATATATATATATATACATATATATCGGGGCCTTAACAGTAGCTTGAAGGTTGTGGCAAAAGGGAGGAGTTAGCTGACATATGTAAGGGCATAGGGTTTCCTTTACAGAGATCATGTGTATGGTTAGGTGGGCGTTTGTCTTATAGTTTGGAGACCTAAAAACCGGGACTGTTTTGGGTAAAATGTTAACGAGACGGGTTATGAAGTAAACTAAGTTAAGGGCTTTATAGAGGGTTGTAATGAGATGTTTAGAGCATATAAATGAGGGATATATATGGGAGAATGTTAGATGTCCATCATAGGTTGATAAGCCATTTTAGTGTTTGGTTCATGTTTTGATTGTGTGCTTTTGTTTGTTAGCTTTTTGCTAGTGCGCGGATTTTTGGAGAAGCTCAATCAGGTGAGTTTCATAGTCCCATGTCTACTAATGATTTTGACTTCCAGATGGGATGGAAGAGACACTGTCTTGTTTTTATAAATTATGTTGTGAATGTTTTGTGTTTGGTGATGGACTTGTGCAAACTTATGTGATTAACTGCTAGTTGATTCATGATTGTTTTATGTTTTGGCTTGGTACCAAGGGGATGTTGACAAGGCGGGGCCTTGGGGAGGTACATAGATGTGTGAGCATCTATGGGACCAATGGATAATAACAAGGCGGGGCCTTGGGATTGGTACATAGGTGTATGGGCGCCTATGGTACCATTGTGTTTGGTAAGGCTGGGAGCCTTGGGTTTGGTTTGGTTTGTTAAATCTTGAATATTAGTTGTTAATGCATGTTTGTATCACATTGTCCATATGTTCATTTGTTAGTGGTTGTTGTTCACAGCTTATGGTTTGATTTTGGCGTTGGAGTCTAAACCTATGACTCTCACCAACTTTATGTTGACCTGTTTTAGTGTCTCTTTCAGGTGAGAGTGTGGTTAAGCTTGAGAATAGAAGTGGCTAGTTTCGGAGGCATTAGGATTGCATTTAGAAGGAGATCCCCGTTCCTTCTTAGTTTATTTTTCTGTTTGTTTCAATAAGTGATACTATGAACCTATATGTTGATTTGTTTGTGTTATTTGTTTGTCTTGGGTAAGAGGTAGGACTGTTACCTACTTACCTAGACTCCTGCATTGATGAGATATTGTCATGACATTTGTGTCGCCTTTTATGACATTTCTAATTCATATAGTTCTCTCTATGGACACGTTATTGTTGTGATGATATCCATGCGTCGCGTCCCATATTCCGCCATGGTGGGGTGTGACAGAATGGTATCAAAGACAATGGTTATAGAGAATTAGGTTGCCTAGTCTAGTAACCTAGTCTATAGCTTAAGGTTCCCTGCATATAGGCGTCATAGGAGTATGTGTGCATTTTATATTAATTAAAGTTTTCTGGATGTTATTGGTTTTTACTTGCGATGTTTGTTAAGTTTTGACTAGTATGGGTTGAACCATAGTAGTTCATACTTAGCCACATGTTATTTTCTTTTCGGGGTGTGACTAGTGCTGGTTGAACCATAATCATCCACGCTAGTCATTGTCGTATTTTGCTTAAATTGTACATTATAGTACATAATTTGGTACATGGTAGTTTTTATCTTTTGTTGGGTTATTTTATGTACCTGAGGTATAGTATTTTTATTTTGATGTTTAAGTCATGTTCCCTAAGAATCATGTGGTGGTTCGAGTTATTAGGAGTAGGTGGATATGAAGGATTTTAAGCTGTTTCCACTCTTATGGGCGACATGACTTATAACTGATTATGTTTTCGTTTTGGTTTTATTCTATGCTGTTTTAGCTAGACTATGGATTTATGTATTTCAAGAGTTTGACTATGTTATTTTAGTGGATGGATTTTTGGATTTTTTTTTGGTTATGTGGTTATGAGCTTATGTGAGTAGATGGATGTATGTGTTATGTGTTGTATTAATTCTTATAAGTGTCATCATAGGAAGGAGTGCATTGGGGAAGGGTAATTGTATAAGTATGGTGGCCAACATAGTTATAGAAGTACCACAACTTCAATGGATTCCTAAGTATGATTGCATGAAAGAGGGTTAGTACATGCTTGTATAGTAGATGTTAGACGGATTTAAGTATATGTATCCCGATATGCCTATATATGTATGATCCCCTACAATTATCGATTGTATCCTTAGGAGGGTGGCTAGCTCGCTTTTTTTATATTAAACCTCCGTTGTAGCGTATTCTTTGAGTTTCGTATTTCACGTGTACGTTTTAAAATGGTGTTCTTGGTTTTAAGTCTATTGAAATAACTTGGGATTTCTTTTGAGATAATGAAATATTTTGTGTTGGGTCTTACATTTCTTTTGGTCGGTATATATTAAAAAAAAGGGACTTGGAAATCTACTATAGAGTTAGATAGTTGGTTGTATTCGGTAAAATAAGGGTAAGGTGTTGGATTCGTGTTTGAAACAAGATGTAACATAAGATTTTTTTTAATCAACACTTATTTATTTCAAATTCTAAAAGACTTTCTTTAAAATAAAGCGAAATAAAATTTCTTTCTACTTAAATAGTTTATATAAGTGAGCTTAATCAATATACGTCATTTATAATTATTTATGCAAGACTAAACATGAAAATTTCACATACATTTATTTCTTTTCATTTAAAAAGGATTACGTTAATTACTAAGAGGATTCTTTAGTTTTTTTAAAAACAACTAGTATAAAACTGTTTTGGTCATAACTTGTTCGTTTTTAAAGCTTTTTGGGTGATTCAAAAGCCTAAAATTATGTAATCGGAATGTACTTTTCAAATATTTGGTATGTATAGTCATGGGGTGTCAGTAGCTTGATCGAAATTTTGGTACAAGTGACGGGTTCAAGGTTGAGTTTTGAATAGTAGTTTGTTTATGATTTGGGATGTACGGGATACCTAGTCTTTGAGTTGAGTTTTGAGATCATCTAGAAGGTTGTTTTTAGATTGTTTGAGTCACATAGGTGTGGTGAGGAAAGAAAAAAAATTATTCTTTTGGAAAAGTCGATCTTGTGCACGGTTTAAATAATATGTTGCGGGGCATAAGATGTTTTGGTTGCCATTAAGTGTTTCTTGGATCATTTTTCGTTGTCATGAGTCATTTGAATTGGTACATGTTTGAGTTTTCCTTTTGAGTTTTCGTGGTTTTGGTCTATCTTAACTCGTGCACGTGAAATGTCGTTAGTTATCCGTGGGTTTGATTCGTTGATCGTATCTAGTGGATTCAGGATGTAGTTTTGGGGTCGTATTGATTGGGAGTGTTGAGGTAGACATATGAAAGACTTTTTCGCGCCTACACGATTAAGTAGGTGGCCCTGAGAGAATGGTCGGAATACCCTTAGTGGGGATGAAAGAGTTAAAAGTTCGTAGACGAACTAATGTGGTCATGAGGTCTCTTAGGAGTGCCAAGGGAGATGAATAGAGATTTATATAATGTATGGATATTGGCACAAGTAACGCGCCATAGAGAGTGTTGGAAGGGGGATATAATACCTCAAAAGTATTTATGATTGTTCGTAAGGCATGTAAGTTTTCCGAAAATTTCCTGAGATTTAGTAGGTTTGCCTATTACTATGAGGTAGAACCATAAATAGAGCAAGTAGGAGAAGTGAGATGAGTTGTAGTTAGTGCCTTTCCAAGGAAATTGTTGATGGAATGATTTTAAGAGCAAGAGTTGTTAGAAATTGCAACGGATGTAAGGTAAAATTTGAGTTGCTTAGTAGTAGATTGGCTGTGAAAAGCGGTTGAGTGGTCTCATAAGAGGAAGTATTGGTCTTTTAGAATACGTGTAGATTTTCGCGAGTAGAACGAGGTAGAAATTTATTCGTATTGCTTCTAAGAGAGGGTGCAAGGAGGACGTAGTTGAAACTGCTAAGGATGGTGTATGAACGCTTTGGGTTTACGGTTATGATTTTGGATTCGCCGAGGCGCTAGCAGTTTTCATGGAGTCAATGAACCGGGGGTGCATGACAATATATAAACGAGTTGTCATCGGGAGCATCAACGACATCTTTATCTACTCAAATCTAAGAAGGAGAGTGAGGCGAATTATGAGTTGGTTTTGGAGTTGTTAGGAAAGGGAATTATACGTGAGATTTTCAAGTGTGAGTTTTAGGATTAAGTTGGCCATGACGAGTAGTCAGAGATGATGGCATATCGTGGAACCAGCAAGGGGTAAAGTGAAGAAGGGTGAGGAAGCGTTTTGGAGGCTGAAGAGGTGGATTGGATAATGAGCAGATCTTGGAATTATCGGAAGGACTGGATGAATTCGCGAAGCATGACGATACGTGGAGCAAGGATTTGGATGTATACGAGAACGACAAAGAAAGGCGGTTGTTTATACGTTGTGGGAACTAAAGATTTGGAAGAACTAGATAGACTTAGTTAGTGGAGATGGATTGTTATATCTGCCTAGAATGCTAGAGGCATTTGGGGTACGAGACGTAGAGAATGATCTATACAGATCATGAACGTCTCCAACACATATTTAATCATCTTGATTGAACATTTGGAAAAGGTGATGGGTGGAGTTAAGTGATGAAAGAAAATTGCAAGGCCAAGTACCATCTGGGAAAGGCAAGAATGGTTGATGAGACATGGAATAAGAAGAATGAAGTGAAGCTGAGACGAACTTGAACTATATGGATGACGTATTAGGGTGGTTTGGATGAAGGATGTAGGTTGCACGAGTTGAGTTGTCTAAAGCAGAGAACGCGTCAACATGTATGTTGCGTGGCTTGTACAATCATATGGAGAAAAGGGACGTAGACTATACTTCCTACATAGATAGGAGTAGCTTAGAAAGGGCGATGTAAGGACGAAGTTGGTGAAATGGATACAAAATGGGGTGGAGGAATAAGTACGACGAGAGTTGGGTGATAGTCGATAGACTGACTAATTCATCTCATATTTCAAGAGGAATGAGAAGTCACGTAGTTGAGAAGTTGGAAGGATTGCGTACGGATGTGATGGAATAAAGGGTTTTGCGTAAAAGTTAGCCTAATATGTATGGAATGCCTTATGAAGGATTATGGCAAGGGAAGAAACGATGGGAAGCAAGCGTAGTATACCGTTGATAGACTAATGTTTGGTATGAGCATACTATAGGGGTAATTGAGAAAGACGCCTAGAGCATTGGCGTGAGATTTGGAGAACGCATTATATTAGGAAGAATTCTCCTACAAAGAGAGAGTCACCAGTGAGAGGGGCATATTCCCCATTGATGAGGATGTAAGGAATAAAGGAGGAAACACCTAAATTATAGGCTGAAGACGGGATATAAGATGGTATGGAAATTAAGATTGTGGAGAGACAAGCGAAAAGTAGTATGGAGGAAGAATGATTCGAGGGAGCAAGAGGTTGTGAAGATAGTGGGGTGATATTGAAGAGAAACCGTTAGAGCATTAGGTTAGTAGTCACGAACAATGGAACGTCCACCTAGAGAAAAGGTGTAACACATGTTAGTATGAAGGATGGTTAGTTACTTGGTGCCGAGCATGGGAAAGCAAGGATGAGGTGGTAGTTATGACATGTTTCTTGTGAATATAATAGGAAGCTTTTGGTTATGCAATCCTGCATATACCATTGGATGTGTTTAAGGTTGGGAGAATTTTCGAATGATGGAAAATCCGTAGAGGATAGAAGCCGTTAGGTATGGTGATAGGAATTGTCGTAGAAACTGTTGGAGTTAATTCATAGGAGATGAGGTGGATCACCGTTACAGTGGGATGAAGTTAGAAGCGGCCAAGGTATTGGACCGGAGGTGGATCGGAAAACTATGGAGGTGGTGGCAGTGACTAAGTAGAGGTTGAAAATAGCAAAGAACCGACAAGAGAGCTATGCGGACAAGAGGCGTAAGCCGTTGAGATTGAGATAAAGTTATGCTAAAGGTTTCACCATGGAAAGGGGTGATGCGGTTTGGAAATAAAAGGGAAGTTAGCACCTAGATTTGTGGGTCCATTTGAAATCCTTGAAAGGATTGGGCTAGTGGCGTATAGGTTGAGATTACCGGAGGAATTGAGTAGTGTGCATGACGTATTTCATGTATCAAACTTGAGAAAATGCTTAGCAAGAACTGACTTGCAAGTACCGTTAGATGATATTAGTATGGATACGAGCCTTCGTTTTATCGAAGAGCCGATAGAGATTTTGGGTCGTGAAGCTAGGACGTTGGATAAAAAGGGTAATATACCGTAGTTATGGGTAGATAAATATGGAACGTGGACTAGAGTTCACGTGGGAACGGGAAGGATTTATGAGGAGCAAGTATCCTCAGCTAATTGATAATGACGATCCTAAGGAATAAATCTCGGGACAAGATTTCTATTAGGAGGGAGTGATGTGACAACCGTGGTTTTAAGGTTCGTCACTTGGTCTTATTTTAAGGTTAATTTATGTGTGACTATGTGATTTGCGTGTTTACATGTTATTTTGCGTGAACGAGGTTGGTGTGGATATCGTTTATGGGTATAAAGTATTCATAAGTAAATCGAGGAACGGTTATTTCATGTTCATGAGCTCACAAATTAGTGACTATGAAATGAAATGGTGTTATTTTGGTGTTTACGTATACGTATAAGTATTATAGTAAATTGTATTTTTTAGGATTTGGGGTTTAGCATTTAGAGGTCTCGGGTAAGGTGTTTAGTCATGCGAGTATTTTTCGGGATGGTTTTAAGTCATTTAGGACTTAGTTATAAAGTTTATTTCAAAATTTAAGATTTTTTTTAAAACTGTATATTTTACGTCTTTTACGGTAAACGCGTAAATTTGACTAGTTTTACGGTTTTGAGGTTTTTGAGGTTTTAGGAACTGAAATAAATTAAGGGAATTTAAGGTAATAATAATTAATAGTTAATTTGAAGTAATATAACTTAAAAATTCGGCCATAGGGTGTTGGACTTGGTTTTGGGCCGAATTTTGCTTAAGGAAAGGAAGGGGAGCCCAGTTTGAGTACTATTAGGCTTCCTAGTTAGTTTTAATTAACTATATTACTCCCTGTAGCCCCAAAAACGAATTTATGCTTTCCATAACTCTAATCTCAGTGGTTTCTATCAATGGAGGAGCAAGAAAACCCAATAATTCAATTATGGTTTAAGGTACACACTAAAACTATGACAATTTACGTTTAATTTACGTATATATAACTTAATATGATGGATTAGGGTTGAGATTCATAATTTTTTATTAGGGTTTGTTAATGACCTGTAATTAGTCATGTATTTAATGAGTTTTTATCATTGGAAATCGTTTTTAGGTTTTAATTAGGGTTTATGTATGATTATGTCTAAATTAAAATCTGAGTTATAATAATATAATAATGATTAGATTATTTAGGGTTTATAACAAAACAAGTTATGGGTAATTAATAGACTAATTATGTTAAATTCGTTTTTTAAAAATTGGGCAGAATTTTAGGTCAATTATTTTGACCATATATAGAGTTCTACAAACTCTTATTTTACGATCCAAGTATCCCTGGAAAGATAATTGAGTTGGCTTTCAAATGCAAGAATCGAGAAATAAATTGGAGGTAGGGAATTGGGTCAAAAACAGGTTACAACAGTCGGAGGTCAAAACAGTTTTGAAATCAGCGGGTTTTCAATTAATGTTTTAGGGTGATTGGGGTACATAGGAGTACACTTGAGCCCTCTAATGAGTATGGGAGTTGGTTTATATATTAAATAAGAGGCCTGGAGGAGGGCTAAGCAAATGTGTTAGGGTAAGACCCCCTAATCATAACAAACTTTTTGTATGTTCAAAATCAGTAAAATCCGGATAGACAAAAGTATATATATATATATATATATATATATATATATATCGGGGCCTTAACAGTAGCTTGAAGGTTGTGGCAAAAGGGAGAAGTTAGCAGACATATGTAAGGGAATAGGGTTTCCTTTACAGAGATCATGGGTATGGTTAGGTGACGTTTGGCTTATAGTTTGGAGACCTAAAAACCGGGACTGTTTTGGGTAAAATGTTAACGAGACGGGTTATGAAGTAAACTAAGTTAAGGGCTTTATAGAGGGGTGTAATGAGATGCTTAGAGCATATAAATGAGGTATATATATGGGAGAATGTTAGATGTCCATCATAGGTTGATAAGCCATTTTAGTGTTTGGTTGATGTTTTGATTGTGTGCTTTTGTTTGTTAGCTTTTTGCTAGTGCGCGGATTTTTGGAGAAGCTCAATCAGGTGAGTTTCGTAGTCCCATGTCTACTAATGATTTTGACTTCCAGATGGGATGGAAGAGACACTGTCTTGTTTTTATAAATTATGGTGTGAATGTTTTGTGTTTGGTGATGGACTTATGCATACTTATGTGATTAACTGCTAGTTGATTCATGATTGTTTTATGTTTTGGCTTGGTACCAAGGGGATGTTGACAAGGCGGGTCCTTGGGGAGGTACATAGATGTGTGAGAATCTATGGGACCAATGGATAATGACAAGGCGGGGCCTTGGGATTGGTACATAGGTGTATGGGCGCCTATGATACCATGGTGTTTGGTAAGGCTGGGAGCCTTAGATTTGGTTTGGTTTGTTAAATCTTGAATATTAGTTGTTAATGCATGTTTGTATCACATTGTCCATATGTTCATTTGTTAGTGGTTGTTTTTCATAGCTTATGGTTTGATTTTGGCGTTGGAGTCTAAACCTATGACTCTCACCAACTTTATGTTGACGTGTTTTAGTGTCTCTTTCAGGTGAGAGTGTGGTTAAGCTTGAGAATAGAAGTGGCTAGTTTCGGAGGCATTAGGATTGAATTTAGAAGGAGATCCCCATTCCTTCTTAGTTTATTTTTCTGTTTTGTTTCAATAAGTGATACTATGAACCTATATTGTTGATTTGTTTGTGTTATTTGTTTGTCTTGGGTAAGAGGTAGGACTGTTACCTACTTACCTAGACTCCTGCATCGATGAGATATTGTCATGACATTTGTGTCACCTTTTATGACATTTCTAATTCATATAGTTCTCTCTATGGACATGCTATTGTTGTGATGATATCCATGCATCGCGTCCCATATTCCGCCATGGTGGGGTGTGACAACAATACCCAACCCAACCCACTCTTAATACTACTCCAGCTCACCCAATGGTCCCTACCCACGCTCCCTTGTACCTCCTAAAGTGGCAAAGAAGGAACCTTTCAGAGAGATCAACGGACCAAGATCAATTCATACTCCCAAAGGCATTTTGGACATAGGAGATTAAATCCAACAGCTGTACACCTCTGGCAAATTACATGACAACATTTTGACCAGTTTAAAAGGATCAAGACCAAGGGGCATTTTAGGACTTTTCATGATTAGGGTTTTACATTTTTTCATGTTTTCTAGTATGTTCCATAGACTAGTATAAATGGAAGTCGCATGTGACTTACCATCTTGTTCTAGCATTTTTTCATTGTACTATTTTAAATTTTAATAAAAGTTTTAATTTTATAGAAAAAATCTTGCTGAGTTCCTGTTATTGTTTTTGTGAGTAATATTTAATTTTATGCAAATTTCAGTTAGTTTATTTTATCAAAACAGGTTTGAGGTTCAAGGAAACTTGGCCCTTACTTAATTTCTGTCAAGCTTATAAAGGCTTTTATGTGCTTATTTGGTTGACACCCAAATAAGCATTTAAAGCTTGTATAAGTTTCACCTTTAGTTGGTTTCAAAATTTGGGTTACATATTTTCCAGTTTAGTGTTTCAAAGGATTATATAAAATCTTTTTCTTGTTTTATTTTTGTTAACTATTCACTGTCACAAGTCTCTTTCTATAACTGGTCTGACAAACCAAGTTTTGGAAGGAAACCTTGTGATTTGTTTGTTGTTTCATTGTGTGCAGGATATAAGACATATAATTCTTCTTAGTTCCACTGGGTCCTTGGGTTTAGTTGTTGAACCACCAGTCAAGGCCTCAAGCTCTTAACAAGCTCCCCATTTCAGAAAATTTGAGGTGTATAGGCTTTGGTGTGTCCTTGAATAAAATCAAGGGTGGTAACCCCTAAACCCTCCTTCTAACTGTTTTGTGGAATTTGTGAAAATTTGCTTATGACTTAGGTTTTGTTTGCTCATTTTATGGTTCTTGATAGTTAATAGTCTTTCTCTTGATGCTTTATATGTGTTCCCTTTGTTTTTGATCAGTTCCAAGTTGATTTGTATTCAAAATCTTTGAAATTTTTTCCATTTTCTAAGTTTAAGGGGTGTTTGGATCTGTTGGTTTAGGTAAGTAAGTGACTGCTTTGATAAACCAAACAGGGCTACACACTCTCATTTAGTTAGTTTAAAGTAGGTTTAATAATAGCTTATATGGAGTAGGTGTTTACAAGAAGTTTGCATTGTGCATCACTTTCTGCATAACAAACAGCTAGTATTATCACAGTAGGCTTAATATAGTTTAATTTTGTGTTTTGTGTGGTATAATTCTATTAACAGTTAGATCTTGGGACCATATATAGGTGTGTGTTCCATAAAATTGGTTTTTTGTTTAGCTTAAATTCAATTTTTGGTTATCTAAAACTCACTTTTTGGTTATTTACATCAGCAAAGTGTTTTTCTATCAAAAGTAGGTCTGATTAGGGGTTGCTTTGATGCTTAGTGGTTTAAATTTTTGTTAAATGTTAGTTAGTAGGTGTTTGTTTAAGTTTTTTTCCATTAATTTGTGGTGTGGATGAGTAGTTTGCAAGTTTCATAGGCTCAATCTAGCTTGTGGTGTCATTTGCACCAGCAAACACCATTTGTCCATACAGTAAGCCCTTTTTGGGTCTATTTTGATGTTTTAATGCTTGAATTTTTGCTATTAGTTAGTCCTTGTGTTGGTACAGAGGGGTGTGCCAATGAATTGTTGCTTGGTCAGTTTATCTTCATGTTATGTTAGCCTAAAATTCACCTAGGATCATATACATCAGCAACATCACAGTTTTTGTCCTAAACAGTGGGTTTTTTGGATTCATTCTTGAGTTTGGTGACTTGAAATTTTTGTAATCACTTAGGTTTTAGGTTAGCTTAGGAGTGTTTGTACTTGTTTCATGCTTGGGTTGTATTATGTTAAAGTTAAGAGCTGCCTTAGTACTGCTAAATAGACCAGCAGACCTTATTTTCTGCATTTTCTCGCTTGTTGTAGTCTGTTCATATGACTTGGGTGCCTAATTGTGTTTGTATTTGTGTGTTTTTTTGTTATTTCTAACTCTCCACAAACCAACTGGTTGTGGGGGTGCCTATTGTGCCCAAAAACAACATCAAACCAAGCTCCAATCAGCTCAAAACAACACCAGCTAGTTTCTGTGGCATTAAGCCTATCAGTGGGAACAAAAGTTCCCATTGACTTTAGTGGGATCCTTCCTACTGTTAGTTTTAACCATAACAGCCACCTTATTTGATATTTTTGGGCTTATTTAGCAATATTTTTCAGCTTTTTAATTTTTCCCAAGTACTTTAGGATATAATATATTTTTAGAAAAAAGTTTTAGATTTTTTTTTCACTTTTCATTAAATTTTTTATGATTATTTTAATTTAAAAATTGTTTTTAGCTTATAAAAATTAGATTTAATTGTTGACAAAATTTGGAAATTCTTTTTAGGTTTAAATAAACTGTATTTGAGGTTTACATGTTATAAAATATTGGTTTGGGATTTTTAATAATTTATTTAATTTTTAGGGCTTTAATTAGCATTTAAAAATTAAATATTAATTAATTAACAAGTTTCAACAAGTTTTCTTTATTTGCAAACCCTAGATATATTTTTAGGAGTTTAAATTATTTTTTTGAGAATTTTTAGATAAAGTTTAATTTTCTTCGATTTTTACGATTTTACGTTTTGTACGTCGTAGTTTAATTTTTAGCGTAACTCGTCTTTATTTTTCATCTCTTTTCACCCAAAAACGTTACTATCCAAATTTGATTTATATTTTTGGCATTAAACACAAACAACTCCCTTGAGGAACGAACTTACTTGTCGGATTTTGTGTTTTTCCTAAAACCTAAGATTTAATACTTCGACGATTATTTGTTTTGGTTTATTTTTCCTAAAGTAAAGTAAACATCTAATTTTACTATAATCACCACCCCTCCTCCTGGAGTGGTTCTGGCGTGTTTTCGTGCTCGGTCTCGAAGTCGAGGTAAGTTCCACAAGAATTGTTCCTCATTCTTGCGGCCATGAGAGGAACAAGGGGTTCATAGTTTTGAGTTATAAAGTCTTCGAGGTGCGCACTGGGCGCGGGTGTTGGTGATTATTCTTCCCAACCAGGGTAAGATAATCAAACCTAGCTACGTACCAAAACTATGGTTACCGGATATCACTTGGAATCGTGTAATCACTTTCCAAAGTAAATTATTCGACCCTAATGCATGGGTATCACGAATACCTACTTGGGATAAGACCAAATGCAGTTAGTGATTTAGGCACAAATCTCTAACCCTTTTGCTGTTATGTGTTTATGTTTCTGTGTATATTTCATGCAAGCTATGGCCACCTATTTATAGGTGGATTACTCAACCCTAGTCAATGGTATTAAGAGGATTTAACAGCCCATTAACTCCTCTTAATATGCTCCATAATACCAGGTCATAGTGGTTACAAGACCAATTAAACGTGTACTTTAAAGCACTTGAATTGGTCAAAGACGGTTACAAGCATTCATGTTCAGATCCAACATGAGTCTATCCTTCAGTCCAATTATAGCATCAGCAAACCCCTGAAGGGTGTTCCTGCTGAAGCCTTCAGGCACTGAAGAGGGCTTGTTGAAGAGTACCTTCAGTCCAGAGTTATACTCTCTGAAGGGTTAACTCACTGAACATTATCAGCAATACTGAACAACATAGTAACCACTAAAAGAGTTAAGGTGTTTAGGGACTTATGAGTGTACACTCCGTACCTTCTTACCTCCTTACCCATTCACCAGTATGAACTGACCCTTCAATTGAACTATATTTCCAACAATCCTCCCCAATATAGTACAATCCCTTTTGCATGAAAATTAACATTAACAAAACCAGTGCATAACTGAAAATACCCTAAGGATTGAATTTCCATCTTAGTACATCACTTCAAATATTCGAGAATCAGTGTGTTCTAAGAATTGAACCCTTCAACTACTTTGAATACCTAAAGATAAAATACACACAAGTTTTCAAATACATAACAACTCTTGACACTACTAGCCATGTGTCCATATCCAAATTCATAAATGTTGTAAGAGCCATGTCTATTCTCCCTGAGGTGGCGAAACCTCAACATTTACATAGGTGGTTCCTCTTTAGTTCATGCTCCTGCTTCATCACTTTTTCAAAGACATTAACCATTGAGAAGTTTATAACTTCATCCTCCTTCAACAGGTACAAACACATCCTTGGGATGATATACATGTGCTTCAGTCCCCTGAATGTTCAGCTTTCCACATTGAACTCAGCTCCCAAGTTTCCTCAGGAGGGAGTTGGGTGTCCTAGCATTCAGTGACTAGAGTGGACTTTTAAACCCATCCCTTCAGCAGACTTTATAACCAAGTCTCTAGCCAATCCCTTCATCAAGTGGTCAACTAAATTTTGTTGAGACCTCACAAACTCTATTGAAATCATCCCATTCATGATTAACTCACGAATCCTGCTATGTCTAACACCTAAGTGTCTAGACTTACCATTGTACATTTGGCTATATGCCTTAGCCAATGTAGCTGCACTATCACAACAGATAGATATGGGTGCCATAGGTTTGACCCACAATGGAATCTCAAGAAGCAAGTTTCTCAACCATTCAGCTTCTTTACCAGCAGCTGCTAGAGCCACAAACTCAGATTCCATAGTAGAGCTAGTAATGCAAGTTTGCTTCTTGGATGCCCAAGAAATTGCACCACCACCAAGTAGGAATACCCAGCCACTGGTGGATGAATTATCCTCAGTATTGTTGATCCAAATTGCATCAGTGTAACCTTCCAACACTGAAGGATATTGATGTAGTATTTTTGTACTTTTTATTTTAGGAAAAACAAGAAAATACAAGTCGTCAAGTATTAATCGATACGGTTTAGGAAAACCGTAAAGATCGACAAATGAGTTCGTTCTCGGCGGAGGTGTGTATATGTGAGCCAATATAATATAAAACAATGTTTGGATTAGTGTCGTTTTTGGTTTGAGAGAGGAAGAAATATAAAGACGATGTACGCTAAAAACTATACTACGACGTGAAAAACGCGGAACCGTAAAATCGACAAAAAATGAAAGTTCACTAAAATTAACCAAAGTTTTATTTTAAGCTAAGAAAAATATGAATAAGACAAAAATGAAAACAAAAATTTCCAAAACCTTTTTAATAATTTTATATTAATTTTTAAAATTTAATAAAAAAAACCCAAAATTAAATAAAATGCATAAAAAGAGAAAATGAAAATTTTACTAGATGTAAACCTCAAATATATTAAATAAAACTTAAAAATTATTTTTCTAAAATTTAAAAACACTTTTTCCCATTTTTAATCTACTTTATAAAATTTAAAACAAAAATAACGATAAAAAAATTAATTAATAACGGGAAAAAACTACTTTTTGTTTTGAAAAATTCTAAACTCAAGTGAGAAGGAAAAATGAAAAGGCTAAGGAAAACAACACCAATAAGCCAGAAAAAGCTTATCAATGTTCGAATTGATTTAAATAAGCAGATACAAACACTCCTTAACAACAAGCCCTAGGGAAACTTATCAGTAAAGTCCCTAGGGCGTAGTGGTGAGTGGTGTATGTGTTGGCAGTAGTGGCGCAAGTTCGAGTCGTAGCCATGCCAAAAAAATTTAAAACTTTTTTTTTCTTTTTATACTAACTTGTTACTGGTAACTAAACTATCCCAAAAACACAAAAACAGATAAAACAAATATCATCGCCAAATCCACAAAACACATAAAAAAATCAAAAACAAAAGCCAATAGGGTTAAAGCATAACCTGTTGATGCCTTCTAGTGGTTTGTTCAAGATCTTATGAGGATGTAGAGAAGCCCTGTTGTGGTTCAACAACTGAACCAGGGCACATATTTCTTCAATCAACCAATGCAAAGAAAATGAAGTATGGGTCTTGTTGTGAGCTTACAGCCTGCACAAAATAAACAACCAAGAAATAAACAAAGCAGCAAGAGCTTGTACAAGCTTGATTTGTCAAGTCAAGCTTGTATAGGCGTTTGCTACAGTAAGTTGTTAAAAGAAATAATGACAAAATATTTTTTTTTGAAAAACCTTGATACACAAAACTTTTAAAAACAAACTTTGGAAACAAAAAGTAACAAGTTTCAAATCTTGTGATTTGTTTCAGTTATCACGTCAACAAACCACAAAGATTTGAGCCTTGGGTCCAAAAATGTTCAAAAAAACGAATTTTCCAAAATTCTTGTAATATGAAAACCTTTGATAAAATTACACTAAAATTGCAATAAAAAGTAAAGTTTTAATCTAAAAGCATTAAAGTAAAACAGGGAACTCAGTTTTTGCACAATTTTTAAAAGTTCATTTTCATTAATAAATTAAAAATTTACAAAAACTAGAACAAGAATACAATCCACATGTCGGATTATATTTATACTAGGCTAAAGAAATTACTAGAAGCTGAATATAAAAATACAATGAGTGAAACCCTAATCACTGTAATTCCCTAAAAGCCCTTAGAAAAGTTCTTCAAATCTTGGTCAAAGGCCATCTTGTGATGTCCAGCTGGTGTGAATTGATCTTGGACGTTTATTTAATCCTTTGGGACCAAGGAATACTTGTTGATTGTTGATGCTGTCGGGTTTAGGGTTTTGGGAAGAAAGGGACGTGGAGGGGAGGTCCACAGGGATCACATGGGTTGGTTGGGTTGTAGTTTTTGAGTGGGTTTAGGTTTAGTATAAGGTCAATTGATACATTGATTTTGCTATGGGGTTCAGATTAGTTCTCGGTATCCTCTCGAATTGATCTTGGCTCTAAGTGGAATGATTTGTTCTTGGTTAATAAAAAGGTGTTGGTTTGTTTATCTATTTTAAACTAATGACAAGAAATTAAGCGTCGAAGAGTAAAATTAAAGACTTTAAAAGTTTAAACTAAAAAGGCAAGTTTAAAAATAACTGCTTGAAAACTTAAATATTAAATTGGAAAAATAAATGAACACTCAATAAAAACTAACACTTGGAAAACCTTGTAAAAATATGAACTTGTTTGAAAAGTACTAAAAGAAAGTAAGATCGGAGTATAGCAAAACAAGTGGTCAGAATATCTGGAAAAAGGGCATAGATCGGAATACTGAGAAAAGCTAATAATCGGAATATGGGGCAGGGTTCCAATCGGAATGTACTAAAACTAGCACAATCGGAATACTCGAAAATGAATCAATCGGAATATTGGAGAAAGGCCTAAATCGGAATACACTAAAAGCGTAACAATCAGAATAATTGGAAATAAGCTGCAATCGGAATATGGTAAAAAAGGCTCCAATCGGGAAAACTAAAACACTTACCGTCGGAATATGATAATACCACCAATCGAAATATTAAAACCCTTTTCCGATCACTACGATCGGAAAAAGGGGTGATGCTTGGTCGGAATACCCGATCGGAAAAGGGCTTTGCCCTTTCCGAAAACTATGCTGATCCGAAACTTGGGCTAGGGAAATAAGCTTATGGAATAAGCTAACTCCAAAACTAGCTCGAATCCAATAATAAGCTGATCAAATAAGCACTAAGAACACTTTATCTAAGCTTCAAATAAGCAAAAACAATAATCAAATGATAAAAAGATGAACTTTTTATAAAAACTTTAAAAAGTAAATAAGCTAAATCAACAAATAAGCCAATAAGAACAAGGATCTTAAAGCTTAATCGTGTATAAACTTAAGGAAACATAAAAAGAAATCAACTTTTTAAGCACAAATCATTGATGAACAACACGGATCATACTAGATTTGTACCAAAATCAATAAAATCAAAGAAAGGAAGAATGAGATCAAAGATTAAAAGCTTGAAACTTGAACTTGATTAATGAAAAATAATACAAAGGTTCGATCTTGAAAGAGAAAAAGATGAAATCTAGTGAGAGAAATTTTAGAACTTTCTCTCTCTAAAACTAGAGAGAAAATGAAAAACTACAAACTACCTAAAAAACTAAGTGTAAAACTGAGTGTGAATTTTTGTGAAGTAAGGTCCTATATATAGGCAAGTCTTGTGGTGGTGGGCTTGTGATTGGGCTTTGGTTTGGGCTTCTTTTTCTTCTTTCTTCTTTAGTCTTCACGCTTCTTTAAATAAATGTTTCCGACTCGGATTTGAGAAGTGTCGGTGAATAATTCCAACTCGTCTTATAATCTTTTGTTTAATAGACTCGAGTTCTTCGACATATATGAATCTTCCATCTTTGACTCTATTCTTCGATAAATCTTCAAATAGGCACAATGACTTCAAATCTTTTGCATCTCTTGGACAATAGACTTCGTCTTGAGTCTTTTTCCTTGATAAAACCCGTGCAATCCCATGTTTTCTTCAATATTCATCCGGTTGACTCTGAAAACACAATAAACACAATAAACACAAAAACCACGCATAATTCCAAACAAATGATATTAAATACGTGTTTTGGTCTCGTTTTAGCCAGAATTAAGTGGTAAAAGGATGGGTGTTTTCACACCTATCAAATCCCCTACACTTAACCATTGCTATGCCCTCATGCAATGCTTAGTGGCAAAGCATATTTACACTTTTCTCATAATCAATCAACCTTGGCCTTATTAATATACTACTAAACAAAAATGAAAGTTCTAAGAGAAATTAAAACTTTAAAGTAAACAAAAGGAAGGAAATAACTTGCGAAGAGATCAAGGACTTACATTAGGGCTTGGGTGCTGCGACGATTCATCACCCTCAAGTTTCACGTTCCCCAAACTAAGCTTAAAAACGAGATCATTGTTATTATAAGTTAGTAATTCAAACACTTACACACATGGCTTAATTAAATGCTTAAACTCCCTTATTCCTAAGTGTATCTCTTATATTTTATTTTTGTCTTAGAATGATCATGAAGATGCATTTTTTGACTTATTTCGATAGTTTATTTAGGCTGACAGCAAAGTAGGACGATTTGATCAATAGTTAGCTAAAGGACAAAATCTCTTAAAACTGCTTCTCGGGATATCAAAAAGTTCATAACTTGGCATAACTTGGTTCGCGATTTGAGACCTTTCTCGGGCCGATATTTGGCATGTACTTCATACTTCATATCTTGAGAGACGTTCTTGAGATAATGGTCTTCTCATCGTTAATAGAGTTTCTTCACTTGGAGACTTTTGAGGGGTACTCCAACTTTGTTGACCACGACTTCATGATTATTCTTCAATCTCTAATTGGGATTTTGAGATACAACGATTCGCCTCCTTTTCGGACTTGGATCTATTTATCCTCATACCTTGTTAGGGTCTTTTCGGATAGACTTCTCCATGATCTTTATGGGAGTTGATTGCTTTTCGTCGTGAGTCTTGATCCTTCATATTGATTTTGGGAATAATGCTTTTCACATCACTTTGGATCTTCAGCAATAAAATTGAATCCTCATGCCTTGTTAGGGCCTTTTCGGACTCGCCAATCTTCGCGCCCCGCTTCATAAGTTATGTCTTGGCTATGAACTCTTATCATTACCGAGCAACTTTTAAACGATCTTGGGCTAGAAGCTAAGTAACCTTTCAAATCGTACGACCTTACTTATTGCAGATAATTTATTAGCAAGTGATGGGAGGATAGGCAGATAATTACACCAAGTGAGCTTGCGTAAGAATACCGACTTATAAATGACTCTATCATTTCTCGTTCTCCACAATTTAAAATCTCAAGTGATGAGACTCGTGGATGCTTAGCCTAATAAACCAATTAAGGTCTACATGGTTAAGGATACTAGCTAGAATAAACTTGATTAAGTCTATTCGGGTTGAGTCAAAATAATCGCAACGGGCCTAATATGTCAAAGACTTCTAAACTAGCTACACCACTTTATTAATATTTTTGACTTTATTGCGGGATATATACATATGAAAGCAACGATAAAAATTTTAAAAATTACGACTATATGGCCAAAGTTAATTAAAATTTTGAAAAATGTTGAAAAAGATGATTTTCCGGTTAAATGAAGGCATTTTCATGGAAAAGTCCACTTAAAACTTCGATAGAAGTCCCCCTACACTTAAGATAAACATTGTCCTCAATGTTTAAGCATGTGGGAAAAGTTTCCCCTACACTTAGGACATTGTGCACGTTGGTTAACTCGAGTTAAGGAAGAGACGACTAAAGTGATCAATTTCAAATGTGAGTATGAAGAAAATTGAATCACGATAGTTGAGAGATAGAACCGGATTTCGGATAACACGGGAGCACGGTTCTTCAAAGGTTCCAAGAGTGCATTCATCCCTGTAATCACATCACCACACAAAAACAAACACCTACACAGGTCCCCCTACACTTAGGAGGTTAAAACATAAAAGGATAGATACTCGGGTTGCCTCCCGAGGAGCGCTTGTTTTTTATAACCGAGTCACGAGCCTGACTCGACCCAAAATTAGTTCATGGGGAACGTGGTGAGGGATGGAATCATCTCCTGAGAGATGTCCTCACCAAAGTACAGCTTCAGACGCTGGCCATTCACTTTGAAATTGGGCCCATTTGGCTGAGAAAGCTCAATGGTCCCATATGGAAAGATGTTGGCGACGATGAATGGACCAGACCAGCGGCTCTTCAACTTGCCAGAGAAGATCTTCAACCGAGAGTTAAAAAGTAAGACTTGATCACCAACGTGGAACTCTCGGTTCTTGATTTTTGCGTCATGAAGGATCTTCGTCTTCTCTTTGTAGATCAGCGAGTTCTCATAAGCTTCATTCCTCAGTTCGTTGAGCTTGTTGAGTTGAGTCTTGCGATGATCACCGGCTTTGTTGATGTCGAAGTTAGCCCACTTCAAGGCCCAGTGCGCCTTATGTTCCAGCTCGATGGGAAGGTGGCATGCTTTCCCGTACACAAGACGATAAGGTGTACATCCGATCGGGGTCTTATAAGCAGTACGGAAAGCCCATAGAGTATCATCTAACTTATCGGCCCACGCGGCACGATGCTCTCCCACAGTACGCTCCAAAATTCGCTTCAATCCACGGTTGGATATCTCGGCTTGGCCATTAGTTTGTGGGTGGTAGGCTGTGGAAAGACGATGATTTACACCATACTTAGCCGTGACTCTTGCGAATTGATCATTGCAAAAATGAGTCCCGCGATCACTAATAATGGCACGAGGCACACCGAATCTAGCGAATAGAGATTTCAAAAAGTTACAAACCACCCTTGCGTCATTAGTGGGTAAAGATTTGGCTTCAACCCATTTGGAGACGTAGTCAACGGCTACAAGGATGTATTTGTTTCCTTTAGAAGAAGGGAATGGTCCCATAAAGTCGATACCCCAAACATCAAAGATTTCACATTCTTGAATGAAATTCTGAGGCATCTCGTCTTTATGTGTGATCTTGCCTTGTTTTTGGAAATCATCACATCGTTTAACCATATTGTGAGCGTCACGATATATGGAGGGCCAATAAAATCCCGAGTCAAACACTTTTTTGGCGGTGTAGTTGGGACCAAAGTGACCACCGGTGGGTCCTTTGTGGCAAGCGTCAAGGATTTCTAAAGCTGCCGGTCCATCAACACATCGTCGAATAATCAAGTCGGCACATTGTTTGAATAGATACGGGTCATCCCAAAAGTAAGTCTTAATGTCGTTGAAGAACTTTTTCTTTTGTTGGGATGTTAACCCGTCCTTGAGAATTCCACCCGCTAAGTAGTTTGCAATGTCTGCAAACCACGGGGTTTCATCAGAATTCGAATTGATAGACATTAAGGTCTCCAAGGGAAAAGAATCATTGATTTCTTTGTTTGGATGTTCCCCTTGGTAAGGATCCTCAAGTCTACTGAGATGATCCGCGGCTAGGTTTTCAGCTCCTTTTTTATCGCGAATTTTGATTTTAAATTCTTGGAGTAGCAAAACCCAGCGAAGAAGTCTTGGTTTGGAATCTTGCTTTGTCAACAAGTACTTCAACGCGGAATGATCGGTATACACAATTGTTGTAGAAAGGACAAGATAGGGGCGGAACTTTTCAAAAGCATAGACAACAGCTAAAAGCTCTTTTTCGGTTGTCGTGTAATGCAATTGAGCCCCAGTCGTTGTCTTGCTAGCGTAATGGATCGGTTGGAAGTGTTTGTTCACTCTTTGTCCCAGAACCGCTCCAATAGCAAAATCACTAGCATCGCACATCAACTCAAAAGGCAGCTCCCAATTAGGGGTAACCAAGACGGGTGCCTTAGTTAGCTTATCCTTAAGCGAGTTGAAGGCTTCAAGGCACTCTTTGGAAAAGATAAAAGGAGTATCTTTTTCCAAGAGGTGGGTCATCGGGCGAGCGATTTGAGAAAAATCTTTGATGAATCGACGGTAGAAGCCCGCATGACCCAGAAAACTTCTCACACCCTTCACGGTTGAAGGTGGAGGCAACTTAGCGATAACATCGACTTTAGCACGGTCTACTTCAAGACCGGCTTTGGAGATCTTGTGTCCTAGCACGATGCCTTCTTTTACCATAAAATGGCATTTTTTCCAATTCAGAACTAGGCGAGTGTCTTCGCACCGCTTAAGCATACGTTCCAAATTGGCAAGGCAAGAAGAGAAGGAATCCCCGAAGACCGAAAAATCATCCATGAAGACTTCTATGGTTTGTTCAACCATGTCATGGAAGATAGCTAACATGCACCTTTGGAAAGTCCCGGGGACATTGCATAAGCCAAAAGGCATTCTTTTGTAAGCAAATATGCCATAGGGACAAGTGAATGTTGTCTTCTCTTGATCTTGGGGATCGATGGGTATTTGGAAATAACCCGAGAAACCATCAAGAAAGCAGTAATATTCATTACCCGCTAAACGTTCAAGCATTTGGTCCATAAAAGGTAGAGGGAAATGATCCTTTCTTGTGGCATCATTGAGTTTGCGGTAGTCTATACAAACTCTCCACCCAGTAACGAGACGGGTAGGAATCAACTCGTTGTTTGCATTGGGCACAACGGTGATGCCGCCTTTCTTAGGCACACAATGGACTAGACTAACCCATGGTGAATCCGAAATAGGGTAAATCATACCCGCATCAAGAAGTTTGATAACCTCTGTTTTGATGACTTCATGGATTTTTGGATTCACCCTTCGTTGGCTTTGAATTGTGGGCTTAAAGTCGTCCTCCATGAGAATTTTGTGTGTGCAGAAGTGAGGATCAATTCCGCGAATATCAGAAATTTTCCAAGCAATTGCCTTCTTATGATCTTTAAGCACGGCGATGAGGCGAGTTTTCTCTTCATCTTTCAAGTCCTTAGCAATGATGACTGGCGACTTCTTCTCTTCTTCAAGGAACACATACTCGAGATGGGGCGGCAACTCCTTAAGTTCTAAATCCGGAGGATTTTCGATGGGAGGCGTTTTCAAAGTCGGAGTATCGATAGCAATAACCGTGGGAGATGGATGAGAAGGATTGTCTTCGTTGAGAAGGTTTTCAAAGAAATGCATGTCTTCATCCCCGTCGGTGGGAGAATCATCATTAGCTAAGTTCACATCTCCCATGGTGGCTTCAAGATTGTTCCAAAACAAATCACTTTCTCCAAATAGAGACAGTGATGAATCAATAGAGGAAACGGTTTCAACATTGGGAAGAGAGGTAGGAATATTTTTACAAGCATCATTAAAGGGTTCTTCACAAGCCTCATCCAGAACGTCAATACAATTAACACTCTCGTATGAATAAGGTTGTTTAGACAACTTTCCCATGTTGAAGACGATTTTATCGTCACCCACTCTCATGATAAGCTCACCAGCTTCAACATCGATGAGAGTGCGACCGGTCCTCAGGAATGGACGACCCACGATCAAGGGAACACGAGGGTCCATCTCGTAGTCGACGACGACGAAATTGGCAGGAAAAGTGAATTTGTCAACTCCTACAAAGACGTCTTCGGCTATCCCCACTGGATAAGCAACCGTACGGTTAGCTAATTCCAAAATCATTTTGGTGGGGACTAGCTTAGGGAGAGATAATTGCTTCCAAACACTTAGAGGCATTAGATTAATATTGGCACCTAGATCGGCTAGGGCCATGCAATTCTCTACTCCCGGGAAATTGCAAGGGATTAAGAAACGACCCGGATCACCAAGCTTGGTTGGCAATTTCCTTAAGAGCATTGCAGAGCAATTCTCATTAAGTTGGGTGTTGGCAATATCGAGAAGCTTTTCCTTGTCACTCAGAAGATCTTTAAACATTTTTGCATACTTAGGCATATGAGCGAGAGCCTCAGGGGTAGAAGTAAGAGGTGGAGAAAGTGGGGAAGGAGAAGGATGAGGAATAGGAGCACGTGACTCGTTCTCCTTAGTCACAATCACCAGTGGAGGTATAGGAAGCTCGGGTTCCTTGGTACCTTTGCCACTGCGAGTGGTGATTGCTTTCATCTCCCCTCTTGGATTCGCAACAGTGTTACTCGGAAGAGTACCTGAAGAAGAGGGTTGATTACCTTGGAAGAAACTAGCCATCATGTTCTTTAAGTCACTCGTTTGACTATCCAACGTGTTTCTCATGTCAGCTCTCAGATCGTTCCCTTGTTTCACCAGGTCTGCTTTCAGGTTGAGCACTTCCCGCTGAAGATTTCCCACTATCACATCGTTAGTCCTCATGTAGGTTTCCACTTCTTGGTGTAAAGCGGTGGGTTGGTTGGGAGGAGCATTGTATGCGGGTGGTTGATAAGCAGGTTGCTGGTAAACTTGGTTGTTTCGTTGAGGTGGTTGTTACTGTTTGTGAGGTGGTATGTATGGTGTACGAGGTTGTTGTTGTTGTTGAGGAGGGCGATTGAGGTTTTGTTGTTGGTTTGGGTTGTTTGGAGGAAAACCGGGTGGTGAGAGGTAGTTGTTGGAGCGGTAGCTAAGCAAATTACGGTCACCTTGAGGTCTAGCTTGATAAGCAGGTTGAGGATAGGTGCCATAAGCTGCATTCACATTCTCAGAAGGGTAGTCTTGGGTGGCAGTACAAGTGGTGTAAGAGTGAGGACCCCCGCATATCTCACATGGTTGGCTGACAGCATTGACTTGAGCGTCTTTGGTGTTTCTAGCGTTGATACTGTTAGTGTTGCTGGTGGTTTGGGTAGCAAGCGATTCAAGAAGCGTAGTGATTTTGTCAAGTCGCTTATCGCTGTCACTAGTACTAGCACTAGCAACATTGGTCCGAACACTCTTGGTTTGCACACGAGACTTATTCTCAATGATATCCCAAGCAGCATTGGAAGTCTTAGCCAAAAGATTACCCCCGAGGCACTGTTTAGTGAATCTTGGTCACTCATGCTTAAACCATTATAAAAAGTATTAATTTGGTGCACTTTGGTAAAACCATGTTGTGGGCATTTTCTTAAAAGATCTTTAAAACGATCCCAAGATTCACTAAATGACTCATCGTACTTTTGTTCAAAATTTATGATTTCATTCCGCAAAGCGGTAGTACGAGAGGGTGGGAAAAAGTAATTGATAAACTTGGTTTCCAAATCCGTCCACGAAAGAATATTCTGTGGCGGTTCCTTATCAAGCCAATGTCGGGCTTGTCCCTCTAAAGAAAAGGGAAAAAGTTGTAACCGGATTACCTCTTGTGGAACACCATTGAATTTGACCGTGTTGGTTAGTTGCAAGAATCTCTTGATGTGGTCATGTGGATCATCAATGGTACGCCCCAAGAATGGTTGAGCAGAGACCATCTGGATAAAGCCGGATTTGAGCTCAAAGTTGTTGGCTGCAATCGCGGGTATAACAATTGGATCAGTGTTGCCATCTACATGAGCTTGCAGAAGTTCAATCATCGGGCGATTATCCGGTAGAGGCTCATTGTTGTTGTTGTTGTTATTAAAAGGTGGGTTGTTGTTGTTATTATTATTGTTTTGAGGTGGTATGTTGTTGTTGTTTTGTACACCGGCCATGTCTAAGTTATCGAGAGGCTCGGGCTCTTGATAAGACGTTGATCGAGTGCGCATACACCTGCAAAAGAACTAACAAGGCAAAATCAAAGCAAAAATATTTTTGGTTTTTATGTTTTTTTTTTTTTTTAGGATTTTTGAAAATTTTATATTTTTTGTGTTTTTGAAAATTTTACGAAAAAGTAACGTTCACGGGGAACGGATCCCAAAATCCAAGTTCTCACAAAAAATTGTTGATCTTAACGAGAAGAGCCGGCAGAGTCGCCATTTGATACATTGATTTTGCTATGGGGTTCAGATTAGTTCTCGGTATCCTCTCGAATTGATCTTGGCTCTAAGTGGAATGATTTGTTCTTGGTTAATAAAAAGGTGTTTTGTTTATCTATTTTAAACTAATGACAAGAAATTAAGCGTCGAAGAGTAAAATTAAAGACTTTAAAAGTTTAAACTAAAAAGGCAAGTTTAAAAATAACTGCTTGAAAACTTAAATATTAAATTGGAAAAATAAATGAACACTCAATAAAAACTAACACTTGGAAAACCTTGTAAAAATATGAACTTGTTTGAAAAGTACTAAAAGAAAGTAAGATCGGAGTATAGCAAAACAAGTGGTCGGAATATCTGGAAAAAGGGCATAGATCGGAATACTGAGAAAAGCTAATAATCGGAATATGAGGCAGGGTTCCAATCGGAATGTACTAAAACTAGCACAATCGGAATACTCGAAAATGAATCAATCGGAATATTGGAGAAAGGCCTAAATCGGAATACACTAAAAGCGTAACAATCGGAATAATTGGAAATAAGCTGCAATCGGAATATGTTAAAAAGGGCTCCAATCGGAAAAACTAAAACACTTACCGTCGGAATATGATAATACCACCAATCGGAATATTAAAACCCTTTTCCGATCACTGCGATCGGAAAAAGGGGTGATGCTTGGTCGGAATACCCGATCGGAAAAGGGCTTTTCCCTTTCCGAAAACTATGCTGATCCGAAACTTGGGCTAGGGAAATAAGCTTATGGAATAAGCTAACTCCAAAACTAGCTCGAATACAATAATAAGCTGATCAAATAAGCACTAAGAACACTTTATCTAAGCTTCAAATAAGCAAAAACAATAATCAAATGATAAAAAGATGAACTTTTTATAAAAACTTTAAAAAGTAAATAAGCTAAATCAACAAATAAGCCAATAAGAACAAGGATCTTAAAGCTTAATCGTGTATAAACTTAAGGAAACATAAAAAGAAATCAACTTTTTAAGCACAAATCATTGATGAACAACACGGATCATACTAGATTTGTACCAAAATCAATAAAATCAAAGAAAGAAAGAATGAGATCAAAGATTAAAAGCTTGAAACTTGAACTTGATTAATGAAAAATAATACAAAGGTTCGATCTTGAAAGAGAAAAAGATGAAATCTAGTGAGAGAAAGTTTAGAACTTTCTCTCTCTAAAACTAGAGAGAAAATGAAAAACTACAAACTACCTAAAAAAACTAGGTGTAAAACTAAGTGTGAATTTTTGTGAAGTAAGGTCCTATATATAGGCAAGTCTTGTGGTGGTGGGCTTGTGATTGGGCTTTGGTTTGGGCTTCTTTTTCTTCTTTCTTCTTTAGTCTTCACGCTTCTTTAAATAAACGTTTCCGACTTGGATTTGAGAAGTGTCGGTGAATAATTCCAACTCGTCTTATAATCTTTTGTTTAATAGACTCGAGTTCTTCGACATATATGAATCTTCCATCTTTGACTCTATTCTTCGATAAATCTTCAAATAGGCACAATGACTTCAAATCTTTTGCATCTCTTGGACAATAGACTTCGTCTTGAGTCTTTTTCCTTGATAAAACCCGTGCAATCCCATGTTTTCTTCAATATTCATCCGGTTGACTCTGAAAACACAATAAACACAAAAACCACGCATAATTCCAAACAAATGATATTAAATACGTGTTTTGGTCTCGTTTTAGCCAGAATTAAGTGGTAAAAGGATGGGTGTTTTCACACCTATCATCAATCACTAATCTGGAAGCTATTAGCAATTTCCCCTTTTTTTGAAGGATTTAGGGATTAGGGTTCTTTTTTCTTAACTGGGGATTAAAAGGGGTTTAATCTAAATAGTATAGGTTAGGCGCCTTTTTAGGGGTTTAAAAAAAATGTTATTAAACTTATATGTCTGGTGGTGGAAATCTTACGTGGAGGGGTGAGGTGGATGTGTTGGTGAGGTGGCGTGATGTGGTTGGGTGGGTGTGTTTGGTTGTCTGGTCATAATAGGTCCCTAGACTCCCACAAACTTTGCAATGCAAGTTTAAACAGCCTAGCTCCTTTTTTTCCTTTATAACAAAGTTTTTGTTTTCCTATTTTGGCCACCAAAACTCTTGTAAAGTTATCACAAGGACTTAACATGCCTTTCCTTCAATCTTCAACGGCCAATAATGGATATTCTTGAAATATTAGGGACCCATTGTGTAACTTTGAGTTTCACAAGGGTATAATATGACAGGTCTTCAAAAGACGAGGGACCAATCTTGTCAAATCTTTAGACTTCAAGGACTTCAACGGAAAATCATGATTCGGGTCCGGTTCTTTATGCGGCTTCGTCTCCCGTGTTCGTTTTTGCTTGATTCTTGTGATCTTTTGTTGATTTCACGATATTCGTACCTAAAATACACAATGAACAAACACAAGCATATTTTTGGGTATTTTAATGATATTTTAGCGTTTTAAGCCCGATTTGGACGATGAGACTATGTATAATTGCAGTCTCATCACCTACCCATACTAAACCATTGCCGTGTCCCCACGCAATGCTAGAATTAAGTATCGTAGCACTTCCAAAATTCATTTTAATGTGACATTTATTTAAAACGTAAACTAAAATAAACTACTGTAGAAACTAGAAGGGGGGGGGGTTGAATAGTTTCTTATATTTACTTGTTAAAATGTGGTTTCCAAAAATCCTTTTTTAAAAACTTAGGCTTGAGGAAATATGTGAAATCTTCTTATGCACAATATGAACAGTAGTGTAACTAAACTAATACTAACAAAAATATATCCACAAAGAATAAAGAATGATAGTGTAACTAAGCTAATACTAACAAATGTATATGCATAAAGAATAAAGAATGTAAAGAGTTAAGGGTAAAGAAAGATCAAACCGAACACCAAGGATTTATAGTGGTTCGGCAACGAAGCTCACTCCTCGTTCCTACTCCACTCCTCGAGTACTCCTTACTCGAGAGTTCACTACACAACAAGCTCCTTATGGTGGAGAAAACCGTACACGTCGCTTAACCAATTTCCGACTCTAAGCTAAAAGTCGAGCCCTAATCATAGCTAGGACCAATCTACACAACTATACTTAGTACATACACAACTTCCAAATAGACACAACTACATGGATCTTCACAACTATGACACAACTACAAGTGTATAAAATTAGATCTTAAATGGATCTTTGGTGGTGGACTCAACACTTCACAAGGATAGTGTTCTTCTCTTTGCACTTGGAGAGGAAGGGATGGAAGAACAAGATTCACTTCTTAAACAAGTAATAATCAAACAAATGATCAAAGATTTGAGTGATTAAAGAAGGGGTTTGAATCTGGAAATAAATGTGCAAAAGAGGTGATTTGAAAAGCTGAGAATGGTCCACTATTTATAGGACAAGAAGGCCAACGGCTATATCTGGTGGTGGTTCCTTAGCTCAGCCTGCGGTTCCTTATCGATAAGGAACCGCCTAGGCGCTAGAGAACCGCTGCCTAGACTCCGCTCCATTTTTTGTCCTTTAGTGGTGGAGGTCTTATCTGGATATAAAAAATATCCTGAAAGGATATTCTTAGCCAAATAAGAATATGCCATTTTCAAATTTCAAATAAATAATTTAATAAAACATTTTCTTAAAAAGAAAGTTTAATAAAAAAACTTGTCACACTTAAATAAAAAGTGAGTTTTAAGAAAGATTAAATCATTTGATAACTTGATTAAGGTTAGTACTTGTTTATCCATACCTTAAGTGAAAATGGGTAAAATGAAAAATACCTGAACTCAAGAATTCGTTTTTCGTCGTTTTCATAAATGCTTGTTTTTACATATTGTCGTAATCAAAACTAAGCGAGACCGAAAAATGCAATTAACGTTTTTAGTCATTATTGCATTAACAATCTCCCCCTTTTTGATTCCGACAATACATAAACTCAATCACACAAAAACAAGATTTTCGAAGACGAGTTTATTCATTTCTCCCCCTTTGTCGAAGCAAAAAGGTTGCGTAAGCCGGTGTTGAAGAAACGGACTTTGCAAAGACTCCCCCTTGGTGCTTACTCCTCCTAGCTTGGGGCACCGAGGAATCGAGATATGGTGACAAGCTTCATAGAAGGGTTAGTTGAACAAAAGAAACAACCAACAATATATAGCAATAGGTCACATAAAAAAATAAAAGAGAAGAAAACACAAAGACAAAGATCCAAGATAGGTTACTAAAAGAACATCATACAAAGAAGTATGGAAAAAGAAACAAGCCAAAAGCATAAATCTAATCCTAGTTATTCTAGAATTCTAAGATTTGTTTGAATTTGGTGTCTTGTGGATAAGCAACCAATGCTTATATGAAAGACAAGGTAATGGCAGAGGGTGGTGGTGGTGGCTTGTTGGAGATCTCATAATCAAAGTGAAGAGGAGGCTTGATTAAGAGACTCTTGATGTAGCTCAACTCCTCATAGATGTGTGCCATAGCAAGGTGTTGATATTGACAACATTGACAATATGTTCCATGATGCATGACATTATCATGAGAAGGAGGAAGAACACTGAAGGGTGGTGGTGGAAGAAAAGATGTTCCACAATCAACATTCTTTGTAGGAGACATGTGATTAAGAGTTCTTGGGTGGGTTTGGATTGTAATGGTTTTTGGGTGAGTTGGGATTGAAAGCAATTGGAGAAAATGGAGGAGATTCAAGGCTTTCATTGGGAGAATAAGAAATTTTGAATGTGAAGTAATGCAAAATGCTTATGGTTTAAATAGGGAAGGCTTAGGGTATTTTTGGGGTGGTCAAAGGGTTTGAAACAAAGATTCTCAAAAATGTTGGAGCAAATCTGGAGTTTCAGACAAAAACCCGAAAAAGGAAGGCACTGTAGGCGGTTCCTTATCTAGGGTGGCGGTACCTTATCAATAAGGTACCGCGGTTCACATATGGAACCGCCTGCAGAGGCAGGGTTTGGTGTTTGGAGGAAGATTTTTCATCAAATCTTATTTTTCTAGTCTAACTTATCATAGGGATATGCTTAAAAGCAAAGATAGACAAAGAAAACATATGCAAACTTACCAAATAGAGATTTGACCAAAATACATGGATTAAAAAATCGATGTAGGAGGTGTGTAAGACAAGACCTTAAGTCATGACACAATGATCCTCCATGATTCTATCTTGTTCTTGCTATGTTTGAGAGAATCATACATATGAATTATGTAAGCTCTAGATTAACAGCGAGAATCTATGAAAAATCGTTTTTAGATTGAATTAACAATGTCAAACGAATTTCTCAAGCATTTTCGAAAGAGACTTTGAGAATTTTGAAAAGGAGAGGAGAAGATTTTTCAAAAGGAGTTTAAAAGACTCAAAGACTCAAAGTGGTAAAAGAAAACACACAAGAAGAAAAGAATTTAAGGAAGATGTTCCATTAATCCTAGACCTAGACGCAAGTAATTAAAAGGTTCCCTCTTAAGTGGCTTAGTGAAGATATCGGCTAAGTTGTCCTCGGAGGGCACCTTTTCAATAGAAATGTTCCCCTTTTGAACATTATCCCTAAGGAAATGGTGTCTAATTTCTATGTGTTTGGTTTGCGAATGTTGCACGGGATTCTTGCTTAGGTCTATAGCGCCTTTATTATCGCACATGATGGGAACATCATCAAGAGAAATCCCGTAATCAACAAGCGCTTGCTTCATCCATAGAGCTTGTTGGCATGCTTTTCCGGCACTCACATACTCGGCTTCCGTGGTGGATATTGCAAGAGCGGTTTGTTTCTTGGAGAACCAAGAAGTTAAACAACAACCCATGAAGGTACAAACTCCACTAGTGCTTTTTCGGTCCACATAGTCTCTCGCATGATCCGAGTCCGCGTAGACAATGGTTTCTACGCCGGTCCCTTTAGGATACCATAATCCTAAATGTATAGTGCCTTTAATGTATCGTAAGATACGCTTAACCGCTTCAAGGTGAGAGGTTTTGGGAGCCTCTTAGAAGCGAGCACAAAGGCAAACACTAAACATGATATCCGGTCGACTTGCCGTTAGGTACAACAAACTACCAATCATACCTCTATATTTGGTGTTGTCTACCGACTCACAATCATCATCTACTGTGAGTTTAGTATCCGAGGCCATAGGGGTCTTCATTGGTCTAGATTCTTCTAATCCAAATTTCTTTAGCGTACTTAGATTGACTAAAGAAAATACCATCGTCCATTTTTTTAATTTGGAGTCCTAAAAAGAAGTTAAGTTCTCCCATCATACTCATTTCAAACTCATCATGCATGATTTTGGCAAAGTCATCACACAATTCTTGACAAGTTGAGCCAAATATAATGTCATCAACATATATTTGTACGATTATGAGGTGAGGACCTTTCTTCTTTGTAAAGAGTGTATTGTCTACCATTCCCATGGTATACTCATGTTTAACAAGAAACGCTTTAAGTCTATCATACCAAGCTTTGGGTGCTTGTTTGAGTCCATAAAGTGCTTTATTAAGCTTGTAAACATGGTCTGGTTTCTCAAAATCAATGAAGCCGGGAGGTTGAGCCACATATACCTCCTCATTGATCAAACCGTTGAGAAAAGCACTCTTTACATCCATTTGTTGAAGCTTAAAATCTAAGGCGCAAGCATAGGCTAAGAGGATTCTAATGGATTCTAGTCTAGCTACCGGTGCATATGTCTCGTCATAATCAATACCTTCTTGTTGATTATAGCCTTGAGCTACAAGTCTAGCCTTGTTACGAGACACAACACCATTCTCATCTAGCTTATTCCTAAATACCCATTTGGTTCCTATAATGGTAGAACTTCTAGGTGGAGGAACAAGTTCCCAAACATCATTGGCAACGAATTGATTCAATTCTTCTTGCATCGCAATGACCCAACTCTCATCCGTCAAAGCTTCTTTAACATTCTTTGGTTCAATCAAGGAGACAAAACAAAAGAAGTTGCTTTGGTTTTGGACTTGAGATCTTAGGGTCCTTCGATTTAAGTCACCAATGACATTATTGAGAGTATGATCCCTAGATTCCTTAATGTTTACTTCCTTTTCAACACTAAGGTCTTCAATTCCTATTTTTCTAACCTCTTTGGCTTTAACAACTTCTAATTCATCCAAGTCATCATCAACCAATGGTGGTGTCTTGGGCGAAGGAGGGGTTTCATCAAAGGTTACGTTGAGTGATTCTTCAATAACCCTCGTGGTTCTATTTAGGACTATGTAGGCTTTACTAGTTTGGGAATAACCTAAAAGGATACCTTCGTAAGACTTTGGGTCAAACTTGGTAAGGTAGTCTTTGGTGTTGAGGATAAAGCACTTGCTTCCAAACACCCTAAAGTATTCTAATGAGGGTTTCTTACCTTTAAGAATCTCATAGGGGGTCTTTCCTAGGAAAGGTCGAATAAGAATTCGGTTGAGAATATAAGTCGATGTGTCCACGGCATTGCACCAAAACTTTTGAGGCAAAGATTGCTCGTTTAACATCGTCCTACTCATCTCTTGGAGAGTCCTATTCTTCCTTTCAACTACCCCATTTGATTGTGGAGTGCGAGGAGCCGAGAAGTTATGGGTAATACCATGAGCTTCACAAAAGGCACCAAATTGCACTTCATTATCAAATTCCCTACCATGATCCGTCCTAATAGAAACAATTGAACATCCTAGTTGATTTTGAATTCTTCGACTAAAAATTTCGAAGTGATCGAAAGCTTCATTCTTAGATGCCAAAAATCTAGTCCAAGTGAATCTAGAATAGTCATCAACTATAACTAGGGTATAAAGGTTACCTCCATAACTCCGTATGGCGGAAGGTCCAAAAAGATCCATATGTAGGAGCTCTAAGCACCGAGAGGTCAAAACCAAATTCTTGGCTTTGTGACTTGAGTGAAATTGCTTTCCAACTTTGCAAGCATCACAAAAGTGACTATCAAACTTAATCTTGGGGAGGTGTCTTACCAACTCCTTAGAGACTAAAGATTGAATTAAACGCATATTAGCGTGACCTAATCTCCTATGCCAAAGAGTAGAACTATCATCTATAGTCGCAAGACATATGTTGTCTTTTGACTTCTTATTAACCTTCATGACATAAAGCCCATGCTTTCTAACACCTTTTCCAATGACTTTTCCATCTTTTACGATTTCACTGTCATGTTCCGAAAAGATGACCTTACACTTATTATCACAAATTTGACCTATACTTAAAAGGTTAAATCCTAAGTTATCTACGTGCTCAACATTTTCAATGGTCATGGAGTCAAGAGAAACCGTACCTTTGCCAATGATATTACCACGTAGACTACTAGCGAATGTGACGTTACTCCATCATATGCTTTGTAATGCGAGAACAAACTTCGATTACCCGTCATGTGTTTAGAACATCCACTATCCTTAATCCACTTATCGGGCTCCAAATCAATTCTGTTGGGACATACAGATTTGATGATTACAAAACCTATAGGCAGAGATGAAGACAGAAGAAACAATAAGGACCTAATATGTAATATTAGGTTAGCTTAGTTAGTAAGCTAGGGTTTGGCTTGTAAACCCTAGTCCCTCTATTATATAAAGAGGGTTAGACACACATGTTGAGCATTCATTCAGATACAATGTAAACTAAAGGTGTGTGTGTGTTCCTCCTGGTGTCAAGCCTATAAGGCACCAGGAGCTAGTAGTAGTAGCTTATTAGTATTTTATGAATAAGAAAACCTTGTTCATAACTTTGATTGTGTTCTTTATTATATTCCGTTGTGCTTACAATCATTGTTATTATATCCCAGATGAGTCTAGATCCTAAGACTCAACAAGTGGTATCAGAGCTTGTTGGCTCTCGATCTGGTTGATCTACAAGGTTTTCATTATTTTATGTTTTTATATAAATAAAGTTGCTGATCTAGGGTTTTTCCCAACAAACCCTAGATGATTCGTTGTTATGTTGCTGCTGATCTATCATGTTGCTGCTGTTCTATGATGTTGTTGTGAGACGGGCATGTTTATGTTCGTGTGGGTGATCATACTGGTTTTGGGGAGTTGGTTCTACAATCAACGATGAACCCCGTATGATCTTTGATAATGATGGCTGTTTCAGAATGAAGGTTTCCATAGCAGATTCGAGGCAACTAGGGTTTTATGCAAACCCTAAATTCTGGATCACATCTTGGTCGTCGTTGTTGTGTTGATATTGTTGTGTTCCATCAAGAGCAGATTCGTGGTTTCATGGTTGTTCGATAGAGTGGTGTTGCTGCATACTAGAAGATCAATCAAGACAGTGAACATCATAACATACACGTTATTTTGGATGTTATGCGTTTTGTTTGGTGCTTCTATGATCCTAACATGATGAAAGGTTATGTACCAGATATGGACAGAATATGAGTATTCACGTGGACATTTTGTGCATGTAGTCTTGAAAGTCACGGATAAAAAGAGCTGTTGTGGTCCACAAAGAGGTTGGACATTTTCCATTTTCTTAGACGGTTTACTTCTTGATGCCTTATTCGGATTTAGCTGCCCAAAGGAAAAGGAAGATATGGAGGTACGGTTATCTTATTTTGCTAAGTTTATTTGCTTGTATCGACACATCTGATGAAACGTGGGTCTTCCAAGAAATTTGTGGAGAGTTATTCTTTCCTAAACTTTAGGGATTATGCTCATTATTCTCTTCAAATTTTGGAAATATGCTTTGGCGTGATATGTGCTCCTGATTTTATGGGATTATGATACAAAGTTTTGATAGTATGACCAATTTGTTTTCCTAAAATATGCACATATCTTTTGGAACGTGGGAATGAACATGCGAGGTTTAAGGAGAAGATTATACGAGATATACGCTTCCACAGCTTGGGTTGATTTTATCTCCACTATATAAGGGGTGTTGAACGTGTGATATACATGATATATGTATATTATATGTGATTTATGGAAAGTACATTATATATGGTGCGACAGTTTTGGGGGCAAACATATATTTTTCCCTGATTCGTAGGGACTTATTTATTGTGGGTATATAAGGAAATGCAAAAGTCGTGCTTTGTGAAGGAGATAGACACGGTTTGGTGGCTGATTTATAGGAAGTACAATATTCCTTTCACTCATCACGTATAGTTTACACATTATGGGTTTATTTTTACTCATGGGTAAAACAGTATCTTTGTCACGTGATTTTCATGGGCTTTATGACTTCGGGCTGTGTTTCGTGGATGGGCTGTGTTTGGATTGCTGAGGCGTAATATTGGGCTGCAAAAGTCCAAAAGCATTTAGTTTATACTTCTTTGTATTATACTTGATGTTCATCTAGTATCCATGGTCCTTAATACAGCCAGAATAGCAACAGATTTACAACAGGCAACAGCTTTCGTGACAGTATGGTGACAGCATGTGAAAAAAAAAATAGAACGGGGTTCGAGATGCTACTGGTAGGTTTTCGTTGGTCATTGCTACTGGTGAGCTATGGTTCCTTCTGGTCATTGAAGTTGATGCTTGATTATTTATTTGATGTTGTAGTTGAGTTTCACAAGTTTGTTTCTTATTATATCAGAATTTAGGTGAGCAATACACCTTGTCTTTGGACTAAATATATTGTTACAGCTTACAACTGGCTCATAGTTGTGAAGGTTAGCAGTTCCCATGTACCAAAAACTGTTGGTGAGCAATACACCTTGTCATTTTGATCAAAATATATCATTTTGACTAAATATATTGTTATAGCTAACATCTGGCTCATAGTTGTGAGGGTTATCCGTTCCCGTGTACCAAAAACTGGATAAAATGCATGATATAAGACACAAGTTTGGGAGGTTCCACTTCTTCATCAAATTGGTTCTACTTGATTTTCTTCATCAGTGATCACTCCAAGGTACCTATCGGATTGGACATGCATTTCTTCAGGGGAAGCATACATGGATCGAGGGGAAGCTTAGCCTTCATGGTGGATTCCTACTAGTCGGTTCCTACTGGTCGTTACTACTGGTCGTTCCTACTGGTAGCTCCTACTGGTCGCTCCTACTGGTCGCTCCTACTGGTCGTTACTACTGGTCGTTCCTACTGGTCGTTACTACTGGTCGTTCCTACTGGTACGTTATGTTTTCTTTTGGTGGTTTTGCTGGTTCCTGTTGTTCGTTTAAAAAAAAAGGGGAGTTCATCTTGACGAGGGGTATAGATCGTTTCGGTGATTCAGTTTATGCTATAATTCTTAACTTGAACAGTTACACGCTCTTTTACAAATATTTGGGGGGCATATGATACCATACAGTTCATGATATGATCATCACAAAATTAGCATGATCATAAGCATCGAGTGGTTTCTGGTTGATCCGTCAGAGCTCACTGAGACTATCGGCCATTGCATGTGATCGCCATGCATATATTGACTACAAGAATTATTCAAAGACATTTTATTACATGATATTGTAATAAGCATGTCTTTTTCATACTGAAGGAAGAAATGATCTATGCCACTGAGTTCAAGATTCAAGAGATGGTTAGTATGATTGTTTATATACTTAACCATCTACATGCATCACTTGAGGGGAAGCGTCTACGAGTTGCACAAGACCCTATTTGCTGATTACAAAAAGGGGAAGAATAGTTAGATGTGCAGCTTATTATCGTGATGACATGTTCGAGCATTGTTTCTTCATGTACATTGTTTTGTAATATCAAATAGGGGAAGATTGTTGGGACATACAGATTTGATGATTACAAAACCTATAGGCAGAGATGAAGACAGAAGAAACAATAAGGACCTAATATGTAATATTAGGTTAGCTTAGTTAGTAAGCTAAGGTTTGGCTTGTAAACCCTAGTCCCTCTATTATATAAAGAGGGTTAGACACACATGTTGAGCATTCATTCAGATACAATGTAAACTAAAGGTGTGTGTGTGTTCCTCCTGGTGTCAAGCTTATAAGGCACCAGAAGCTAGTAGTAGTAGCTTATTAGTATTTTATGAATAAGAAAGCCTTGTTCATAACTTTGATTGTGTTCTTTATTATATTCCGCTGTGCTTACAATCATTGTTATCATATCCCAGATGAGTCTAGATCCTAAGACTCAACAAATTCCCAAGCATATCTAGGTAACAACATACAAGATCAAACATTTGGTCCCCAATAGCTCATGGGTCCAAAATTGTTAGTTCCAAACATCCCTTGCATTTGGTTGGGATGCATGAATGAGGAGGGGATTCCCCATGGAGAACAAAATGGAGGAGGGTAGTAATTCATGTAACCATTTTGTTGTTCATTATTTCTCCTAGGTATATTTGATCTAGGTTTAGAGTTATTATTATTCCTTCTAGGTGTTGGAGTTTTACTTCTAGGTCGTGAATTGTTTTGATTATCTTTTCTAGGAGATGTTGTTCTACTTCTAGGCTTAGACGCATTTCGTACTCTAGGTGGAGTAGAAGATGGTCTTGATAAACTTCTATTTCCCATGAGAGGTTTACTTAATGGCTTGTAGAACTTATCAACGGTATTGTTGTCAAGTATGGGTAATTTCACCGTGTTAAAAATAAGATGCTTTGGTTTTTCATCTAACTTAGATTTATCAGAAAGTTCAGGATTTTCACTAAAATCAACCTCTGGCCGCGGTTCCTTATCTATGACAGCGGTTCCATATTGATAAGGAATCGCCCCATACAATCGGGTACCGCGTACAGCAGGAGTTTTTTGAGAAAACCTAACTTGCTTTGGTTCACTAGTTGAGGCTTCATTTGAGTTAAAACCTACACCAAGTCTTTCCTTTGAATGAACTTGTTTGTTTAACATGTCGTCAAGAGCACTAGTACCTTTCATGAACTTTTCCAATTTAATGGAGGTGCTCTTGAGATCTTCATTTTCTAATCTAAGTTTCTCGCAACTTAAGCAACCTAAATCAACCTCTTTGTTTTTCTCAAGTTTAGCCAATTTCTCCCTAAGTTCATTGATCTCATTTTCAAGCTTAGTTTTGGTTGATTTTAAGGTTTTGTTCTTTTCTATGAATTTGAGACTAAGTTTGTGTAAACTATCAAATTTGCCTTCAAATTCAATATCATCTAAGGTCGAGCTATCATTACTATAATATTCGGTTTCGGAATGTACCTCTTTAGAAGTGTGAGCCATAATACATTTCTCCTCCTTGGGGTTGTCATCATTTTCTTCACCGCTATCGCTCCAAGCACCACTAACAAACGCCGTGTGGTTCTTATCACGAGCGGGCCTTGGACAATCACCAATGAAGTGATTTGGATCACCACATCTAAAGCAACTCCTATCACCTTTTTTGTTCTTGGCAAACCGATTCTTTGAGAATGGTTTCTTGTCATTGTTGGGTTTCCTAACGTGTTGACCTCGTCTCTTGAAGAACTTCTTGAAATCTCTCACCGCCAATGCATACTCCTCGTCATCGCTTTCCGAGGAACTATCATGGTCACTTTGTGCCTTCTTGGCTTTAAGTGCAAGAGATTTCCTTTCACTCTTGGTTTTTACTAATTCCGAGTCCTTCAAAATTATCATCTCATGAACCTTCAAGTTTCCTATGAGTTCATCGAGTGATAAAGTTGAGAGATCTTTCGACTCTTCAATCGTCGTGACTTTTGCTCTCCACTTTGGATGTAAAGCCCTTAGAAACTTCCTAACATTGTTCTTGCTAGAAAAACCTTCATCAAGTGCTTTTAGACTAGTAATAATGGTGTTAAACCTAGCGAATGCACTATCAATAGTTTCATCTTCTAAGATGACAAATTGTTCATATTGTTGGACAAGTAGATCGATTTTGCTTTCTTTGACTTGGCTATTACCTTGGTGGGTTACTAAAAGAGTGTTCCAAATATCTTTAGCGGTTTCACACATAAAAATTCTTTCATACTCTTTCTCAGGCAAAGCATTATACATCACCATTTTAGCCTCATTATTTTTTTAAAGTTTCTTTTTAGTATCGTCATTAGCTTTGTCAAAAGTGACCAATTCTTTTGTTTTAGAAACTTCATTAAATTGAAAGGGTAAAAAATCACCATTGGTAATAACATGCCAAAGATCTAAATCTTTTGATTTCACATAAGTTTCAAATCTATTTTTCCAATAAATAAAACTATCGGTTTCAAAAAGTGGTGGTCTTTGCATAGATTGCCCTTCTAGGTACTTGTTGGAATCCATAGATCGATTCAAGTTTTAAAATACAATATACTTTAAAAATTCTTGAGCAACCACGCTCTGATACCAATTGTAGAAACTAGAAGGAGGGGGGGTTGAATAGTTTCTTATATTTACTTGTTAAAATGTGGTTTCCAAAAATCCTTTTTTAAAAACTTAGGTTTGAGGAAATATGTGAAATCTTCTTATGCACAATATGAACAATAGTGTAACTAAACTAATACTAACAAAAATATATCCACAAAGAATAAAGAATGATAGTGTAACTAAGCTAATACTAACAAATGTATATGCATAAAGAATAAAGAATGTAAAGAGTTAAGGGTAAAGAAAGATCAAACCGAACACCAAGGATTTATAGTGGTTCGGCAACGAAGCTCACTCCTCGTTCCTACTCCACTCCTCGAGTACTCCTTACTCGAGAGTTCACTACACAACAAGCTCCTTATGGTGGAGAAAACCGTACACGTCGCTTAACCAATTTCCGACTCTAAGCTAAAAGTCGAGCCTTAATCGTAGCTAGGACCAATCTACACAACTATACTTAGTACATACACAACTTCCAAATAGACACAACTACTTGGATCTTCACAACTATGACACAACTACAAGTGTATAAAATTAGATCTTCAATGGATCTTTGGTGGTGGACTCAACACTTCACAAGGATAGTGTTCTTCTCTTTGCACTTGGAGAGGAAGGGATGGAAGAACAAGATTCACTTCTTAAACAAGTAATAATTAAACAAATGATCAAAGATTTGAGTGATTAAAGAAGGGGTTTGAATCTGGAAATAAATGTGCAAAAGAGGTGATTTGAAAAGCTGAGAAGGGTCCACTATTTATAGGACAAGAAGGCCAACGGCTATATCTGGTGGCGGTTCCTTAGCTCAGCCTGCGGTTCCTTATCGATAAGGAACCGCCTAGGCGCTAGAGAACCGCTGCCTAGACTCCGCTCCATTTTTTGTCCTTTAGTGGTGGAGGTCTTATATGGATATAAAAAATATCCTGAAAGGATATTCTTAGCCAAATAAGAATATGCCATTTTCAAATTTCAAATAAATTATTTAATAAAACATTTTCTTAAAAAGAAAGTTTAATAAAAAAAACTTGTCACACTTAAATAAAAAGTGAGTTTTAAGAAAGATTAAATCATTTGATCACTTGATGAAGGTTAGTACTTGTTTATCCATACCTTAAGTGAAAATGGGTAAAATGAAAAATACCTGAACTCAAGAATTCGTTTTTCGTCGTTTTCGTAAATGCTTGTTTTTACATATTGTCGTAATCAAAACTAAGCGAGACCGAAAAATGCAAGTAACGTTTTTAGTCATTATTGCATTAACAATCTCCCCCTTTTTGATTCCGACAATACATAAACTCAGTCACACAAAAACAAGATTTTCGAAGACGAGTTTATTCATTTCTCCCCCTTTGTCGAAGCAAAAAGGTTGCGTAAGCCGGTGTTGAAGAAACGGACTTTGCAAAGACTCCCCCTTGGTACTTACTCCCCCTAGCTTGGGGCAACGAGGAATCGAGATATGGTGACAAGCTACATAGAAGGGTTAGTTGAACAAAAGAAACAACCAACAATATATAGCAATAGGTCACATAAAAATAATAAAAGAGAAGAAAACACAAAGACAAAGATCCAAGATAGGTTACTAAAAGAACATCATACAAAGAAGTATGGAAAAAGAAACAAGCCAAAAGCATAAATCTAATCCTAGTTATTCTATAATTCTAAGATTTGTTTGAATTTGGTGTCTTGTGGATAAGCAACCAATGCTTATATGAAAGACAAGGTAATGGCGGAGGGTGGTGGTGGTGGCTTGTTGGAGATCTCATAATCAAAGTGAAGAGGAGGCTTGATTAAGAGACTCTTGATGTAGCTCAACTCCTCATAGATGTGTGCCATAGCAAGGTGTTGATATTGACAACATTGACAATATGTTCCATGATGCATGACATTATCATGAGAAGGAGGAAGAACACTGAAGGGTGGTGGTGGAAGAAAAGATGTTCCACAATCAACATTCTTGGTAGGAGACATGTGATTAAGAGTGTTCTTGGGTGGGTTTGGATTGTAATGGTTTTTCGGTGAGTTGGGATTGAAAGCAATTGGAGAAAATGGAGGAGATTCAAGGCTTTCATTGGGAGAATAAGACATTTTGAATGTGAAGTAATGCAAAATGCTTATGGTTTAAATAGGGAAGGCTTAGGGTATTTTTTGGGTGGTCAAAGGGTTTGAATCAAAGATTCTCAAAAATGTTGGAGCAAATCTGGAGTTTCAGACAAAAACCCAAAAAAGGAAGGCATTGTAGGCGGTTCCTTATCTAGGGTGGCGGTACCTTATCAATAAGGTACCACGGTTCACATATGGAACCGCCTGTAGAGGCAGGGTTTGGTGTTTGGAGGAAGATTTTTCAGCAAATCTTATTTTTCTAGTCTAACTTATCATAGGGATATGCTTAAAAGCAAAGATAGACAAAGAAAACATATGCAAACTTACTAAATAGAGATTTGACCAAAATACATGGATTAAAAAATTGATGTAGGAGGTGTGTAAGACAAGACCTTAAGTCATGACACAATGATCCTCCATGATTCTATCTTGTTCTTGCTATGCTTGAGAGAATCATACATATGAATTATGTAAGCTCTAGATTAATAGCGATAATCTATGAAAAATCGTTTTTAGATTGAATTAACAATGTCAAACGAATTTCTCAAGCATTTTCGAAAGAGACTTTGAGAATTTTGAAAAGGAGAGGAGAAGATTTTTCAAAAGGAGTTTAAAAGACTCAAAGACTCAAAGTGGTAAAAGAAAATACACAAGAAGAAAAGAATTTAAGGAAGATGTTCCATTAATCCTAGACCTAGACGCAAGTAATTAAAAGGTTCCCTCTTAAGTGGCTTAGTGAAGATATCGGCTAAGTTGTCCTCGGAGGGCACCTTTTCAATAGAAATGTTCCCCTTTTGAACATTATCCCTAAGGAAATGGTGTCTAATTTCTATGTGTTTGGTTCGCGAATGTTGCACGGGATTCTTGCTTAGGTCTATAGCGCCTTTATTATCGCACATGATGGGAACATCATCAAGAGAAATCCCGTAATCAACAAGCGCTTGCTTCATCCATAGAGCTTGTTGGCATGCTTTTCCGGCACTCACATACTCGGCTTCCGTGGTGGATATTGCAAGAGCGGTTTGTTTCTTGGAGAACCAAGAAGTTAAACAACAACCCATGAAGGTACAAACTCCACTAGTGCTTTTTCGGTCCACATAGTCTCCCGCATGATCCGAGTCCGCGTAGACAATGGTTTCTACGCCGGTCCCTTTAGGATACCATAGTCCTAAATGTATAGTGCCTTTAATGTATCGGAAGATACGCTTAACCGCTTCAAGGTGAGAGGTTTTGGGAGCCTCTTGGAAGCGAGCAAAAAGGCAAACACTAAACATGATATCCGGTCGACTTGCCGTTAGGTACAACAAACTACCAATCATACCTCTATATTTGGTGTTGTCTACCGACTCACAATCATCATCTACAGTGAGTTTAGTATCCGAGGCCATAGGGGTCTTCATTGGTCTAGCTTCTTCTAATCCAAATTTCTTTAGCATTTCTTTAGCGTACTTAGATTGACTAAAGAAAATACCATCGTCCATTTGTTTAATTTGTCACACTTAAATAAAAAGTGAGTTATAAGAAAGATTAAATCATTTGATCACTTGATTAAGGTTAGTACTTGTTTATCCATACCTTAAGTGAAAATGGGTAAAATGAAAAATACTTGAACTCAAGAATTCGTTTTTCGTCGTTTTCGTAAATGCTTGTTTTTACATATTGTCGTAATCAAAACTAAGCGAGACCGAAAAATGCAAGTAACGTTTTTAGTCATTATTGCATTAACAACTACTACACGTGTTTTAGACATAATGTATCGTTTTCATCACGATTAAGTGATTTTTAGGGTCAAAGAATAAGAACACATGAATGCCTCATAGAGATAAGTTCGTCATCCTCGATTTTCAACCAATTCCATGCTAAGCGTGTAACGAGATCATTGTTATTATAAGTTAGCAACACAATCGTTACACATGAGTGTTAATTACGTACTTAGACTCCCTTATTCCTAATTGGTATCTCTTATATTTTATTTTTGTCTTAATGATCACGAGGATACATCATTGACTTATTTTGATATTTTATTAAGGCCAAAAATAAAGTAGCACGATTTAATCGATAGTTAGCCGAAGGACACGATCTTTTAAAACGGCTTCTCGTAATCTCCTTAAGTTCATATCTTGGCATAACTCGTTTCACGATTTGAGACCTTTCTCGGATCGATATTTGGCATGTGTTTCGAAATTTAAATCTTGGAATACGTTCTTGAAATAATGGTCTTCTCTTCATATATGGAATTTCCTTCAAACTTGGACCACGCCTTCGTCATTTTTCTTCAATCTTTATTTGGGATTTTGATATACAACGATCCGCCTCCATTTCGGACTTGGATTTATTTATCCTCATACCTTGTTAGGGTCTTTTTGGATAGACTTCTCCATGATCTTTAGGGGAGTATATTTCTTCTCGTCGTGTGTCTCGATCCTTCATATTAATTTTGCAATAATGATACTCACATCATCTTGGATCTTTAGCAACAAATGGAGTTCCTCATGCCTTGTGAGGGCCTTTTTGGAACTTTGACAATCTTTGCATCCCGCTTCAATAAGTTATGCCTTGGCTATGAACTCTATTCGAACATGAGCAACTTTTAACGATCTTGGGCTAGAAGCTAAGTAACGTTTTAAATCGCATGATCTTACTTATTGCATTTATTTAAACAAAAGCGTGGGGAGAATAAGCTAAAAATTACTACACATGAGATCGTGAAAGATTACGTAACTTATAATTAACTCTATCATTTCTCGTCCTCATTTAAGAGACTTAGCCTAAAAAGTTAAGGAATCGAAGCTAGTGCTCAACACGCACGGTCGAGTCAAAAATTACTCTATTCTCACCATCGGAAAACCCACATTCGTGTCTTAAACACTTATGAAAAATAAGAAATTTTTTAAAATTTGGCAATTATTAGCCTTATTTTGCAACAAAACGATAACAAAAAGATGAAAATTGGATTGCGTGGTGACGTAAGCAAGGTAAAGTATCTACTCACCCCCCCCCCCCATACTAAAACTAAATATTGGGAATCTAAACTTGTTAGATTCCCTGATCATTGATTTAAACATAATTAGGCTGATAGATAGTCCCTTGCCTGTGCCTAGGAGGCAGGTAAGTTTCGCAAGACTCACAGAGATCCAAGTCTCTGTGAGCAACCTCAGAGGAGTCCATGTCAGAGACATTGTCAGGGAAGTCGAAGATTACCTGAAGACATACTCCTTGGCTGTGATGGATAACAGCCAAGATGTATTAGGGACTCTGAGGGGTTGAGAGTTAACAGGGGTGGCAATACCCTGATAACTCTCAGCACACTTTGGACATGCCATTTGTGTGTTCGAGAATATGAAGAATAAGGAAACTGTTTTTGACAACTGTTCCTTAAAGCATAATGGAAGACTACCAAGAATAGAAGGACATCATGTGACTGATGTGGGAACTTGTAAAAGCTTGTGTAGTCGACATCAAGTACTGTTTAAGTCAAACTCGTAACACTATAAATAGGATGTGTATCCATGCATTAATGTTCAACACTTTGAGATATTAAGAACATTAGTGCGTATAACTTAGTGAATCAAACAGCTACGACTGTATTCATAAGTTAAGGTTTATTGTTGTTCAAAGTGTGCACAACACATTGTCATCAAACGGTGTTATCCATAACACTTGTAATTCTTTATTATACAATAATAAGATTACGTTTGAAAAGTAATACCTTGTGTTGATTAAGTTAAGATTAGGGTTTCTTGCATTGATTAGGGACTTTCAATTGGTATCAGAGCGGTGTTTGATATTAAAACCTTCAAGAAACATCGTTCTCAGTTTTATAATCAAGATACACCATGCCAGAAACTTCTAGCCCACAATCACCTTCCACAAACCCATCTTCACCAAGACTTAACCCTCCAGCAAATGACGATGATCTACCCCAACTTCTTGACTCAAGAGGTGGATCACACGTAACCAGTGTACCAGTCTTTGATGAAGAAGACTTTGCCAGTTGGAAGAGTCAATTTCTTGTATACCTTGATGGACTTGAACCTTTTCTCTTAGAAATTTTAGAAAATGGTCCATATATTCCCATGGCGCTTACTTCTACTGAAGAAAACCCTCTTCCCAAGCCTGTCAAACAATGGACCGCAGCTGATAGGAAATTGGCAAACCAAGATAAACGTCTCAAAAGCATCATAATTTCCTGTCTTCCCAAGCATATCATGAAGTCTGTCATTCAGTGTCCCACAGCTAAACAAATGTGGACAGACCTCATTCTTGGCCATGAAGGACCCTCTGAAACAAGAGAGACAAAGATTCAGGCACTCAGACTTCAGTTTAATGCCTTTAAGTCACTTGAAGGTGAAAAGGTTCAGCAAACCTATACTAGGCTGAAGATTCTTCTAAATGATGTCGCTATGAATGATGTCACTATTGGTCAAGCTGAGATCAATGCTACTTTTGTCAACAGCCTTCCAAGAAAGTGGCTGAGCATGAATCAGACTCAGAGAGCTAACAACTCAATCAAAAATGATACCCTTGCTCAGCTCTATGGTAAGTACAATTATGAAGAAGGGCTGATCGATACTATCTACAAATCAGAGACTGAAAGATTTGTAGTCCAAGGAGCATCTTCCAAAGCTTTGATCTCTGCAACACATCCTCTTGACAACGATTCTGATATTGAAGAAGATACCCGTAGCAGCCAAGAGTTCTTGTCAGACCTCAATGCAGAATTCCATGAAAGAGCACTGCTAGCCAACCAAAGAAGATACTACAAAAGATCTAGAAGAGTAGGATCAGCTAGCAAACCAACTGACAGGTCAAAAGAAACATGTTTTGCCTGTGGAAAGCTTGGACATTTTCAAAAAGAGTGTCCTTCCACCAAGACATCCTCACCCTCTTATCCATCATCTTCATCCAAACCCTACAAGTTCAAACAACATAACAACTCATCTCAATCCAATTCTTCAGACACTGAGAAGAAAGATTACAAAAATAAGTACAAAGCACTTAAAGCTGAGTTAGAACAAATGAACTTGAAGATTGAAGCTATGTCCAAAAAGAAAGGTGGTGAGAAAAAGACAGAGAAAGGGTTGGTTGCTGAAACCTATGATTGGAATGATGAACCATTGACTTCAGATGAAGAAGACACCACAAGAGTCAGGGCTTTTATGGCGATAGCTGAGGATGAAACAGCTGTTGGAAAAGGTGATGCAAGATCAGGACAATGGGTTGACATCACAATGAAAAAGAAATATCTCAAGGAATCGGTATGGTATCTAGATAGTGGTTGTTCTAGACACATGACAGGGATTCAACAATACCTGCACAGATACTCAAAGGAGCCAGGTCCCAAAGTGGTGTTTGGAGATAACTCTTCAGGTGACACAGAAGGATATGGCTCAGTGAATTGCAATGGGATCACATTTACCAGGGTTGCATATGTGAATGGTCTTAAACACAATCTTATTAGCATCAGCCAATTATGTGATGCTGACTATAAGGTTTTGTTTACTAAGACTCAGGGAACCATATTCAACAAAAATAATGATGTTGTGTTGGTTGCACCTAGAAGGAGAGATGTTTATGTCATCAACATGGCTGTGTGCTCTAAAGACAGTTCAAATTGTTTTCTTGCCAAAGCCTCTGAAAGTGTCAACTGGCTGTGGCACAAAAGACTGTCTCATCTCAACTTCAAGAACATCAATAAGATAGCCACTCAAAACTTGGTTGCTGGTCTACCTTCAGTAATGTTTTCCAAAGACAAAACTTGTTCTGCCTGTGTCAAAGGAAAACATCACAGGTCTTCATTCAAGACTAGGCAATCATTCTCTATTGACAAGTGCTTACATCTCCTTCACATGGACTTGTTTGGGCCTGTAAAACCTCAAACCATTAATCACAACAAATACACCTTGGTCATAGTTGATGAATTTTCAAGATATACATGGGTGTTCTTCCTCAGAAGGAAAAGTGATGCAGCTGATACCATCATGTCCTTCATCAGACAGGTTGAAAATATGAATGATGTTAGAGTCAAAGCTCTAAGAAGTGATAATGGTACAGAATTCAAGAATCATCAACTTGAATCATTTTGTGATGAAAAAGGGATTTCACATAACTTCTCTTCAGCTGGCACTCCTGAACAAAATGGTGTGGCTGAAAGAAGAAACAGGACTCTGATTGAAGCAGCAAGAACTATGTTAAATGGTGCAGCCTTACCAAAGCAATTTTAGGGAGAAGCTGTACACACTGCCTGCTACACTCAAAACAGATCAATCATTGTCAAAAGACATGGCAAAACCTCCTATGAAGTTTTCAGAAAAAGATCTCCAGACGTCAGCTATTTTCATGTGTTTGGATGCCCTGTGTTTATTTATAACTACAGGGATAAACTTGGAAAGTTTGATGAAAAAACTGATGATGGTTTCTTTTTGGGATACTCTCCAACAACAAAAGCCTTCAGAGTATTCAACATCAGAAGACAAGAAGTAGAAGAAACTTTCCATGTCAGATTTAATGAAGATGATGAAGTCATACAGAGGACAGGAACAGAGGGTGATGAAATAGATTTTAATGAAAAAATTTCTTTCCCAAGTGATGAGTTCACAGAACCCAGACCTTCCAGTCATCATCACTCCAACACTCTCACTCCTTATGTTCCTGCTTTTGACCCTCTGTCTACTCACAACATAAAAGTTCCTAACTCTCAGGAACTTGATGAAGAAGAACCTCAAATCTCTGATGGTCCTTCTCATGATATTGATGACTCACCAATTCTTCAAATCTTTGAAGATTCTGCTGCTGATAATGAAATAGCTTCCCTTGATATGGCTGAAGAAGACTCTGACACTGAAGTAGTCTTTGAAGAAAGCCCTCCTAGTCAGCAGGATGAGACTCAGATTGTACCAGCTGTGCCCTCAAGTACCCCTGTTCTTGAATCCCCAGCTCCTCAAAATAAGTGGTCAAGAGATCAACACATTCTTCTTGTCAACATTATTGGGGAACCAAATGCAGGAGTCACAACCAGACAGCGAATCCAAGACTCAGAGTCAGCCTCAGCCAATGAATGTCTATTTGCTGAATTTCTTTCTCAAATTGAACCTAAAAGAGTTGCTGAGGCTCTGGTAGAAGAAGGATGGGTAGCTGCTATGCAAGAAGAAATCAATCAGTTCAAAAGGAACAAAGTATGGACACTAGTGCCAGCTCTACCTGGAAAGAATATCACAGGCACTAGATGGATCTATAGAAATAAGATGGATGAAATTGGGAACATCATCAGGAACAAGGCAAGACTGGTAGCACAGGGATTCTCTCAGACTGAAGGAATTGATTATGATGAAACTTTTGCACCTGTTGCTAGACTTGAGGCCATCAGAATCTTTCTTGCTTATGCTGCCTATATGAACATCACTGTCTATCAGATGGATGTAAAGAGTGCCTTCCTCAATGGTGATTTGGCTGAGGAAGTCTATGTTGCACAACCTGAAGGATTTGAGAACAGCGAGTTTCCCAACCATGTGTACAGACTTCACAAGGCAATGTATGGTCTGAAACAAGCTCCAAGAGCATGGTATGAAACTCTTTCAAATTTCTTATCTGAAAATAAATTTATCAGGGGTTCTATTGATAAAACACTCTTTACCTTCAAGGACAAGAGTGATTTCATCATTGTGCAGATTTATGTGGATGATATCATCTTTGGGTCAACAAATGTCAATCTTAGTCAACGTTTTGCTAAATTAATGACCAAGAAATATGAGATGAGTATGATGGGTGAATTAACTTACTTTTTGGGCTTTCAAATTAAACAATGTCCTAAGGGAATTTCTATTTGTCAAGAAAAGTATGTTAAGGATTTACTTAAAAAATATGACTTAGCTGATTGTGCATCAGTGAAATGCCCCATGCTTCCACCCAACAACTTGGGCCCTGATGAGTTAGGGGTCTCTGTCAATGAGACTTTATATAGAGGCATGATTGGGTCACTGATGTATCTAACAGCCAGTCGTCCAGATATCCAATTCTCCACATGTCTCTGTGCAAGGTACCAAGCTAACCCAAAAGAATCCCATCTAGTGGCTGTTAAGAGAATTTTCAGGTATCTCAAAGGAACACCATCCCTAGGTCTATGGTATCCAAAGGAATCAGGCTTTGATCTCAAGGCCTATTCAGATTCAGATTATGCTGGATGCTGTATTGACAGGAAAAGTACTTCAGGCAGCTGTCAAATCCTAGGAGGAAAATTGGTTGGATGGAGTGCTAAGAAGCAAAACTCTGTGGCTATGTCATCAGCTGAAGCAGAATATGTCGCTGCAGCCAGCTGTTGTGCTCAGGTGCTCTGGATGAAAAGCCAATTGGCTGACTATGAAATCTTGTATGACAAAGTGCCAATCTTTTGTGACAACACCAGCGCCATTGCCATATCCAACAACCATGTTCTTCACTCTCGTACCAAACACATTGATATCAAGTATCATTTTATCAGGGATCATATAATGAAGGGAGATATTGAGCTGCATTTTGTTCCCACAGAGCTGCAACTAGCTGATATCTTTACAAAGCCTTTGGTTGAACCTTCGTTCAACAAGCTAGTTGCTGAGCTAGGGATGCTCAATATCTCAAAGCCTGTGGCTTGATATTAAATGTGTTCATTAAATGATTGATTCTATATTAAATGTTTTATTAAATGTTTTTCACATGAAACTAGGTAGTTACTTTCCAAGTAAATGCAAAAAACATTCTCACATATTTAATCATTTATTTTTCGGATAACGAGGAGACAAACTTTTTGAAAGGTCAAGGGGACCCACTTGAGCAGTCATTTTCGCCCTTGCATTTAATACGGTTGAATAACTGTTCACTTAAGTTTGAATATATATTGTCTTCTTTCTCTTCTCACCCACCACCATTCTAAAATCAACTTCTCTCTCTAAACTCTTATCTCTCTCAACCATCCGCCATTTTCATTCTCCTTCAACCTTAAATCAATGGCGTTTCCCGTACCAAAAGCCTCCAATGTGAACTTCGAGATCAACGAGAGCATCATCGCCTCCAACAACGCCATTGGATGGATTAAGGCACCAAACAGCACCTATTCAGATCTGGTAAATTTCATGCAGAATTGTGACCTAAATGAAGCCTTCACCAAATCTCCATCCACATTTTACCAAGAATACCTTAGGGAATTCTGGTATTCTGCTGAAGTAGTAGAAGACACCATTACATTTAGCCTCTCATGCAATGAACATCCTTTTGCTTTTTCCCTTAAAGACTTTTCTAGTGTGGCCGGACTAAAACATGGAGATGAATGCTTGAAGACTGTTGACAAAAAGGCTGTCAAGGAAGCCCTGGCCACACTAAACCCTTGCCATGATGTTAATCCTGCCCTTACACCAGCTGAAGTCCTCGCCAAAGCCCCTCTGAAGATTAAGTATTTCACTCCTATGTGGCGTGTCCTCTTCACCCACATTGTGAAGTCCCTGGGTGGAATGCAGGGATCACAGGATCAGATTTCGTCCAATCATCAGGCTATTGCGTATGGATTAATCTGGGGAGCTGATGTCGACTTTGGAAGCATCCTTTTCTCAAACCTGGTAGAACAACTGAAGGGAAGGAATCAGGTCAGGGAAAAGAACATTTGTTATGTGCGCTACCTGTCCCTGATCTTTGAGAGCTTGCTGGGAGAGAATTATCACAACAAGGCCTTGACAGCTCTTAAGCCCTATCGCATCACAGGCGCCATCTACAAGGAGATAGGAGCTGAGGATACCCCTGTCACCGCCCACATGCTGAACGTGGCCAACCAGGTACCTAACGCTGAGAAGCCCTTGCTCCCTTCCTCTGAGAAGGTGAATACTTCTAGTGTCGCTGGCAAGTCTATGTCTTTGACCTCTGGGCAGCACACTACTAAGTCCAAGGCTTCATCTGGCCAACAGCCAAAGAAGAAGAAAATCCCCTCTTCTTCCCACTCCAAAGCTGTTAGTAAGGCCAAGGAAAAGAAGATTGACACCGCCTCTGGTCCAGATACTCTTGTGGATTCAGAATCTTTGGCTGACAAACAACAGGCGTCTAGTGTCTCTAGGTCAGCAGAGACAACAGGAAACCAGCCAAACCAAGCTGATATCTCACAGGTAATCAGTGTACATTTTTAGAGGTTCACAAGCAACCACTCTCATTTGTCTGTAGGAGAGAGTGGTGAAGTTAGGGTAATCCTCGACCCATAGAAGTCTGTCATTACACTTAGAATACTTTAAGACTTCTGTACACCCTGTCTTTGCACCAGGGAATGATTCATTTGTGTTTATAAAGCACCCCGATGACCCTGAACCCTCTAGACAGTATTCAGGCTAACAACAACCTGAATACATTAATGTCTCAACCTTGATCAGCTGTACTTCACACAGCCTCTTGGTTCCCTCCTTAAAAGAGTCCCAAAGGATTTATCCTTTCAGGGGGAGCTGAATCATCACCCTCAGCTTTCCTAGGGGCAGCGTAACAGGCGACCTACAACAACATATGTTTCACTCTTAAAAGAGTCCCAAAGGTTTTACCTTTTGGGGGGGCTGAATAATCACACTCAGCTTTCCTAGGGGCAGCGACTGGCGATCATTAAACAACATATGTTTCACAATCAAAAGAGTCCCAAAGGTTTTTTTTTACCTTTTTGGGGGGGCTGAATAATCACACTCAGCTTTCCTAGGGGCAGCGAATGGCGACCATTAACCACACTTCATTCACACTTAAAAGAATCCCAAGGATTTATCCTTTGGAGTGGCTGAGTAATCACCCTCAGCCTCTCTGGGACAGCGAAATGGCGACCATTCACCTTATATTTTTTCCCTGTTACTAATTACAACAAACTTGCAGGCTGAAATTGTACAGCCAGTCAAAGAATCTCAGGTACACGAAAAGGAGGCTGAAACAATGACTCAGGATAAACTCAATACTGAAGAGCTTGTGTTAAATGTTGATGAAGAAATGCTCTCAGTAGAAGATTATGTCTCTGAATTTGAGCCCATGCCTGAAGATGAATTCCCTGAGGGAATGTTTGATGAAGAGGATGAAGAAGATGAGGATGACCAGCTGTCAGCCTCTCCTCCTAAAGAAGATGACAAGACTTCTCCTCTCAAGGAAGCTGTTGACACTCCAAACTCTGCTACATCTGCAACAACAGTCTTCCAAAGACCAACATATGATCCAACAGCCGAATTCCTCATGTTTGATCATCCTACCCAGACCAACTTCGACTTAATTCCAAGGGGGGATGATTTTGCTCAGCAAAGCCTCAATATCAAGAATCTTCAGCCCGTACATCATCAATCTGATATTGAGCGCTTATCAAGGAAGCTGGATGTGATCAAGTCAGAGATGCACAATTTTACTGTCACATTTCCAGGCATTATAAAGAAGGCTGTGACTGAGGCTGTCACTGAGCCAATTCAGGAGGGTGCAAGAAAAGGTGTGGCCCAGGGACTAAGTCATCTCTCGACACGAATCAAGGATGCCATTGACTCAGTTGTTCATGCTATGTTCCATGAACAAGAAAACAACATGAACAGGCACTTCAATGCGGTTCGCAATAGGCAATACAACCATGCTGGCTTTATTGTCAGGCGTGTTCAGGCAAATACTAATGCCAATGCCAACCTCTTGCTGAAGATTGCCAGGGCTTCAAGAAAACGACAACGTGCCATGGCTGCCTCTGTGGAGCAGATTGCAAGACGATTTCAGGCACGTTCATCCAAGCATCAGGGAAGTAAGGATGAACGTGAGGGGGAGAAGAATAATATACTCAGCCTTGCATCTGCTGAACAAGGCTCATCATCAGCCAATCCCTCAACTACACCTGTTCCTCTACAAGTCATCACACCAGTTATAGTACCTGATGATGAGGATGATACTCAGGGGGAGCAACAAACACAAGATGGAGCTGACTCATCTAAATCCATGATCTTAGTTAACATCAGCAAGCCTGAGGATGAGGATGAGCCAGCGGCCAAGAAACTAAAATTCACTGTGAGCTCTCTCCCAAAATCTATTCAAAATCAGGCTCAGACAACGTTTCTCAAAAGAGCTGATGATTTGAAAAGCATAAGTGTGGAGTCCTCTGTCTCGAAGAAAGGTAAGGAGATAGTTTTGGTTGATACTGACACCAAACTTAAGAAGATAGCTGCGATGCTAGAGACAGGAGGATCCACCACAGACCTTTCCCACTTTTCAACCTTTACACCTTCCGATGAGAGTCCTTTAACTCCTGAAGAAATAGAGCAACAGGCTGAAGAATTCAAAAGACTAAATGAGCTCAAGACAGCCAAAGAATTAAATGAAGCTACTCTGAGGAAGATGACACCACCTGAAAGGGAAAAACAAAAACAAAGGTTGAGGGAAATGGAACTAAAACGCGCTGAGGCCTTAAAGAAAGTCAAAGCTGACTATGATGCCTGCGTGAACAACAGGTATGCTGCTGGCAAGATAACCAAGTTTAAATACACCATTCACAAATCCACAAACACCCCACAGATGATCTTATGGAGGGAAAACCAATAGAGGAATATGGATGTGTTTGACAACTTCAGGTTAAAGACACTTGGGTTATCAGAATGGTTTGAACTCGAAGCCTTAGCTGCCAAAAAGTCTGGACAGGAAAATTTCCTTCTGCTTAAAACTCTTAAGGCAAAGTTTAACTGGATCAAGGAAACCGCTGCCAAACTCAAGATTGATCCCCTACCACAGCTTTTCGAACAAGAACCCCCAAAGACAGGCAACAAAAGAAGAAGAATTTCAAAAATTGTTGATGAAACTTTTGTTACTGAAGATGTTCGTGTGGATGGTATACACAGGGATTTGATCCTTCCAAATGGTATTGTTGGCCCTATTGATGGTCAGACATACTCAGTGCCTGAAAGAGGAATGGCATTTATGAACAAGGCTTGCCAGTATGCTTTTCAGAGGGAAGATGAGCTGTGCCTGGCTTCAACTATTCAGCTACTCTATCACAAGAAGTGTCTCAAGATCAACTCAGAGTATTCCAAGAAGTTTGCAAAGACTTTGTAGGATGAAATTTATAACAGATTAGATGTGGCCGAAGCTGAAGAAAGAATCAAAAATGATGACTATTGAAGATAGTGTCAGCCCTTTTTACCTTCATCTTTTATTTAACTTATGTAATGAACTTGTAATTTTCTTTAAGTCTTAATAAAATCATGAGGTATGTTTGTTTAGATCTGTTATGTGTAAGAAGAAGCTGTTAAACTCACTTACCTTAACTTAGTTAGATCTAGCATTATTTATGTTTAAATAGGGGGAGATTGTTGGGAATCTAAACTTGTTAGATTCCCTGATCATTGATTTAAACATAATTAGGCTGATAGATAGTCCCTTGCCTGTGCCTAGGAGGCAGGCAAGTTTCGCAAGACTCACAGAGATCCAAGTCTCTGTGAGCAACCTCAGAGGAGTCCATGTCAGAGACATTGTCAGGGAAGTCGAAGATTACCTGAAGACATACTCCTTGGCTGTGATGGATAACAGCCAAGATGTATTAGGGACTCTAAGGGGTTGAGAGTTAACAGGGGTGGCAATACCCTGATAAATCTCAGCACACTTTGGACATGCCATTTGTGTGTTCGAGAATATGAAGAATAAGGAAACTGTTTTTGACAACTGTTCCTTAAAGCATAATGGAAGACTACCAAGAATAGAAGGACATCATGTGACTGATGTGGGAACTTGTAAAAGCTTGTGTAGTCGACATCAAGTACTGTTTAAGTCAAACTCGTAACACTATAAATAGGATGTGTATCCATGCATTAATGTTCAACACTTTGAGATATTAAGAACATTAGTGCGTATAACTTAGTGAATCAAACAGCTACGACTGTATTCATAAGTTAAGGTTTATTGTTGTTCAAAGTGTGCACAACACATTGTCATCAAACGGTGTTATCCATAACACTTGTAATTCTTTATTATACAATAATAAGATTACGTTTGAAAAGTAATACCTTGTGTTGATTAAGTTAAGATTAGGGTTTCTTGCATTGATTAGGGACTTTCACTAAACATTGTCCTCAATGTTTCGAGTCTAGGGGTGAAACACCCCCATACTAGAGACGAAGTAGAATGCTTAATCTCGAGCATGGAAAGGGTAAAACGAATAACCTAAAAGCCGTTTATGAATTATGCTAATAAGATAAACGTTAGAACATAAAAGGATATCATCGGATATCGGAATCTCCAAAGGCAACGACCGAAGCTCGAGTGATGCGTAAAACAAACACGAGAGGCTTCAATGATGACGATGAACCTAATGAATCACAATCACAAACAGCCACGAAACAAAGGTCGGAAGAGCACAAGTCCCCTCGTTACACTATTAGAAAGCGAGAATATTTACAAGGATAAGCATGAGAATCCCCCAAAAAGGCACCTTGTTTTTTATAACCGAGTCAAAAGCTCGACTCGAATCCCCATAAATGTGATCATTTAGGGATAATCATGGTATGGTCATTTTTGGTGGGGCTTACATGATAAACAATGCACAAAAGTACGTGGAGTACTTTTAAAAACCCGATATATGTATACCGGGGTCAAAGATAGCATCCTCGTTTTCGAATGAAAGACGAAACAACGCTACTTCAACCGATAGCAAAACCCCAAAGGGGTAGAAGAAAAGAGATGAGAAGTAGAAATGTGGGGCAATGGGTAAGGCAACAAAATGAGCTACTCGATGTAGACTCACACCAAGCAAACAAAAGTATTTTCCATTTATTGCATCATAGGAAGACCGAGATTTTCCCTTTACAAGCAGTTGCGGGATCGAATATCTCGTCCTCGGTGGAGAAATGTGAGGGAACATAAGGGGCTTCCCCCACATTAAAACCACACTCACACTCGTCAAAAGGAGTAGACGAGGTGGTAGCACTCATAACACGATGTGATGACAGAGTTAAACTTGTAGAAAAATCTTTTAAACCAATTTTAAAATCTTTTCCTTTTCCATCGTTTAAAAACTCCTTATAAAAACCCGATTTGATGATGTCGAAAATATTTGGCGTTTCAAATTCAAAATTAGTCACGCTAAAAATCCTCACATTTAAGTCGCGGTTAGGGGGTGGTGGATTGTATATGTTCTCAAAACGTCGATCAACAAAGAACACCGCCCCCTCGGGGTCAACATATTCGTCATCCTCATGAACGTCGATCTCTTCGATTTCTTCATCAAAGATAGGCTTCTCAAACCAAGGTTTTTCATTCCCCTCATTGAGTATCTTATAAACTCTCTCGAAAAGATCACGATCAAGCACGAAACCATCATTCATTTGTGGAGATTGTTGATAAGTTAAATCCTCACGAATGTGGTAAACGTAATTCTCATTTGAGGAGTGTTGATTAGGTAACTCCTCGAGAATGGATTTTGGGTCACGTGAGTTGGTTCGTCATAAAAAATAAGACGTTCCAACTCATTAAGTTCATCCTCGATTTTGGAAAGATCAACCTCACTCGTAGGTGGAAGTGGAGGCAAGATAGCTAGCTCTCGTTCAATGATTTCCTCAATCTCGTAATCATCGTACTTACCACATTTAGAATTCTTTTTAGGAGAATCAAAAATTACATGTGGATTTTTAAGCACGTGATCAATCTCGGTAAAATCGCCATCGTCAACGTCAAAGAAAGAGTCGATGTGAGCACTCACAACCATGGTCTTACAAGCCCTAGGGCTATGCTTAGGTGACTTTTCTAAGACGAGAGGATCGATGTCGATAAAACCTTCAGCCTCAACGGGGATTGGGCTAGGTGATGGAGGCACTTCGATGGAGTTAGAAGTTGAAGCCTCAAAGACGTGGTCCTCCGAAGATGGTGAAGACGAGTCTATTTTGGTCATTGTCGTGATGGGACTAACGTCGCCCTTTGGAATTGGTTGTTCACTTGTTTCGCCAAATACATCCCAAAATGATTTTTCATCCATAAATCTACGAATACCCTTTTGAATTAAGTACACGTATTCTTTATCATTGAAATCATCATTTTTAAAACCGTTATTTTAATTCTTTCAAAACATGCATCAAGCCTCATATTTTCCGCTAAAGTCAACATTTTAAAATCATTAGAATTTGAAACATTAGGTTTTGAAACCTCGGTTTTTTCATGATCATTAGAAACTTGGGATTTTAATGTTTGAATTAACTAGGTTCAATTGTTGTTCTCGGTATCTTAACGAATTGATCTAGGCTCTCTATGTGACTCTATTGTTCTTGGTGAAACAAATACTTTTTGTTGTTTGTAAATAAAAGTGCAAGACAATTAAGTAAAAGTGAAATTAAAGTTAATCTAAGTCTAATTAAAATAATGGTGCAAGTATTTAAAACGTGACTAAAATTAAAGGGCGCTAAAGTAAATGACGCAAACTTAAATCTATCTAAGGCAAACTTAAAATGCAACTAAAACTTAAACTAAGGCAAGACTAAAATAAAGCTAAGACAAATAATCTTAAAGTGCAATTAAATAAAAAGGCGGGAAAAATAAAGCTTGAAAATAAAGATAAGAAATTTAAAAAGAAAGACTAAAAAGAAAGAACTGAAATAAACCTTGATTCGGAAGTTTAGAACTTCCGAATGAACTGGCTTGATTCGGAACTTTCAAAGTTCCGAATGAAACAATCTTGAGTTGGAACTCCTTGATTCGGAAGACTTCCGGATGAAGAAGCTTGAGTCGGAAGTTTGCCCTTGGTTCGGAACTTTTGAGTTGATCCGGAACTTTTGAGAAGTTCCGGATGAAGCCCCTTGGTTCGGAACTTTGGAGTTCCGAATGAACACTCTTGACTCGGAAGTTTTCACTGATTCGGAACTTATCCTTCGTTCGGAACTTCTAAGTTGATCCGGAACTTTTTGAGTTCCGAATGAATCTCCTTGACCCGGAACTTTTGAGTTCCGAATGAAGTCTATTGATCCGGAACTTTTAAGTTCCGAATGAACAAATGCTTGAGTCGGAACTTTCGTTCGGAAGTATTGACTCGAAACTTTTGGAGTTCCGAATGAACACTCTTGATCCAGAACTTTAAATGTTCCGGATGAAACCCCTTGGTTCGGAACTTTGGAGTTCCGAATGAAAGAACTCCCTCTCTTGATTCGGAAGTTTCCTGGGAATACAGAAACACAGAAACAAACTCCCCCGAAGAACAAGGGATCAAAATAACAAGAAATATATCACAGATTAAACAAAATCAGACAAACGATTTAATTAAGCTAACAACGAATCAACAGTTAAACATAAACAAACAATTAAAATCAACAAAACAAACAAATTTAACCACAATAATTAAAAACCCACATGATCAAAATAAAAGCATGAACATGAACACAAACATAAACATTAAATATCAAAGATTTAGAAAGGTAGATGAGAGATTAACAAGATAAAGTAAAGATTGACAATAATTAAATGGAAACTTACTTGAAATTAAATGAATTTAAGGTGCAAGACAAGGTAATTAAATTGACAAGTATTTAAATGACAAGGTAATTAAAAGTGGAAGACTAATTGTCACACTTAGCCAACAAGGAAAATGATAATCATCCTAACCTATATATAGGGGAGGATTAAGGAAGCTTCCTCCCCTCCTTCATTTCTTCTTAATTGCGTCATTAGGTCCCTCCTTCTTTTAATCTTCATTAATTGCATCATTAGTCCTTCCTTCTTTTAATCTTCATTAAACTTGGACTTTAAGGACTTTTTGGCTTGGGATTTCTTTGAACTCGTCTTTAAATTCTTCAATGAAATAGACTTGAGTTTTTCAGCTTTTGATAAACTTCCGTCTTTTGACTTTTTCTTCGATAAATCTTCAGAATTGGTCTTGGACTTCCGTTCTTTTTGCACTCTTGACTTCTCGACTTCGTCTTTCATCTTTTTCTTCAATAAAAGTCCGTAAATGCCCGTGAATGTCCGTGTTTTCTCCACTTTTCACCTTTTCGTCCTAAATCACAACAAAAACATAAACCACGCATAATTCTGACATAAAAGACATAAAATACACGTTTTGGTCCGGTTATTATTGTAATTAAGTGGTAGAAAAGATGTGTGTTTACACACATATCAAATCCCCTACACTTGACCATTGAAATGTCCTCATGCAATGCATTAGTTACAAAGCACGTTTACACTTTTCATCATAATCAATCCATAGTGGCCTTTATTAAAGAAATAGAAAATTAAAAACATACAGAATAAAGAAATCAAAAGCATACCTTGGGTTTTGGAAATGTCATGAATAATCATCATCCTCAAGTTTTCACTTTCTCCAAACCAAGCTTAAAAACGAGATCATTGTTATTATAAGTTAGCAAACTATCACGAACTCATGTGGGCCAATTATTCACTTAGACTCCCTTATTCCTAGGTGTATCTCTTATATTTTATTATTGTCTTGAATGATCACGAGGATGCATTTGTTGACTTATTTTGATAGTTATTTAGTCTGAAAATAAAGCGAACGATTTAATCAATAGTTAGCTAAAGGACAAAATCTTTTAAAACTGCTTCTCGGGACCTCATAAAGTTCATATCTTGGCATAACTCGCTTCGTGATTTGAGACCTTTCTCGGACCGATATTTGGCAGCGACTTCATACTTTAAACCTTGAGAGACGTTCATGAAATTATGGTCTTCTCTTCATATAGGAATTTCTTCACTTGAAGTTTTGAGAGATTCATACTTGGACCACGACTTCTTCATTTTTCTCCAATCTTTATTTTGGACTTTGATATACAACGATCCGCCTCCTTTTATGACTTGGATCTATTTATACTGGTCCTAACTTCAATGAGTGGTTACGCGCGCTCAAACTAGTTGTGCGTGTGGAGAAACTACAGGATGTGTATGACAATCCTTTGCCTGACCATCCTGGTGCTACTGCTACTAATGAACAATTAGTAGAATGGAATGCTCTTTATGATCGTCATAATGAAGTTGCTTGTTTAATGCTTGGAACTATGTCTCCATCGCTTTATCAGCAATTTGAACACAAAAGTCCTAAGGACATGATAACTGAGCTCCAAAAGATGTATGGAAAGCCTCCTGGTGTCGAACTACAAGAGTTAGTACACACTTTCCATTCATGCAAGCAGGAAGAGGGTCAATCCGTTAGCGATTATGTTCTATTGATGAAAAGCTATTTGGATCATTTGGCAACTCTCAACTATGTTCTTCCAGAAGCTGTCTCTGTCAGCTTGATCCTCAATTCACTTTCAAGTGATTTTGAGGGCTTTGTGCAAAATTACAATATGCAAAGCATAGGGAAGACAATTAGTGAAGTTCATTCTTTGCTTATTGAATTTGAGAAAGGAGTTAAGAAGAACAAGAAGTCAAATGTTGCATCTTCTTCTACACCACAAGTGATGGCGATCCAAGGTGGTAGGATCCAGAAGTACAAACCGCAAGGAGGTAAGGCTAAAGGTAAAGGTAAAGATAAGGGTCCTAAAAATTCTTATCCTCCTAAACCTAAAAAGCCTCAACCTTATAAGAAAGAGCATCCGGCAAAAGATTCCATATGTCACCACTGTAAAGAGGTTGGACATTGGAAGAGGAATTGTCCTGTTTATCTAGCTGAGTTGATGAAAAAGAAGAAGCAAGTTGGATCGTCCACTTCTTCAGGTATTTATACTATTGAATTATTTGCTTGTTCTAAAAATTCCTGGGTGTATGACACTGGTTGTGGTACTAATATTTGTAACACAAAACAGGGACTTAGAGGAGCAAAGAAGCTGAAGCAAGGTGCTGTCTACTTGTATGTTGGAAACGGCGTACGTGCTGAAGTAGAAGCTATTGGAAGTTTTGACTTAGTTTTACCTAATGGTTTAATTCTTGTTTTGGATGATTGTCATTATGCACCTACTATAACTAGAGGTGTTGTTTCAGTTTCTTGTTTGCATAATAAAGGATTTATTCATAAATTTACAGATTCTGGTACGACCGTTTCTTTTAATGATATGATTTATTTTAATTGTATCCGTGTTAATGGTATTTATGAAATTGATATGCATGATCCTACTTTGCAAATTGTGAATTCAATGTATTCAATTAGCAATAAGAAATCTAAAGCAAGTTTAGATTCTACTTATCTTTGGCATTGTCGACTTGCTCATATTAGCAAGAAGCGAATTGAAAAGTTACAACATGATGGACTTTTAAACTCAACGGATAGTGAACCGTTTGATCAATGCGTTTCTTGTATATCGGGCAAGATGACAAGGAAATCTTTTTCGCATAAAACGGAAAAGGTGAAAGATCTACTTGGATTAATCCATACCGATGTATGTGGTCCACTTAGACATGTGTCAAAGCAAGGTGCTACATACTTCATTACCTTTACTGATGATTATAGTCGTTATGGTTATGTTTATTTACTTAAACATAAACATGAAGTCTTTGAAACATTCAAGGTATTCAAAAATGAAGTAGAAAATCAACTCGGGAAGACTATTAAAGCCATTCGATCGGATCGTGGTGGTGAATATATTAGTCAAGAATTTAAAGATTATCTAAAGGCTAGTGGAATTGTCCAACAGCTGACTCCTCCTTACACGCCACAACACAATGGTGTTTCTGAGAGGAGAAATCGAACTTTGCTAAACATGGTTCGATCAATGATGAGTCTTTCTACTTTGCCACTATCCTTTTAGGATTATGCTCTGGAGACTGCTGTACGCATTCTCAATATGGTTCCAACCAAGAAGGTTGACAAGACTCCATATGAACTATGGCATGGAAAAGTTCCTAACTTGTCTTACTTAAAGGTCTGGGGTTGTGAGGCACATGTGAAACGTCACACGCCTGACAAACTTCAATCAAGATCGGTTAAGTGTGTCTTCATAGGTTACCCTAAGGAAACTATGGGTTACTATTTCTACTACCCACCTGAAAACAAAATAGTTGTTGAGAGGTATGCAGATTTTTTTGAAAAGAATCTCATAGTTCAAAAAGAGAGTGGGAGGATTGTAGAACTAGAGGATGAAGATATTTTACCTTCTGAAACTACTAGCGAACATCCAATTGAGGAAGAAAGTCTTGCACCTGATGTAACTCAAGAAGAGGATGTTGTCCCCATTCGTAAATCAAAAAGAACAATCAAAGCACCTGAACGACTATGTCTAAATGTAGAAGTCGAGGAACATAGTTTAGGGGATCTTAATGAACCCACTAACTATAGAGATGCAATATTGGATTCTGAATCCGATAAGTGGATTGTTGCTATGAATGCGGAAATGCAATCTATGTATGATAATCATGTCTGGAGACTTGTAGATTTACCACCCAATGCGAAGGTCGTAAAGGGTAAATGGATTTACAAGAAGAAGACGGACATGGATGGCATTGTACACACCTATAAAGCTCGATTTGTAGCAAAAGGGTTTACACAAACTTATGGTGTTGACTATGAGGAAACCTTTTCTCCTGTTGCAGATTTGAGAGCTATTAGGATTCTCATAGCTATAGCAGCGTACTATGACTATGAGATATGGCAAATGGATGTAAAAACCGCGTTCTTGAATGGTTACTTGGAAGAAGAAATCTATATGGAACAACCGGAAGGTTTTGTTGATCCTAAGCATCCCAGAAAAGTATGTAGGCTTCAAAGATCCATTTATGGACTTAAGCAAGCATCAAGAAGCTGGAATAAAAGATTTGATGAAGAAATCAAAAAGTTTGGTTTTGATCAAAATCTAGATGAGCCATGTGTATATCAAAAAGCTAGTGGGAGTAATGTTGTTTTCCTAATCTTGTATGTTGATGACATAATCATTATGGGGAATCATATTCCAAGTTTACAAGAGGTAAAGACCTATCTTGGGAAGTGTTTTTCTATGAAAGATTTAGGGGAAGCGGCATTTATTCTTGGAATCAAAATCTATAGAGATAGATCGAAGCGGTTAATTGGACTAAGTCAAAATGCATATCTTGATAAGATCTTGAAGAAGTATAGAATGGATAATTCCAAGCGTGGTCTCATTCCTATGCAAGTGCACACTGACTTAAATAAAAAACAAGGTGCTACTACATCTGATGAGATGAAGCGTATGCAGAATGTTCCTTATGCTTCGGCTGTAGGATCTATTATGTATGCTGTGAGGTGCACTAGACCTGATGTTGCGTTCGCGCAGAATATTACAAGCCGATTTCAGCAAAATCCAGGTGAAAGTCATTGGACTGCTGTGAAAAATATTCTTAAGTATTTAAGACATACTAAGGATACGTTTTTGGTTTATGGTGGAAATCCTGAAGCTACTGAGCTGCAAGTTAATTGTTATTGTGATGCTGGATTTGAAACCGATAGAGATGACACTAAATCTCAAACTGGGTATGTTTTCGTTTTAAACGGAGGCGCGGTAGTATGGAAGAGCTCCAAACAAAGTACTACTGCACAATCTGCCACAGAAGCTGAGTATATCGCTGCTTCTGAAGCTGCAAAGGAAGCTGTTTGGATGAGGAAGTTTATTGGTGAACTTGGCGTAGTTCCTACCAATGAAGAACCTATAAAGATGTATTGTGACAATTCAAGTGCAATCATCATAGCTAACGAACCGGGAGTTCAGAGAGGCGCCAGACACTATCAAAGGAGATATCACTATGTTCGAGAATGTATCGAATTGGGTGAGATTGATCTAGTTAAGGTTCATACAGATAATAATCTAGCAGATCCTTTTACGAAGGCTTTACCTGGTAAAAAGCTTACTCAACATGCTAGGAGCATGGGACTTCGTCCTGCTAGTAGTTTCATGTAATCTGTTTTAGTATTTGGATAAAGGATATTGTTAAACAGTATTTATTTTATGAATTGAAGTATTGGATATATTCGTTTTCTTTAATATTTATTGGTCCTATTTTTGCATGTTTAAATCCTTGAATAATATGTTATTCTAAATTGTCTATGTCGATTGATTATATGGGAATATAATTGAATTAAGACATATATGAGAGATGGTAATATTCGTAGAATATGCAAGAACGGTTCACCAACTCATACGATATCCAAAAGTTGTATATTGGACATCTCCTACTAACAAGTCAATCACTTTATGGATCGGCGTCTTTAAGTGAAACTTGTAAATGATTTACATTACTAAATCCTTTGACTTGAGATGCAAGCAGGTCTTACATATGTGGATGGTACTTTTTGCTATAGATCTAACGCTATCCTGAATAAGGTAGTAATAAAGACTATAATCATTTGTATCTTGAAGCATGTAAGAGGCACGTGTAGTCAAGATAGAATTTGTTCATTCAACTAGGTTTGAAGAATAATGCTATTGGGCCCCTCGTTAATTAATTAGATGTTTGTATGGCCATACCCAATGGTAATCTAGATTTGTCTCGATTAGATTGGTAATCTATATTAATTATGTAATGCGAGAAACAGAATAGTTAAAATGGAATGACATTGATCCATATCCATTATTAACATGGCATTTGAGAAACAAAGGGATTGTAAATGTTTAAGTCATTTAAATGTACTTTATGGAAAACTACACTCGAGAGTTTCCGGGAGCATTGGCGTGTTGCTAGATGCTAACCAATGTTATTATATTATATTATTGTACATGTCCAAGTGGGAGCTGAAGGAATATGTACACGTAAATAATATATGTCCGGAAGTTGTCCCGAGCCTAAGGAGACGCACGCGTTAATACGTAGAACAATTATAAGTTAATATATTATGTGTAATATATTAATTAGTGATAAGCTATTACCGACGTTAACTAACAAACCCTAAGTTGTATGCAATTTTTGTTGATAAATATGTTGTTAATTGATAATTAGTCTTTATTTATCACGTTGTTAATTGTTAATTTATGGTTCGATCCATGGGAATCATGCAAGTTTACCATGGATCATGTGTTCTTGATTAATTGTTTTAATTAAAGTCATGATAGATGTGGTATGCATGAAGTATGTGATTAATTGTTAATTGGATATATGTTTTAGGTTAATATTTATTTGTTTTGCTTTTGATTATAATTGTTATATCATGGTTCAAGCAAAGGGTTTTTCGAAAAATAAAAATAAACCGGACTAAAACTATATGAAATTTGATTTATTATAATCTTGTTCTTGCACGATCATATGTGGCAACAAACGAGTCGCCCTTACATGGTTTTAAATCTAACTCACGCCGTGATTAGCAAGAATCGAGTTTATAATTTGTTTTCTACTTTAAAGTTGTAAAATTTTATTAATGACGTAATTTGCAAAAGTACTATCTAGTTGCAAGGCTAAGGTTCGGGAAGACTCATCAAGACTTCGGTCTTGTAGATACCATTGCCCTATAATACCTGACTATTTGTAGTCTCCTTATCTTGCATACTATTTAGGAAGCCGCAAATGGTCTAGGGTTTGAATGATTTTAATCATTCTTTAATCTTTTCCCGTGATAAAATTAAACTTCTTTAAATAGAATACATGTTGAATCGTCAATTTTTATGATATCACTATTTATACAATTGAATTGTAAGTTAAATAAGTGATATTTATAATTAACGAATTGAGTAAATTTTATAAATTATCATGATACAAAGATGTTGCATGCTTCTTTGTACATGTTTTGAATTGTCAAAATTTATACCCTTTGAAATAAGTTTATTTGCCATCCAACGTGTAAAAGCACTTGCACTTACTCTTTCACCATACGTGAGACTGTGGTGATTTTGTAACCCAAGGTGATATAATACACTCGATTGTGAGACGTCGGTGCTATATAATCACAGTTTTTAGTTGGACGACTTAAGCAAGTTAAGATAGGTGAGACCTTAACTCGTGGCAATAGATGGGATAAACATGCTCACTTTTTCACTTTTGAATTGTCACAAGTGATGGATATAAAGTTGAGTCCCATAATTCTAGAAGTTGTATTGGATGCAATTATTGAACGTCAATTACCCCTTGAATATCATCATCACTAGCAGATCAACTGATGCGGTGGTGATATGTCTTGGTGGATTCTAGCTTTTAGGAAATTAATTGTTTATTTATAAACATGGGTATTTAATTTTCTATAAAGGGAGTATTATCGAAAATACTAAATTATTGAACTTTGTTTATTTGTAGATGGCAATGAATAATGCCCAAACCAAACAAAACAGTTCGGCTTTCAGGTCGATGCTTGAGAAGCAACAACTTACTGGTCCTAACTTCAATGAGTGGTTACGCGCGCTCAAACTAGTTGTGCGTGTGGAGAAACTAGAGGATGTGTATGACAATCCTTTGCCTGACCATCCTGGTGCTAATGCTACTAATGAACAATTAGTAGAATGGAATGCTCTTTATGATCGTCATAATGAAGTTGCTTGTTTAATGCTTGGAACTATGTCTCCATCTCTTTATCAGCAATTTGAATACAAAAGTCCTAAGGACATGATAATTGAGCTCCAAAAGATGTATGGAAAGCCTCCTGGTGTCGAACTACAAGAGTTAGTACACACTTTCCATTCATGCAAGCAGGAAGAGGGTCAATCCGTTAGCGATTATGTTCTATTGATGAAAAGCTATTTGGATCATTTGGCAACTCTCAACTATGTTCTTCCAGAAGCTGTCTCTGTCAGCTTGATCCTCAATTCACTTTCGAGTGATTTTGAGGGCTTTGTGCAAAATTACAATATGCAAAGCATGGGGAAGACAATTAGTGAAGTTCATTCTTTGCTTATTGAATTTGAGAAAGGAGTTAAGAAGAACAAGAAGTCAAATGTTGCATCTTCTTCTACACCACAAGTGATGGCGATCCAAGGTGGTAGGATCCAGAAGTACAAACCGCAAGGAGGTAAGGCTAAAGGTAAAGGTAAGGATAAGGGTCCTAAAAATTCTTATCCTCCTAAACCTAAAAAGCCTCAACCTTATAAGAAAGAGCATCCGGCAAAAGATTCCATATGTCACCACTGCAAAGAGGTTGGACATTGGAAGAGGAATTGTCCTGTTTATCTAGCCGAGTTGATGAAAAAGAAGAAGCAAGTTGGATCGTCCACTTCTTCAGGTATTTATACTATTGAATTATTTGCTTGTTCTAAAAATTCCTGGGTGTATGACACTGGTTGTGGTACTAATATTTGTAACACAAAACAGGGACTTAGAGGAGCAAAGAAGCTGAAGCAAGGTGTTGTCTACTTGTATGTTGGAAACGGCGTACGTGCTGAAGTAGAAGCTATTGGAAGTTTTGACTTAGTTTTACCTAATGGTTTAATTCTTGTTTTGGATGATTGTCATTATGCACCTACTATTACTAGAGGTGTTGTTTCAGTTTCTTGTTTGCATGATAAAGGATTTATTCATAAATTTACGGATTCTGGTATGACCGTTTCTTTTAAAGATATGATTTATTTTAATTGTATCCGTGTTAATGGTATTTATGAAATTGATATGCATGATCCTACTTTGCAAATTGTGAATTCAATGTATTCGATTAGCAATAAGAAATCTAAAGCAAGTTTAGATTCGACTTATCTTTGGCATTGTCGACTTGCTCATATTAGCAAGAAGCGAATTGAAAAGTTGCAACATGATGGACTTTTAAACTCAACGGATAGTGAACCGTTTGATCAATGCGTTTCTTGTATATCGGGCAAGATGACAAGGAAATCTTTTTCGCATAAAACGGAAAAGATGAAAGATCTACTTGGATTAATCCATACCGATGTATGTGGTCCACTTAGACATGTGTCAAAGCAAGGTGCTACATACTTCATTACCTTTACTGATGATTATAGTCGTTATGGTTATGTTTATTTACTTAAACATAAACATGAAGTCTTTGAAACATTCAAGGTATTCAAAAATGAAGTAGAAAATCAACTCGGGAAGACTATTAAAGCCATTCGATCGGATCGTGGTGGTGAATATATTAGTCAAGAATTTAAATATTATCTAAAGGCTAGTGGAATTGTCCAACAGCTGACTCCTCCTTACACGCCACAACACAATGGTGTTTCTGAGAGGAGAAATCGAACTTTGCTAAACATGGTTCGATCAATGATGAGTCTTTCTACTTTGCCACTATCCTTTTGGGATTATGCTCTAGAGACTGCTGCACGCATTCTCAATATGGTTCCAACCAAGAAGGTTGACAAGACTCCATATGAACTATGGCATGGAAAGGTTCCTAACTTGTCTTACTTAAAGGTTTGGGGTTGTGAGGCACATGTGAAGCGTCACACGCCTGACAAACTTCAATCAAGATCGGTTAAGTGTGTCTTCATAGGTTACCCTAAGGAAACTATGGGTTACTATTTCTACTACCCACCTGAAAACAAAATAGTTGTTGAGAGGTATGCAGATTTCTTTGAAAAGAATCTCATAGTTCAAAAAGAGAGTGGGAGGATTGTAGAACTAGAGGATGAAGATATTTTACCTTCTGAAACTACTAGCGAACATCTAATTGAGGAAGAAAGTCTTGCACCTGATGTAACTCAAGAAGAGGATGTTGTCCCCATTCGTAAGTCAAAAAGAACAATCAAAGCACCTGAACGACTATGTCTAAATGTAGAAGTCGAGGAACATAGTTTAGGGGATCTTAATGAACCCACTAACTATAGAGATGCAATATTGGATTCTGAATCCGATAAGTGGATTGTTGCTATGAATGCGGAAATGCAATCTATGTATGATAATCAAGTCTGGAGACTTGTAGATTTACCTCCCAATGCAAAGGTCATAAAGGGTAAGTGGATTTACAAGAAGAAGACGGACATGGATGGCATTGTACACACCTATAAAGCTCGATTTGTAGCAAAAGGGTTTACACAAACTTATGGTGTTGACTATGAGGAAACCTTTTCTCCTGTTGCAGATTTGAGAGCTATAAGGATTCTCATAGCTATAGCAGCGTACTATGACTATGAGATATGGCAAATGGATGTAAAAACCGCGTTCTTGAATGGTTACTTAGAAGAAGAAATCTATATGGAACAACCGGAAGGTTTTGTTGATCCTAAGCATCCCAAAAAAGTATGTAGGCTTCAAAGATCCATTTATGGACTTAAGCAAGCATCAAGAAGCTGGAATAAAAGATTTGATGAAGAAATCAAAAAGTTTGGTTTTGATCAAAATCTAGATGAGCCATGTGTATATCAAAAAGCTAGTGGGAGTAATGTTGTTTTCCTAATCTTGTATGTTGATGACATAATCATTATGGGAAATCATATTCCAAGTTTACAAGAGGTAAAGACCTATATTGGGAAGTGTTTTTCTATGAAAGATTTAGGGGAAGCGGCATTTATCCTTGGAATCAAAATCTATAGAGATAGATCGAAGCGGTTAATTGGACTAAGTCAAAATGCATATCTTGATAAGATCTTAAAGAAGTATAGAATGGATAATTCCAAGCGTGGTCTCATTCCTATGCAAGTGCACACTGACTTAAATAAAACACAAGGTGCTACTACATCTGAAGAGATGAAGCGTATGCAAAATGTTCCTTATGCTTCGGCTGTAGGTTCTGTTATGTATGCTGTGAGATGCACAAGACCTGATGTTGCGTTTGCGCAAAATATTACAAGCCGATTTCAGCAAAATCCAGGTGAAAGTCACTGGACTGCTGTGAAAAATATTCTTAAGTATTTAAGACATACTAAGGATACGTTTTTGGTTTATGGTGGAAATCCTGAAGCTACTGAGCTGCAAGTTAATTGTTATTGTGATGCTGGATTTGAAACCGATAGAGATGACACTAAATCTCAAACTGGGTATGTTTTCGTTTTGAACGGAGGAGCGGTAGTATGGAAGAGCTCCAAACAAAGTACTACTACACAGTCTGCCACAGAAGCTGAATACATTGCTGCTTCTGAAGCTGCAAAGGAAGCTGTTTGGATGAGGAAGTTTATTGGAGAACTTGGTGTAGTTCCTACCAATGAAGAACCTATAAAGATGTATTGTGACAATTCAAGTGCAATCATCATAGCTAACGAACCGGGAGTTCAGAGAGGCGCCAGACACTATCAAAGGAGATATCACTATGTTCGAGAATGTATCGAATTAGGTGAGATTGATCTAGTTAAAGTTCATACAGATAATAATCTAGCAGATCCTTTTACGAAGGCTTTACCTGGTAAAAAGCTTACTCAACATGCTAGGAGCATGGGACTTCGTCCTGCTAGTAGTTTCATGTAATCTGTTTTAGTATTTGGATAAAGGATATTGCTAAACAATATTTATTTTATGAATTGAAGTATTGGATATATTCGTTTTCTTTAATATTTATTGGTCCTATTTTTGCATGTTTAAATCCTTGAATAATATGTTATTCTAAATTGTCTATGTCGATTGATTATATGGGAATATAATTAAATTAAGACATATATGAGAGATGGTAATATTCGTAGAATATGTAAGAACGGTTCACCAACTCATACGATATCCAAAAGTTGTATATTGGACATCTCCTACTAACAAGTCAATCACTTTATGGATCGGCGTCTTTAAGTGAAACTTGTAAATGATTTACATTACTAAATCCTTTGACTTGAGATGCAAGCAGGTCTTATATATGTGGATGGTACTTTTTGCTATAGTTCTAACGCTATCCTGAATAAGGTAGTAATAAAGACTATAATCATTTGTATCTTGAAGCATGTAAGAGGCACGTGTAGTCAAGATAGAATTTGTTCATTCAACTAGGTTTGAAGAATAATGCTACTGGGCCCCTCGTTAATTAATTAGATGTTTGTATGGCCATACCCAATGGTAATCTAGATTTGTCTTGATTAGATTGGTAATCTATATTAATTATGTAATGCGAGAAACAGAATAGTTAAAATGGAATGACTTTAATCCATATCCATTATTAACATGGCATTTGAGAAACAAAGGGATTGTAAATGTTTAAGTCATTTAAAAGTACTTTATGAAAAACTACACTCGAGAGTTTCCGGGAGCATTGGCGTGTTGCTAGATGCTAACCAATGTTATTATATTATATTATTGTACATGTCCAAGTGGGAGCTGAAGGAATATGTACACGTAAATAATATATGTCCGGAAGTTGTCCCGAGCCTAAGGAGACGCACGCGTTAATACGTAGAACAATTATAAGTTAATATATTATGTGTAATATATTAATTAGTGATAAGCTATTATCGACGTTAATTAATTAGTTAGTTAACGAGATTTTACAAACGGTAACTAAATGTTAACTATAAGGACTTGGAAGTAAAAACAAATAAAAGATTAATTTAGAATTATTTTTTTGTTTTGACGTAAAGTTGGATTCTAATATTGATTAGACTAACCGACTATATCATGTATATATAAAGAATGAGATAATCTCATTATTGATATATAGATTTCAAAGTCACTTGATAATAAAAAAAGCAATAGCGATTGATTCTGCCAATCTTTATTGTGCGATCAATAATTTGCTTTGGTTTTATTTGGTTTTATCGAAAACAAGTATCGAGTAGCTTTATCACTATCAGTACTAGCATACTTAATTGTTTGACTTTTGGGGAGTATTTGCTTTTCGTCGTGTGTCTCGATCCTTCATATTGATTTTCGATAAATGATTCTTCACATCACTTCGGATCTTTAGCAACAAAACATAGCCCTCATGCCTTGTTAGGGCCTTTTCGGACTCGCCAATCTTCGCATCCCGCTTCAATAAGTTATGCCTTGGCTATGAACTCTAATCCATACCGAGCAACTTTTAAACGATCTTGGGCTAGAAGCTAAGTAACTTTTCAAATCGTACAACCTTATTTATTAGCAGATAAATTATTAGCAAGCGATGGGAGAATAGGCTTATAACTAACTCACATAAATTCACGAAAGAATACCTAACTTATAATTGGCTCTATCATCTCTCGTTCTCCACAGTTTAAAATCTCAAGTAATGAGACTCGTGGATACTTAGCCTATTAAATCAAAGTTTTGGGTTTTCGAGTCGCCTATAGGATCTTGCAAATTCTTAGACTTTTTCAAGTTTAGAATTCGCGTTTTAAAGTTCCCTTGATAAACGACTCTCTAGGATCAATTATAGGAACTTGCGAAAAGTTCTTGTTCTTAACCCGTGAGAGTTAAGACTTTCGCGTTTTATAGCTCCCTATATAAAAGCCTAGCAAAACTTGACTTAAACACGTTAAGGATACTAGCTAGAGTAAACTTAGATTGAGTAAACTCGGGTTGAGTCAAAAGATTCACAACGTTTTAAAAATTAAAACCACTTATTAAATATTTATTCTAGCAAAGAAAGAAAATAACTATACAAATGGAAAAACAATTAGGCCAAAATAGATCAAAAATTTTGAAAAATGTCGAAAAATTGATTTTCCGGTTAAAATGAGGACAAATACAAGGAAAAGACCACTTAACTTCGATAGAAGTCCCCCCTACACTTAAGATAAACATTGTCCTCAATGTTTAAGCATGTGGGAGTAAACTCCCCTACACTTAGGACATTGTGCACGTTGTTTAAATCTTGCTAAGGAAAAGACAACTAACGAGATTCCTATTTTAATATTGAGAAAATATAAAACAGTGAATCGAAAAGAGTTTAGGATAGAACCGGGATAATGGAACACGGAATCACGGGTCGTCAAGAATCATCAAGAGTGGACCATTGAAGCTCGAATCCCTGATTAAGAAGTGAGGAGAGGAAAGCAAACCAAAGGGTCTCCCCCTACACTTATGATAAAGAAAGCGAAAAGATAGTTGCATGGGTTGCCTCCCAAGAAGCGCTTGGTTTTTGATAACCGAGTCGTGAGCCTGACTCGACCTTGATCATCAACGGAAGAAACATGAAACATATCCACCAGGATCAAAGACATAGTTTTCATCCATCAATAAGCACGAGCTTAAGGCGAACAAGGCAAGCCAAAGAAGAGTAGGCAAGGTTCCCTTAAGCAGCGATGGAGTACGGTGGAAGCAAGGGTGAAGTCGTGCAAGCATGTCTTTAATAGTTCCAAAGATTTTTCCTTTTATTTCATCCGGTGGATACTGAGATGGCTTAAAGACTTCAATACCGGGGTCGAACACCTTTTCCTTTAAGGGAAAATAGCACTCAGGCTCAGTCGAGTGTGAAGAAGATCCGCAAAGAAGCACAACCTCGTCCTCGGAATGGGGACAAAGAGGTGTCAAATCATATGTGCAACGGATATTGGTGTCAACCGGTTTCTTCTCCTTTGACAGAATGTTCTTCAAATCCAAATTAGGATCAAGACGGTAATCTTCAAAGTCATAAGGAGGAGCATCACTCTCATGAGGGAAGTAAGTGTTGAGAAATTCAGAGAAGTCTTCCTCAAATGAGTAATCGTCCAAAGTAGGATCGAGTGATGGCGGAGGATCTTCATCATGTGAAGAATCACTCGAGAGAGTATCAGCCTCATCAAAATAATCGAAAGTGGGCATCTCGGGATACTCAGAAGTACAATCATTAAAATCATCCGAGTCTGAGCTAGAATCATCATCATCATAAGCATCAAAGACCGGTGGAGAATCATAAATGGGGGAAGCGTCCAAAGTGGAGCGAGAATCATCCACATTATCTTCAAAGAGTGGATTATCGATGGAAGAATCGAATAGAGGATTGTCATAGACGGTAAAGTCATCGAGCACATTAATCATATTCACTGATTCTCGTCCATAGTATTTGCCTGTAAGCTTCCCCATTTTAAAAATTTGTGAATCATTCTTGACTCTTAAGATTAACTCACCTTCGGCAACATCCACTAAAGCACGTCCGGTTCTCAAGAATGGCTGACCAAGTATTAAAGGAATACGAGGGTCCATTTCATAATCAACTACAACAAAATCGACCGGGAAGGTAAATGCGCCAACTTTGATGAACACGTCTTTGGCTATACCAACGGGGTAAGCAAGAGTGCGATTTGCAAGTTCAAGAGTCATCTTTGTTGGAGTGAGGTCGGGTAATGATAGTGTTTTCCAAATACTCAGTGGCATCAAATTAATACTAGCCCCGAGATAAGCAAGGGCAGTAAATTCTTCAGTTTTGTTGAACACGCAAGGCAACACAAAACGACCGGGATCTCCTAGCTTTTCTGGAAGTTCTTTAAGAATAATTGCAGAGCAGTTTTCATTTAAGCGTGTGTTGGCGAGTTCAATCAGCTTCTCCTTCTTGTTAAGCAATTCCTTAAATGCTTTAACAAATTTGGGCATGTGGACAAGTGCTTCAAGAAAACTAATGCTGAAGCCCATTTGAGAAATCATATTGATATATTTTGTCACTTGAGAGTCCTCCTTTGTTAGATCATTGGTCTTGCCTAAGCGAGAAGGGTATGGGATTTTAGGTTTATAGGTGGAAGGTGAAGGTGTAGTCGGTAAAGGTTGGGATGTTGAAGGGTCCTTCCGAGATACATCGTCATGACGAGGCGGAGACGGTAATGGTGCACTAATACTAGGTGTAGGAGGAGTAGGGATACATGGTGGTGGAGGAGGTGTAGATGATGGGGGTGGGATTGGTGGTCCTACGATGGTGACTCCACTACGAGTAGTAATAGCACTTACATTGGCTCGCGGATTAGTGACGGTGTTTGAAGGTAGAGAACTTGAAGTAGAAGGTTGAGCTGTGGGCAAGAAACTAGCCAACAGATTCTTTAATTCAGTCGTTTGAGTGCTGAAGGAGGATTGAATATTATCGCGAACCTCGGTTCTAATCTCATTTCCTTGCTTCGTGATATCTCCTCTAAGATTGATAATTTGGCTTTGTAGATTCTTGATTTGCTCACCTTGGGTTCTCATTGTGGCTTCAACATCGGTGTTAATGGGTGGGGTTTGTTGAGCTGGTGGGTGATAAGGATTAGAAGCTCTTGGTGGGATTTGATTGCTTCTATTGTAGTTGTTGGCGGGATTTTGGTTTTGAGGAGAAAAACCGGGTGAAAGGTAATTGTTGGACCGATAACTCAGCAGATTTCTATCCCCTTGTTGTCTAGCTTGGTAATTTTCCGGTGAATAATTACCATAAGCTGCATACACATTTTCTGGATTTCCTTGAGTAGAAGGACAATCGGTGTATGGGTGAGGACCGCCACATGTTTCACAAGGATTAGCAACCGCTTTAACTTGTTGTTGTTGTTGGTTTGAAGCGAGAAGCGTAATACTTTTGCTCATTTCAGTCATCATACGGGTGAGTTCGGTCATCTCAGGGTTTGCTGAGGTAGAGGAAACATTGACACTCGGGTTGTTCCTTGAAGAAGCAGAGGAATCCCAGTTTTTGTGGTGAGTAGTCATGTTCTCAATTAGCTCTCTACACTCCTCGGGTCTCCTTTTCATGAATGTGCCACCGGCGGCTGCATTAATCGTATCACGATCTCGAAAAGTCAAACCGTTGTAGAAAGTATCTATTAAGGTCACAGGGAGCATGTTGTGGTTTGGACATCTATCGATCAAGACATTATATCTCTCCCAAGCATCAAAAAGAGATTCATCGGGATCTTGCATGAAACCGCTGATCTGATTTCGAAGGCTCGTGACCATGGATGGTGGAAAGTAGCGCGACAAAAATCGTTGAGTCATGTCATCCCAAGTGTGAATAGAATTCTTCGGGAGACGATCAAACCATTTCTCGGCATGATGTAATAAAGTATGTGGAAAGAGTTGTAGGCGAAGTTCATCCATTGTGGCACCGGCCAACTTCATGCTTTGGGTGACTGTAATGAACTTGTCGAGGTGTTTGTTGGCATCATCAGGCAATCCACGGAATGGGTTTGTTTTCACTTGCTGAATCATGTGGTGCTTCAACGAAAACTCAGGAGCGTTGATTTGCATCGGCGCAATCGGTCCTCCTCGTCCAAACATGGTTGGTTGACAAAGTTCCTCCATTGTCCGAAGATCGGGCTGTGGAAGAACATTGTTGTTATTATTAGGGTGCGGTGGATTATTGTTGTTTACACCTGACATAGCTAAATCTTCTTGAGGCTCGGGCTCTTGATAATTAGAAGATCTAGTACGCATGCACCTACAAAGACAAAAGAAAAAGAAACCAAACACAAATACAATATATATACACAAGAAAGATAAAATCTTTTTGGATTTTTGAAATTTTTAATTTTTATGGATTTTTATCATTTTTTTAATTTTTATGATTTTTTGAATTTTTTATGCAAGAAAAATAACGCTCACAAGTGAACGGATCCCAAAAAGCAACGTGTCTCTCACAGAAAACCGTTAATCTTTACGAAAAGAGCCGGCAGCGGCGCCATTTTAATGTTTGAATTTTGCTAGGTTCAATTGTTGTTCTCGGTATCTTAACGAATTGATCTAGGCTCTCTATGTGACTCTATTGTTCTTGGTGAAACAAATATTTTTGGTTGTTTGTAAATAAAAGTGCAAGACAATTAAGTAAAAGTGCAATTAAAGTAAATCTAAGTCTAATTAAAATATTGGTGCAAGTATTTAAAACGTGACTGAAATTAAAGGGCGCTAAAGTAAATGACGCAAACTTAAATCTATCTAAGGCAAACTTAAAACGCAACTAAAACTTAAACTAAGGCAAGACTAAAATAAAGCTAAGGCAAATAATCTTAAAGTGCAATTAAATAAAAAGGCGGGAAAAATAAAGCTTGAAAATAAAGATAAGAAATTTAAAAAGAAAGACTAAAAAGAAAGACTAAAAAGAAAGAACTGAAAGAAACCTTGATTCGGAAGTTTAGAACTTCCGAATGAACTGGCTTGATTCGGAACTTTCAAAGTTCCGAATGAAACAATCTTGAGTTGGAACTCCTTGATTCGGAAGACTTCCGGATGAAGAAGCTTGAGTCGGAAGTTTGCCCTTGGTTCGGAACTTTTGAGTTGATCCGGAACTTTTGAGAAGTTCCGGATGAAGCCCCTTGGTTCGGAACTTTGGAGTTCCGAATGAACACTCTTGACTCGGAAGTTTTCACTGATTCGGAACTTATCCTTCGTTCGGAACTTCTAAGTTGATCTGGAACTTTTTGAGTTCCGAATGAATCTCCTTGACCCGGAACTTTTGAGTTCCGAATGAAGTCTATTGATCCGGAACTTTTAAGTTCCGAATGAACAAATGCTTGAGTCGGAACTTTCGTTCGGAAGTATTGACTCGGAACTTTTGGAGTTCCGAATGAACACTCTTGATCCGGAACTTTGAATGTTCCGGATGAAACCCCTTGGTTCGGAACTTTGGAGTTCCGAATGAAAGAACTCCCTCTCTTGATTCGGAAGTTTCCTGGGAATACAGAAACACAGAAACAAACTCCCTCGAAGAACAAGGGATCAAAATAACAAGAAATATATCACAGATTAAACAAAATCAGACAAACGATTTAATTAAGCTAACAACGAATCAACAGTTAAACATAAACAAACAATTAAAATCAACAAAACAAACAAATTTAACCACAATAATTAAAAACCCACTTGATCAAAATAAAAGCATGAACATGAACATAAACATAAACATAAAAAATCAAAGATTTAGAAAGGTAGATGAGAGATTAACAAGATAAAGTAAAAATTGACAATAATTAAATGGAAACTTACTTGAAATTAAATGAATTTAAGGTGCAAGACAAGGTAATTAAATTGACAAGTATTTAAATGACAATGTAATTAAAAGTGGAAGACTAATTGTCACACTTAGCCAACAAGGAAAATGATAATCATCCTAACCTATATATAGGGGAGGATTAAGGAAGCTTCCTCCCCTCCTTCATTTCTTCTTAATTGCGTCATTAGGTCCCTCCTTCTTTTAATCTTCATAAATTGCATCATTAGTCCTTCCTTCTTTTAATCTTCATTAAACTTGGACTTTAAGGACTTTTTGGCTTGGGATTTCTTTGAACTCGTCTTTAAATTCTTCAATGAAATAGACTTGAGTTTTTCGGCTTTTGATAAACTTCCGTCTTTTGACTTTTTCTTCGATAAATCTTCAGAATTGGTCTTGGACTTCCGTTCTTTTTGCACTCTTGACTTCTCGACTTCGTCTTTCATCTTTTTCTTCAATAAAAGTCCGTAAATGCCCGTGAATGTCCGTGTTTTCTCCACTTTTCACCTTTTCGTCCTAAATCACAACAAAAACACAAACCACGCATAATTCCGACATAAAAGACATAAAATACATGTTTTGGTCCGGTTATTATTGTAATTAAGTGGTAGAAAAGATGTGTGTTTACACACATATCAGATTTATTTGCGAAAAGGTCCATTCGTTCCTCCCCATATCTCATAGTTAGTCTCCCCTCGTGGACGTCGATTATGGTTCGAGCCGTCGATAAAAATGGTCGACCTAATATAATGGGACATTTAGGGTCACACTTGTAATCGGATATGACGAAATCCGTGGGAAAAACAAACTTTACAACTCTAACATAGACATCCTCGACTATTCCAATTGGTATTAAAGGCGTACAATTTGCTAGCTCGATTGTCATGTTCGTGGGGGGTAAGTGAAGGCAATCTCATCAATTTCCATAGAGAATGAGGCATGAGATTGATGATAGCACCTAAATCGGCAAGGGCTAAACATCCCTCAATCTCGGAAAAATCACAAGGTAATAGAAATTGGCATGGATCCTCTTCCTTTCTCGGCATTTGCCTTTTGGGTTTTTTAAGAAGGATCGATGCAAAAAGTTTCTTCAAGGGTTACTTTGGTGAGGTCGATGAAGCTCTCTTTTTGAACCGTGGTTGGAATTTGAGGTACATGAGGGTGTGCACTCTTTTCCTTGGTCGCCACGTTTACCCCATCGACTTTAGAACATGAAGGCGTCTTTGAAGTCGAGGACTGAGAAGAAGGAACAACTCGAAATCCATCAAGGGTAGGGGTAATCACACGACTTTTCTCACGAGACGAGGCGGCTTTACATTGTTCCTTCGGATTAGCAACGGTGTCACTAGGTAACGAACTCGATGACGCACCCGAGGCTTTGTTCATAATAGCCGAAAACATCTTTTTATGTCGATTTGTCCTTGTTCAATTTTGTTGTTTTGTCCTCTCAACGTGTTGGAAAATTCGTTTTTCATATCACCAATTTGCGTTTTTAATATCTTCATATTAACGTCATTTGATTTAACGTAATTTTGAAAATCATTTGAGCCATTAAAGTTTTGATTGAAAGCTTGGTTTTGATTCCCTTGAAAATCGTTCCCTTGATTAGCGTTGTTCGAAAAAATTGAATTTTGCCCATTGTTAAAATTCGGTTTTGATTGTTGTTGTTAAAACCTCGATTTTGCCAATTTTGACCTTGATTACCATGATTATTTCCTTGAAAACTGTTACGGTTTTGAAAATTATTGCCTTGATTGTTGTTGCTCGTCTGTTGCGATGGACCGGCGTTATTTTAATTTTGATTTGAAAAATTGTTGTTTAACGCGTTTACACTCGACGTTTGGCCATCCGTAGCCGCACACTCATAATAATTATGTGGTCCACCGTAAAACGTGCACGGTGCATCAACCGCTTTCACCGTATCAGGAGTGTCTTTCTTTTGCATCTCAATGAAAAAAGACGTAAACACATTCGTCAACTTGTCGACTTTCGCATCAACTCTCTCAATGTAGCGATTAGAACTACCAACATTGGCAACATTGGCAACACTTGGTGCGTTGCGGAGTTGGTAAACCTTGGATCAATTCTCGATAATCATTAATGCATCTTTACGAGTCTTACACAAAAAGTTTCCACCGGTGGCGGAATTCAACGAATCTTGTTCTTGAAAACTAAGACCGTTGTAAAACGTATCGATTAGGTGCAACTCGGAAAATACATGGTGAGGACATTGCCTAAGAAATTCCTTAAAACGATCACACGCGTCTCTAAATGATTCATTCGGTTTTTGCTCAAATCTCGTATTCTCGGTTTTGAAAAACGTTGTCTTAGACGGTGGGAAAAAATGATTAACGAATTTGGAAACGAGATCCTTCTACGTAATTATGGAATTAGGTGGCTCTTTCTCGTACCAATCCTTGGCGGCACCATCAAGCAAGTATGGAAAAAGCATAAGCTTGACGACATCGGTGTCAACATTCTTAAACTTGCTCGTGGCCAAAAGACGATCAAAATTCCGAATGTGATCGTGAGGATTATCCGCCTCACGACCTCGAAACTTCGTAGCTTAAATCAACGAAAGCATTCCGCTCTTAATCTCAAAATTCTCCTCTTCGATAGCGAGAATTACGATCGCGTCTCCATAACCCTCGGTGGGCGCTTGGAGCAATTCCATCATCGAACGATTGTCGGTCAGCTCGTCTACGGTCTCTTCAACAACGATATTAGGAACCTCGGTTTCTAAATCTCGTCTACGTCGTCGATTCCTTCGATTTTGATTGCGTCGATTCGAAGCGTCGCTAGAATTAGAATAATCCTTCGATCGAGTGCGCATGCACTAAGCGTAGAATGGGGGTAGCAAAGAAGATTCTTTTTGCGGTTTTTCGTTTTTTCAATTTTTTTGGTTTTTGATTTTTTTAAATTTTTTTGGATTTTTTGTGTATTACGTAGACTCAAATCTACAAATCTCTCCTCGAATCGATTTCTCGATTAAAGGAGCCTCAAAGAATGAAAATGATCACGTGGAGTGAACGCTTTCGATGACTTTAGAACGTTGGTGGAACACCAAAACGTTCAAGAGGGTTTAATCTTGAAAACAAGCAAATATAATATACGTAGATAATACTTGGATGGAAAACCCTCGATTAGCCCTCTTTCTCAAAACACGCACAAGCAAGCGGGAGAAACGAGGTGGCTCTAAGCACTTAAGAGCCTTTTTCCCTTAGGCCGTGAAATACAACCGCCTTATACCCACCTTATAGTTTGTGTTAATCAAAATTAAGCATCACGAAAGTATTTATCTATTTTGCCTTTAAACTTTTGCTTTGGATTTGAATACAATAATTGAGTGATGAAATCCCAATTAAAGTTGCGTTTTCACGCTTTTGGAGATATTGTATATTTATTATGATACGTAAATACAATATATTAATAATATTCACAAAGAAGACGAAAACCAATATATCTACAATATAGTAAAATGATTGTGTTGTGTTTAATTTAGGAAAACTAAACACGATTTATTTGGATATTATATTATAATAGAGAAAAATAACAAAAATGAGTATGTACGTTATTTACGCTTTCCAAAAATTGAAAAGCAAAAACGCACTACTCACACAAACACGATAATAATAATGGAAACACTAAACACCTCCCGGCAGCGGCGCCAAAATTGATGTAGTATTTTTGTACTTCTTATTTTAGGAAAAACAAGAAAATACAAGTCGTCAAGTATTAATCGATACGGTTTAGGAAAACCGTAAAGATCGACAAATGAGTTCGTTCTCGGCGGAGGTGTGTATATGTGAGCCAATATAATATAAAACAATGTTTGGATTAGTGTCGTTTTTTGTTTGAGAGAGGAAGAAAAATAAAGACGATATACGCTAAAAACTATACTACGACGTGAAAAACGCGGAATCGTAAAATCGACAAAAATGAAAGTTCACTAAAATTAACCAAAATTTTATTTTAAGCTAAGAAAAATATCAATAAGACAAAAATGACAACAAAAATTTCCAAAACCATTTTAATAATTTTATATTAATTTTTAAAGTTTAATAAGAAACCCAAAATTAAGTAGAATGCATAAAAAGTGAAAATGAAAATTTTACAAGATGTAAACCTCAAATATATTAATTAAAACTTAAAAGTATTTTTCTAAAATTTAAAAACACTTTTTCCTATTTTTAATCTACTTTATAAAATTTAAAACAAAAACAATGATAAAAATTAATTAGTAACGAGAAAAATCTACTTTTTGTTTTGAAAAATTCTAAACTCAAGTGAGAATACAGGAAAAATGAAAAAGCTAAGGAAAACAACACCAATAAGCCAGAAAAAGCTTATCAATGTTCGAATTGATTTAAATAAGCAGATACAAACACCCCTTAACAATAAGCCCTAGGGAAACTTATCAGTAAAGTCCCTAGGGCGCAGTGGTGAGTGGTGTGTGTGTTGGCAGTGGTGACGCAGGTTCGAGTCCTGGCCACACCAAAAAAATTTAAAACTTTTTTTTTCTTTTTATACTAACTTGTTACTGGTAACTAAACTATCCCAAAAACACAAAACAAAGTTAAAGAAAAAACGTTTTTAAACCATGAACAAATATCAAAACCAACCAGATATGAACTTTATTACACTATACCAGGCCACGTGTTACCCGATATCTGACAATACTAAAAGAACAAAGAAATGGGATCGTTCTCGGATGATACAAGGAATGTAACTGGATGATTTTGGGACCTAGAATTGGTTGTTTGTTGGTATTTGATTGGAACCAAGGGCACCCCTACACTCAATTGAGTGTAGGGAGTCAAGTAAAACAGGAAAAAATCAAGTCCAATAACAAGAAAGCACAAAAATGGTCAAATCAAAGTCACTGATGTGGCTTTGCAGGCCTGGGCAAGTTTTGCTGGTCTGTTTGACCACTTTGGTGAGTTTTGGTTGGCCAAGAGTCACTCAATTCACAACCAAATCACAACAAACAAATTCTAAATCCTAGATTATCCTAAACTCTAACAACTACCAAGGTATGAACTCACAATATACTAAAACAAGGTAGTAATGAGCCTACTGAATGTTTAAACCAATTTTTATGCAAACTCAGAACATGCAATTCTTCTTTTTAAACTAAAAAACTGAAACCATCTTACTGAAATATGATCCTATCAATTATTAGGGTGAGTTCAAGCTAATATATGAGATCTAGTGTCACCCCGAACCCCTTATATCAGTAAACCCAAACACCCCTTAACTTTTGTGAACCAAAATTTAACAAGGAAATTTCAAACAAAAGCTCTCAATACTGATTAATATCTACTCAAACATGTATCAAAAACATAAATAAACAAAAATCAAGGCTTAAACTAACACAAAAATAGATAAAACAAATATCATCACCAAATCCACAAAATACAAAAAAAAATAAAAAACAAAAGCCAATAGGGTTCAAGCATAACCTGTTGATGCCTTCTAGTGGTTTGTTCAAGATCTTATGAGGATGTAGAGAAGCGCTGATGTGGTTCAACAACTGAACCAGGGCACATATATCTTAAATCAACCAATGCAAAGAAAATGAGGTATGGGTCTTGTTGTGAGCTTACAGCCTGCACAAAACAAACAACCAGGAAAGAAACAAAGCAGCAAGAGCTTGTACAAGCTTAATTTTTCAAGTCAAGCTTGTATAGGCGTTTGCTACAGTAAGCTGTTAAAAAAATAATGACAAAAGTTTTTTTTTTTGAAAAACCTTGATACACAAAACTTTTAAAAACAAACTTTGGAAACAAAAAGTAACAAGTTTCAAATCTTGTGATTTGTTTCAGTTGTCACGTCAACAAAACCATAAAGATTTGAGCCATGGGTCCAAAAATGTTAAAAAAACGAATATTATGAAATTCTTGTAATATGAAAACCTTTGATAAAATTACACTAAAATTGCAATAAAAAGTAAAGTTTTAATCTAAAAGCATTAAAGTAAAACAGGGAACTCAGTTTTTGCACAATTTTTAAAAGTTCATTTTCATTAATAAATTAAAATTTTACAAAAACTGGAACAAGAATACAACCCACATGTCGGGTTATATTTATACTAGGCTAAAGAAATTACTAGAAGCTGAATATAAAAATACAATGAGTGAAACCCTAATCACTGAAATTCCCTAAAAGCCCTTTAGAGAGTTCTTCAAATCTTGGTCAAATGCCATCTTGTGATGTCCAGCTGGTGTGAATTGATCTTGGACGTTTATTTAATCCTTTCAGACCAAGGAATACTTGTGGGCTGTTGATGTTGTCGGGTTTAGGGTTTTGGGAAGAAAGGGACATGCAGGGGAGGTCCACAGGGATCACATGGGTTGGTTGGGTTGTAGTTTTTGAGTGGGTTTAGGTTTAGTATAAGGTCAATCACTAATCTGGAAGCTATTAGCAATCTCCCCTTTGTTTTGAAGGATTTAGTGATTAGGGTTCTTTGTTCTTAACTGGGGATTAAAAGGGGTTTAATCTGAATAACATAGGTTAGGCGCCTTTTTAGGGGTTTAAAAAAAATGTTATTAAACTTAATATGTCTGGTGGTGGAAATCTTACGTGGAGGGGTGAGGTGGATGTGTTGGTGAGGTGGCGTGATGTGGTTGGGTGGGTGTGTTTGGTTGTCTGGTCATAATAGGTCCCTGGACTCCCACAAACTTTGCAATGCAAGTTTAAACAGCCTAGCTCCTTTTTTCCTTTATAATAATGTTTTTGTTTTCCTATTTTGGCCACCAAAACTCTTGTAAAGTTATCACAAGGACTTAACATGCCTTTCCTTCAATCTTCAAGGCCCAATAATGGATATTCTTGAAATATTAGGGACCCATTGTGTAACTTTGAGTTTCACAAGGGTATAATATGACAAGTCTTCAAAAGATGAGGGACTAATCTTGTCAAATTTTCAAGCTTCAAGGACTTCAATGGAAAATCATGATTTGGGTCCGGTTCTTTGTGCGGCTTCGTTTCCCGTTTTCGTTTTTGCTTGATTCTTGTGATCTTTTGTTATTTCACGATATCCGTACCTAAAATACACAATGAACAAACACAAGCATATTTTGGGTATTTTAATGATATTTTAAGTGTTTTAAGCCCGATTTGGACGATGAGACTATGCATAATTACATTCTCATCAGATATCCAGTATATGACAAACAATAATCCATTGTTCCTTTCAAATACTTCAGTACCCTTTGAATTGCTTGCCAATGTTGAGTACTAGGATTACTAGTGTACCTACTCAGTTTACCCACAGCAAATTACAATACCATCACTTTCATGTTTAATCCTAATGTCAAGGATAAAATTAGTCTCCCCCATGTCTTTCATGGAGAACTTTGATGACAAAAATTCCTTTGTTTGATCAACCTTAGCTTGGTCAGTACCAAAGATTAACATTGTCATCAACATATAGGCAAATGATGACTCCTTTACCAGATTCATCAAATTTGCTATATACACATTTTTCAGCTTAGTTAAGTGAATAACCATTAGACAAAACCACTTCATCAAATTTCTGGTGCCATTGCTTAGGTGTCTGCTTCAGTCCATATAAGGACTTAATCAGTTTACACACCTTGCCTTCATGACCAGGCATGATGAAACCTATATGTTTGTTCATGTAAACCTCCTTATCTAAATCACCATTCAAGCATGCTGTCTTCACATCCATCTGATGAATAATCACATTGTGAATACTTTCTAGAGCAATCAACATTCTTATGGTACCGATACGTGCTACTGGAGCATAAGTATCAAAATAGTCTATCCCTTACTTTTGTTTAATGCCCTGAATGACTAACCTTGCCTTGAACTTTTCAACAGTTCCATCTACCTTCATTTTCCTTTTGAAAATCCATTTGTTACCAAGTGAATTACAACCTGGAGGTAGATCAACCAACACCCAAGTGTTGTTGCCCATGATGGAATCCATCTCATCATTTATTGCTTCTTTCCAGAAAGCAACATCCTAGGACTTCATTGCTTCATCAAATGTTTTGGGATCATCTTCAACATTAAAGTAATAGGAGTATTGATCAGAGACCTCATCCCTTGTTCCTTCAACCTAGTATAGTTGAAACTCAGGCCCAAAATTCCTTGGATTCCTATGCCTTGTGATTCTTCTAAGCTCAGGCTCAGGTTGCTGAACCACAACCTCATCAGTAACCCTTTCAGGTTCTACTGAAGCACCAATGTCCTCAGCTCCAGCAGGAGTCCTAAGGCTTGGTTTAGGGACTGATGAGAACCTAGTCTCATCAAAGTTTACATCCTTTGATTCAATGATTGAGTTTATAGAAACTGAATCATTACGTTCAGTAACATAAAACCTATAAGCCTTGTAATGCTCAGCATATCCAACAAAGATGCATTCAATGCCTCTTTCACCCAAAGTTTTCACTTTTGGATTAGGGATTCTTACAACAGCCCTACAACCCCAAGCCTTGAGATAGTTCAAGTTTGGTTTCCTTTTAGTCCAGAGTTCATAAGGGGTAATTCTGTTCCTTTTGTTGGGAACTCTATTTAGTAAATAGCAAGTTGTTAACATAGCTTCACCCCAAAACCCTTGACTCAATCCTGAATTGGATAACAGGGAGTTAACCATTTCTTTCAGTACTCTATTTTTCCTTTCAGATATACCATTTTGCTGAGGGGTATAGGGAGCAGTCGTTTCATGGATAATACCAACAGACTGAAAATACTGAGCATCCATGTACTCACCTCCCCTATTAGTCCTAAATCTTTTGATTTGGGCTCCTTGTTGTAATTTAACTTCAGTTTTAAATACTTTAAATTTATCTAATGCTTCATCCTTAGTATGTAACAAGTAAACATAGCAAAACCTATAAGCACCATCAATAAATGTTACCAAGTATTTCTTATTCGCTAATGAGGGAGTAGCATGCAAATCACATAGGTCACTATGGATTAACTCCAAAACTTTAGTTTCACGTTATACATCCTGAAATGGTTTCTTAGTTATTTTGTTCAGCATGCAAGTCTGACACTTTTCAGTGTCCATGTCAAATCCTGGGATTAACCCATCCTTAGACATATCTTGCATCCTCTTAATGTGGACATGGTCCAGTCTAGCATGCCATAGTGAAGAATCCTTTAGTTTACTGGTGGACACTGAGGCTGAACAAATGTTTACACTACCAGCACTAACTGAGTTAATGTTGGTGGTATTTCACAAACAATATTAAGCCTGAACATGTGATTACTCAAATAACCAAAACCAATAAACACACCATGTTTAGAGAAAATAAATTTATTAGATTCAATCACTTGTTTATAACCACAATTATTCAAAACACTACTAGAAACCAAATTCTTCCTAATATAAGGAACATGCAAAACATTAAACAAGGAAACAATCTTTCCAGAACTAAACTTAAGATCCACACAACCATGTCCATGTACTAGGGCTGTTGATTCATTTCCCATGTGAAGAATAGATCCATCATTCAGTGACTCATAAGTCTTGAACCAGGATCTATCTTTACACACATGAACAGTTTCTCCAGAATCAACCCACCACGCAACATCATCATCCTGCACAAAATAAGCTTCAAATACATATGTAACATAATAAATCTAGAGAGTTTCAATAAACATATTCTGACCTTTCAGTGTTATGTTGTTTGAACCAATCACTGAACCATTTGTGCCTGATCCACTAGTTTTGCTACCAGTACCAACACCTTTACAATCCCTTTTAAAGTGTCCAGGTTTCCCACACTTTCAACAAGCCACTGGTGACTTCTTGTTAGGATTAGCTTTGGTGTTATCCTGATGCTTACGTTTGCCCTTGTTGTCATTGTACCTGGTGGAGTTGTTATGCTCCACCATATTGACAACTGACGAACCAACAACATTGTTGCTCTTTGGCTTGTCACTATCTTGCACTCTGAGGGATTCCTCAATGCGTAAATGAATGCCCAACTCAACAAGAGTTAAATCCTTCTTCTTATGTTTTAAGGTGTGCTTGAAATCTTTCCAAGAAGGAGGAAGTTTATCTATGACACAAGAGACCTGAATGGTCTCATCCATGTGCATATGATGTTGTGTAAATCTACCAAGTATACCAATAAGTTCATTGTATTGTTCCATGATTGGTCTTGAATCAGTCATTTTGTAATTTGTGAAATCACTCACAAGGAACTTCTTACTTGATGCATCCTCGGTCATATATTTGGCTTCTAAGGAATCCCATAGTTCTTTACCAGATTCAGAATTTTGGTAAATAGCAAATAAGGAATCAGACATACCATTGAAAATAATACCACGACACACATAGTCGTCATTCTCCCATTTGCTCCTTTTCCTCAGGTCCTCCAAGGTAGCATCATCACCACCATCAGGAATGGGAGTAGTCAGCACATACACCACACTCATGGTAGAAAGAAGAAAGTGAATCTTCTTTTGCCATCTCCTGAAATCCACCCCTTCAAACTTATCCAGCTTGGAAAAGTTAGCCACCATATGCTTCATTGCAGCCGCCATTGATTATCACAAAATAATTTACTTTGATTGTTGGTGATTATTCGTCCCAACCAGGGTAAGATAATCAAACCTAGATACGTACCAAAACTATGGTTACCGGATATCACTTGGAATCGTGTAATCACTTTCCAAAGTAAGTTATTCGACCCTAATGCCTGGGTATCACGAATACCTACTTGGGATAAGACCAAATGCAGTTAGTGATTTAGGCACAAATCTCTAACCCTTTTGCTATTATGTGTTTATGTTTCTATGTATATTTCATGCAAGCTATGGCCACCTATTTATAGGTGGAGTACTCAACCCTAGTCAATGGTATTAAGAAGATTTAGCTGCCCATTAACTCCTCTTAATATGCTCCATAATACCAGGTCATAGTGGTTACAAGACAATTAAACGTGGTCTTTAAAGCACTTGAATTGGTCAAAGACCGTTACAAGCATTCATGTTCAACTCCAGCATGAGTCTATCCTTCAGTCCCACTGTAGCATCAGCAAACCCCTGAAGGGTATTCCTGCTGAAGCCTTCAGCACTGAAGAGGGCTTGCTGAAGAGTACCTTCAGTCTAGAGTTTTACTCTCTGAAGAGTTAACTCACTAAACATTATCAGCAATACTGAACAACATAGTAACCACTAAAAGAGTCAAGGTGTTCAGGGACTTATGGGTGTACACTCCGTACCTCCTTACCCATTCACCAGTATGAACTGAACCTTCAATTGAACTATATTTCCAACAACGGGAGTAACTATGTTTTCAAGTGGATTTGGCTCAGCATCCAACTGACTCCACGTGTCTCTTTGAGGCGCGGGTGGCGGTATGACTGATGCCGGAGTTTCTGTGACCGGCGTCAGCACATGAGTGACAAATGGCGAGTTGACCACCTGTGGTGGCATAGTCGTCGTATTTCGGTTGTTCGGCACAATTAGAGGTCGATTGGGTGGAGACAATAAGTGTCTCGTTTGGTGTCGATTTTCTGGTAGTAGGAGTCCGCTGGCCAGAAGATCCACCTCCCGTCTTAGTCATGTTCAGAGCTTAGTGTAAGGTCCCACGAATGGCACCAACTTGTTGATACAAAAATTGGATGAAATACGATTGCCGAATTAGGTGTAATTTTGGTGGTGGGACTCCATCTCCCGAACAAAGCGAACTTGTTTAAGGGATCCTGCACACTAAGAGAAAGCACCGTTAGGCTTACCGTGGGATTGTCTCCCATGATTAGACTATGACATGAGAGTAAGTAATCGATTAGGGTTTAGTGATTATGAGAATCGTACCTTTGTGGAACCTAGGGGGTTCCTTTTACAGCCGGTGAAGCCCAAGTAGGCTTCCCGAGTCTTGCGGCCCAAGGAGAGGATAATTACCATATACAGAAGATCCTTATCTTCTAAATAAGGAGCGTGTGTATCCTCTCAACTTGGGTGAATCATAGTTCTAATCAGACTATGATTCTGTTTGACCTTGATCGCGTGCGGCCAGAGCGCGACCCTCATAAGACGGCATGCGACATCTGCCCCTTGGGCCTAGTGGACCAATACACATGTCATTTAACTCATTCATGGTGAATTGGATACGGGGTAGTTCCGTGGGTCGAGCCCATAGCCCGACTAGGGACTATACGTCATCATTGATCATGTCTCTTTTACCCGTTAATATAGTTTTGACATATGAGTTTCTTAATTTTATTATCTATTTGTAACATTTTTATTTTTTTGGATTACCATGCTTCATTGCATTTTTTAAACTATATATGTTGTGATATGGAAAAAAAGTTGGTCCAATAACTTGAAATTTTGGCTCCGCCCTTATATCGATGCAGATTTTGGCAAAAACCAAACAACATCCCCGCAAATACGATTCTAAAAAAAGGCGAAACCAAAACCCGCGATTTGTGCGGTTTCGTTTTTTGTGGTTTTCGGTTTACAATGTGGGCTTCTGCAGTTTTCACCACACCACACCACATTTAGCCATCTTGAAAGTTTGGTTAAAACGTTTTGGTAACTCGAGTTTAGGTCGATCCGATTGACCCGAATAAATATTCTTTATATTTTTTTAATATAACTTTTCGATTTAAACGAGTGAAAAACAATTTTATTATCTCTTACATATATGCGGGTTGATTTGAACCGACGGGACTCGAGTTAATCAGACCCGAATTGACACAAACCCGATTAACCTGAATTCAAATAGTATGAAATTTTTAACTTTGACCCAACACGAAAGAATTTTTTAAAATTAAAAAAACAATAAAACAATAAAAAGAAAATAAAAATTTCTCACTTTTTGAAACCATTTTAATTTTCTTTATTCTTATCACTTCACGAAATTTTAAATTCCCTTATTCAAATACCAAACACAAAATAATAAGTTATAACTCCAGTTCATCAGATATCTCCACAAAATAAATAAAAATGTGCAGCTGTTATTTAAGCTCCACTTAATTTCGAGAAAACAAACCACAAATCAGAGAAATAATAAAAAATAAAAACAAACACCCGTGTAGTTCACTGTTTATAAAACATTTAACTGTGGCGGGAGTTTGAAATAATAAAAATTCAAATCCCCAAAACACCATGTTCTCACCAATAACCCAAACCCTAGACGACAACGATCTCGACGACGACGCTCTCTGGGCCGCGATCGACTCCGCGGCCGCTATCTCCTCATCCGCAACCAAATCACTCAAACCACAACCCACCAAACCCCGCTTCAAATCGCCCAAAATGACATTCCCAGTCATCTCATCTCCATCACCAACCAGAAAACATTCACTAGTTACCGATACCAACGTGTCGCCTGTGGCGAAGAAGGTTTGTGGATATGAGAGAGGTGGCTATCCGCTTGCGTTGGTGAGTACGCCCAAGACGATGGTGACGTATGCTTCGGAGTATGAGATTAGGAGTCCTGGTGTGGATGTGGTTGATAGTTCTTCGGATTGTTCGGTGATGATGAGTCAGCAGCATAGTTTGTCTGGAAGGTTTCCGTCTGTTGCGGTTTTTAAAGAGTATCAAAATGCTGCTATGGCGGTCTGTATATGTTTCTTTTTGTTTCGTTTTGTTATATCGTTAATTGCTTTGTGTATGTGTGTAATTGATGATTTAACGGCTCGTTTTTTATTTAGGATGAACTAATTTTATGTTTCGTTAAACAAAAAGTAGGAGTGTAGTCTTTTAGGTAAATCTGTAGGAAATTTGAGCGGTTAAGGGGGTGTTTGGCATTGCATTTGGAAAGTGATCATCTGATAATCGTGTTTAAAAGGTATATAATCAGTTGATGGTGTTTGTATATGGAAATTGATTCGGATTATAAGATTATCTAGTAGTCAAATACTACGTAATCAGTTTGGAGTAGCTCCGACGAAACTGATTATGTTACACGCTTATTTAGCCGAATTGCAGTTTTTAATACCAAAAGCATATCCCTACACCATCAACCTGTTTTGTTTGAGTCTGATTAGAATACAGTGGTATAAACCTATAGAATATACATTGTTAAAGTGAAGTTGTAGTATTGCTGATTTTTCTATTTTTAAGTTATTTAACTAGCTTCAAAACACAATGCCAAACAACCCCTGACTTTGTCCAACTAGCATTTCAGTATTTGACCACACACACAAACTGATAGAAGTAGTTTACTGCATCAAAAACTTTCCATAATCGCAGCAGATAAGTTGTTTGAATGAAGTATGGACATGATCACCACTATTATATGATAATTCGGTCGTGAATAAAAATAATAACAGTAATTGAGATATCTTTTCAGCATTGAAAGCTTACAAATTAAAAGGAACATCCCTTAAACAATTCCACTGTAATCTTTAGGTGCAGGGATTATTTTTCATTCTCTTATTAGAACGAAGAACATATCAGCTTTGCTGTCTATTTATTAGAGGATGAGAGTGTTTTCATGAGTATATCACATTATCAGCAGGGCCATGTGAAAGTCTACCCTAGAAGATAGGATGCAGGTGGTTATGGACATTGATCATAATTTCTTAGATCTAATCAAAAAGGCCTTGCACCAATCAAATTAATACAAGCACTAGATATAGGAACAAGAATAATTGTGGTTCAGGGCTTGGATATCTGATCTTTTATAGGGAACGGGGTCTATTAAATGTTAGCTTGCTACTAATTTAGTTAGGTTTTCAACAGAAGAGACAGTAGAGGCTGGAGACTGGTAATGCATGTACGAGTTGGTCACAAATTCATATGTATGCTTTATTTCTGATTGCAATGAACCACTTCACCATCAGGCATTCTAAAAAAGAGACTACAAAACATTTCTTCGGGAAAATATAGCCTTCTTGCCTGTTCATATCAGCAATTTAATGCTCTAACTATACAATGAAATTTCGCTAGGAAAAGTATAGAATTCCACTTTATTGCCCATTAGATATATTGCTTAAATAGTCTAAATGAGACTTCATGTCTTTACCCACTTTCAGACTTCATTACTCCGTACCAAGAGTAACACAAATGGCATCTGTTTGCAGATTCTGGAAAAGGGTGACTATACTATGATCCATGGGAATCCTTTCATCAAAAAGTCTGGTAAGAACTTTCAGCTTCTAATACAATTATGGTCTGTGCAATTTTTTATTTTTTTTGCTGATGAATTTTGATTGCAAAACAGGTTGGAGAAAGATATCATTTTATTTCAACATCTCTTACGAAATTAAAGATAAGACTATAGAATTTGATGATGAACGTAATGTTCAGCGTGCTGAATTCATAGTTCGGGCACATATGCAGTATGTTTCTGTACTTGAATTTCTGTATAAGATGCAGAGTTGCTTTCTGTTTGTCATATCTATTAAAATTCTTTATCCGTTGTTTAGAGGGGGTAGGTTCTCTGATGGATGGGGTTCATGTGAAAGACGTGAGAAGAGATTCAGTAAACCAAATCATGATATTCCTAGCACGGCTGAAACCAGAGCAAAAAATAAAGCATGTCAGGTAAATTTCTAATCTCTCTTTGCATATGCTAACACATCGATTATTTAATTGACCACCAAGGAATTAAGCATTCTAAACACTTTGATCTGCAACTATCTATTTAATAGAGTTTGGAAAAGGTTAATCAGATAAACTTGTTTGCTGCATGAAACTAGCTCAAGTATGAAATATCCGTTTGTTTAGGCCACTTACATGTATCCAATTATTAGGGCGGTTTTTTAGTTGTGCCAACTTAATTTGACAGAAAAAAATTCAATGGTTTGCTTTATAAATATCCTGCACACAGCGACATATGGGGATGAAACTGATCATACACCTATGTGAACTGCTATTATGGAATTCTAATCTCACCCATTTGTATTTTTTTCGTGAATATTGGCCCATATATGCTTTTTTCATTTATGTAGATTAGTAACATTTGAGTTTTGACTATTGGCTAATCTAAATGTCCCAAGAGGATGAGTATCTGCCACTTTGTGATGAGGACCAAATGAATTGTGACACTCCAACAGGAAGAATTTTATAAGTTGATAAGATATGATTCATTATATACCCAACATGAAATGTTAACCTTGATGTGGGTCGAGGGCTAACTGTGCTTTCTGAATATGTCGCATGGAAATATCATATCATTGGTTATTTTCTTCCATTCGGAATCACTTTCTTTGATTCTGGACTGATTGAAGTTCAATTATTGGCATGTAAATTTGATTGTGTTTGCAGGACCTTCTAGGTATTGGGGAGTACCGTCCTGGTGTCAATTCTCAGAGATAAAAAACGAGACCTGGTTTGTAAAAGCGTTTAGAGTTGTGGTGATACAAGTGTATAGCCCTACTCCAAATTAAGGAATTGGTATTATATGTCAAGGACGCAAGGTTGTTGTATACTGGTTCAATTGTTTGCATAGTTTAATTATGCTCACACTCCAACTTTCAAACAACAACTGTAATTTGACACGAAAAGCAACTGTAAAAGGAAAAACGTAGGGCGCATGTTGGAGAATATGATCCTGTAATGTCTGGTTATTGTCTTTGGAAACAGAGATCTAAACCTGACAAACACTATAAAACATGCCTTGTGACGCCACTGTTTGTGGAAACCCCCTTCCAATTCAGAAGAAAGCTCTTTGGCTTTTGGTACATAAAAGGGCGAGAAATTGAGCAAACCCGACAGTACCCTGTCGGGTTCGACATTCCAATGGTGATATGGATTACTCTTTATGGGTCAAAGTGCCCTGGGTAGGGTTGGTAACTCGATACTATTTCCCCGTTATGATAAATAATTAGTAAATTATATATAGAATTAAACTGATTAAGATCCAAACAGGTTAAAGTTCAGTTTCATAACTAAAACTTTACCAAAGTTTTAAACAATAACAGTAGCTTCAACCAAACCAGCTTAGCTTATAGCTCAGCCACCATATGCAAATAGTTACTAGCTTATAGCTCAGCCACCATATGCAAATAGTTACTAGCTTATACTCCGATCAACTCAAAGCAATGTAGCGACTAGCGACAGACATGTGTTACACGTGATTACACTATAACAATTGATGGTGTTTAACTATATGTAACAAATTGGATGATTCATGATCCATTGGCAGTCGTATCATATTCCTTTCAGACAAACCAACCAACTAAACACTTTATAAACATAACTTCACATTTCAACTGAACACTTTATAAACATGGTTCAACATAACTTCACATTTCAATGCACCTGAGTTTTTACAATAACACATTTCAAAAAGTTATAATTTTACCAGAGTGGCATAAGCAGCTATACTTATGATTTTCCAAAACCTGATCAAAGCTAACTACATTCTGTCTTTACAAAAAAAAGGATAATTAAAATAACCAAAAAGTCATTTTTTGTATCTATGTTGAAGCAATAAACTTTTTGAATATATGCTGAGATCTTTAATCGCTATGTTCATCAAATGAAAGATATATGTAAGAATAATCCTCTTAAGTACAACTTGGCAGCAATCCTTTGTAGACAACTTCAGATATAGTCCAATAGCAATCCAACAGTTCTTAAAAATCTAAAATATAACCAACAAAAAAAAAACCAAAATCAGGAACTCGGATTTACTTCGTAATAACCATCAAGAAGAAAAAGACTAGTCTAAGGACTTTACATGTATCGGTAACTAAAAAAGACACTTACAGTTTCTTGCACAGCCATTATGACGCACTTAAACACACTTTGGTTACAGAGTTGTCTTTAACATTCAAATCTGCAGATCCAGTTTCCCTTCTACAAATCTCCTCATCGGATCTGAACTCAAGCTGCTTTTCAACAGACTTCAAACTAGATTTCCGTTTATACTTTAATCTGTACGGTGGAGATGCATCGTATGTATTATTAACAGCAGCCACAGCACATGATTCAGATTCCTCCAAATCGTGATTAACTTTTTTCACCTCATCAGCCTTTACTATCTTCTGAAAAGAAACAGACGACTGAACTTTTCTTTTTCTCAAGATCGAAGGTGTATTAGGAAAGCTTTGAGCAGCAATCTTTAATCTTGATTCAGGTGTCTGAGCATTCAGAGCATCACACTTTTCAGCATAAGGTGGGGCTGAAGAACATTGAGGTGAAATATTTCGATTTGAATTGTAATCGGGGGAGCTCCAGTGTGTATAAATGACACCATATTCAGCTGGCATAAGACTTTCGATTTGTGGAGGCTCATAATACAAAGAACCGTATGCTGGAGCACTGGATTGTAAAGGGGTTACATTTAATGGCTCCTGATTAGTTCCATTATGTCTTGTACTGCAATTGTCGAATCTTGGAACCAAATTTCGGCTAAGGTGACTAAGATCATATTTTGAAGGGTGTGATTTGGTTCCAATGGGTTCAGAGTCAGTGGATCCGCTTGGAAGAAAACTTGATGAAGCATCTATATCTTGAGAAGGGGTCGAGCATTCTATATCATCTGTGGTCTCTGTTTCTACCTTGTGGTATTCTGCAGGTCCAGGTGATAATGATACTCGAGAAGGTGTAACTGAGGAAGCAATTGGTTTTCCAGTTGAAGGTGTTCTGGTTACATCACCATCATTCTTTGAAATAGCTGGAAGGTTCCCGGTAGCCATATAGAAATCTAACTTTTTCTTTAAGGAACTATTCCAATGATTTTTTATTGCATTATCAGTCCTGCATGACAACATTCCAGTTATGGGAAAATGTTACTATCATGTTATTACTAGACTTCAGTAATGTGTTCATTGTTCAAGTATAATGATAGAATTATAGAAACTGGGCGTTAAGTGTAAGGAATTACCTTCCTGGAAGTGCCTTCGCTATTTCAGCCCACTTGTTTCCATGCACACGATGTGCATTCATGAGGGCCTTCTCCTCTTCAAGGGTCCAAGCATCCTTTTTAATATCTGGATTCAAATGATTGTGCCACCTGTAAAAATTTATTAAATATATCAGCATAAGCAATGAATCAAGGTAGATAACATACTACCAACCAGTTACGGAAATACCTTTCACGACATTGTTTCCCAATTCTACCAGGCAGAGACTTGGCTATGAGAGACCATTTTGTAGGTCCATATCTTATCACCAGCTCAGCAATTATGTCATCCTCCTACATAAAAAAGAGACCGGAAGGGCTTATCATATGCACACACACACACAAAAACAAAAACAATATTTTGAAGCAGTATGGAATCAGGTGCAAACCTCTTGAGTCCAAGGACCTTTAACAAGTTCAGGATTAAGAACCTTTTGCCAGCGATGCAGACACTGGACTTCTGTTCTATCAGGAAAATACTCGGCTGCAAAACAGCAACATTCATAAGTAAACCTGCTATTCCTCGATCAAGGCATTTGGTATCATATTTAAACTCCAAATTTCTATCATGCAAATCTAAAATTCCTTAAACTAAATTAGAACGCTGATATACAGGGTTTCTTCACTAAGATTACTGCTTTATAACCAAAACTTACAGCTTTATTATTAGTTCAAGCAAAAAATATCTTAAATCTACGGCCCACCAACTTGTGCACAGGGTCTTGCTCCTTAGTGAATATGGGCTTATCACAATATTTCTACTCAAATATAGTTTATCTCACAACCCAACACAGCTTGTAAGCCATCACTAAGGCTAACAGATCGTACTGACTTTAAATTAAATACCACCCATTGTAATTGTACTGAGACCTTCCAAATTAATTAAAACACCAATTTACCAAAGTTGTCAAGAAATGTGCACCAAAACATTGAGCATAATATAAAATTTCTTAAACTAAATTAGAATGCTGATTACTGGGTTTCTTCAATAAGATTACTGCTTTATAACGAATACTTACAGCTTTATTATTAATTCAACCAAAACTTATCTCAAATCTACGGCCCACCAAATTGTGCACAGGGTCTTGCTCCTTAGTGAATATGGGCTTATCACAATATTTCTAATCAAATATAGTTTATCTCACAAGCCAACACAGCTTGTAAGCCATCACTAATGATAACAGATCGTACTGATTTTAAATTAAATACCACCCATTGTAATTGTACTGAGACCTTCCAAATAAATTAGAACACCAATTTACCAAACTTGTCAAGAAATGTGCACCAAAACATTGAGCATAATATAAAATTCCTTAAACTAAATTAGAACGCTGATATACAGGGTTTCTTCAATAAGATTACTGCTTTATAACCAATACTTACAGCTTTATTATTAATTCAACCAAAACTTATCTCAAATCTACGGCCCACCAAATTGTGCACAGGGTCTTGCTCCTTAGTGAATATGGGCTTATCACAATATTTCTAATCAAATACTAGTTTATCTCACAAGCCAACACAGCTTGTAAGCTATCACTAATGCTAACAGATCGTACTGACTTTAAATTAAATACCACCCATTGTAATTGTACTGAGACCTTCCAAATAAATTAAAACACCAATTTACCAAAGTTGTCAAGAAATGTGCACCAAAACATTGAGCATAATATAAAATTCCTTAAACTAAATTAGAACGCTGATATACAGGGTTTCATCAATAAGATTACTGCTTTATAACCAATACTTACAGCTTTATTATTAATTCAACCAAAACTTATCTCAAATCTACGGCCCACCAAATTGTGCACAGGGTCTTGCTCCTTAGTGAATATGGGCTTATCACAATATTTCTACTCAAATATAATTTATCTCACAAGCCAACACAGCTTGTACGCCATCACTAAGGCTAACAGATCGTATCGATTTTAAATTAAATACCACCTATTGTAATTTTAATCGTATCAGTGATGACTGTACACTTATCACTGTTTCAATTTAACATTCTTAGCCACAAGAATAACTCAGGAAACGATTCAACTTTCTAAATAAATTGAGACTCAAATATATGAGTTGAGAACTCAGAATCCACTGATTAATTTGCAGCATATCGGACAACTTCATTATCCAATTTGAAGATGGAGTAACAGTTCCAAGTAAAATTCAAAAGGAAAAGATAAAGTAAAATATCAAACAACAACAAACTTGCTAAGAAACAGTTCCAGCATTTCATGATAAGGTTAGTTCCCAACCTTCGTGTGTTAAGCATACTTTCATGTTATCATAAGGCTTACTAAATCTGTTTAATATATTTAGCGTGCCTAGTCATACAAAAGTAAATGCTATGGGAAATGCAATGAAAAGAGACTCACCAACTTTCTTCCAGCATTTCCCCTTGAAACGTCCAACAGCCTGTTTCAGTGTCTCGTCCTGTGAAAAATCAAAAGAAACATTATGAAACAGAGCAACCACCCAACATGTTATTAGTTTACAAAGATATATTACATTAAGAACATATATATGAACAGATCATTACTTGCAGGTTGCAGGATGAAAATTATAATTTTTAAACACATATAGCCAGATAGGGTGATCTGTTAAGAGTCATAACAGTCCCCTCTGACATATTTTCACAGATTTTATCACGAACCCAACAAAATAGTGAAACAATCCAATGAATGCTTGTTAGCTTTAGGTCCAAGTCTTTCTACTATTTGAAACGAAATGCATACCTCTTCAGGTGTCCAACCCCCCTTTGCTCGTCTAATTGGTCCAGTTGTCCTCCTGTAAATCCAAAATCACATCGTCACTAAAAAAGAACTCAGAGAATGTATCATAAAAGAATTCGAGCTGGACAAGGAATAAATGAACATATCCATTAGATTATGCAGTTCTTTAAAACCTACAGACTAGTTATGCTATCTACAACTATAAATGCTCTTCATCCTTGTGTAAGAACATTACCTAACACCTAACCAGACATGAATAGTAAGTTGCACCTCATATATCATCTCATTCCAAATACATCACAACAAAAAATTTCCAAAAGCGCCACTATCGGAATATTACTTATTCCGTAACTAACAAGTCTAGTTTTTTAGGAAGTAGATAAATTAATGCACCAGCACATAACTAAATTCATTATAAGCTAATTAGTCCTAGTTGAATGAACCAATCCCTAATTTTCCACCTAAAGGCATCAAACTTATGTCACAACAAGTTATTCATCACAAACGATCAACATCAAAAGCATAAAAGCAATAATCATACCGTTGGGGTGCGGATGTAGCAGTAGGACTCGAAGCCCTCGGCGACCTAGGTACCACAATACCGCTACTACCTTCCGACGACGTAGACGAGCTCGAGATAGCCATGGATTGCTTATTCTGAACACAATATATCTCCAACTCCATCCCACCCATATCCAATCCAATCCAATTCTTCCTATAAACAACACGCAATAAAAACCATCAATTCATCACAATTCACAATCCCTAATTACCATAAACAAATCAACACAGATCTAATTAACTAAATCCTTAACTACCAAACCAACTTATACCCAATTCAATTCTACAAAAACCCATCATAATTCACCCAAAAAAAAAACCAAAAAAAGCAAAAACTAACTAAAACACAAAAAGAAAACAAACCCAGTTGAGAAATCGATAAAGGTTGCAACTTTAACTAATAATTTATAAAAACAAACATACCTTTGATATCTTTATTTTATAAATTAATCGAAGTTGAGAAAAAACCAAGAACCCTAATTATTTTTTATAAAATTGAAAAAACCATCCGTTGAAAGATCGAGAGAGAAAGAAAACGTATAAAATTTTGTTTTGTAACGAATATAAATGAAGGGGTGGGTTAACGGCGTTAAGTATATCGTCAAAGGGTTTGAATGTTGAGTTAACGGTCGGTGACGGTTTTATGTTAACGTTACCTATAGGGTGTTAAAAGTTTGAACCTTGAGAAAAAACGGCTCGTGAGTTTTTGTGGGCCGTTGGATTTATGGATGTATGGAAGGTGTGTTTTGTGACCGTCTGATTGGTTATTTATTTAACAAATTGGGGGATTTTTAATTAAAGTTTGGGGAAGTTTATAGATTATATATATTAATAAATAGGGAATTTTAAGTTTTTGTCTAGTTTTGTTTTCTTTATGAATGGATGAATTTTATTTAGAGATTAAGTTGTAAAATAGCAATGAATTTTTTTAAATGTATTAATTTGGTATGTGTATTTTTAATAATTTGTATAATAGCGATACATTTTTTATAAGTGTTTCATTATGTATATTTTGATGAAGTGTTATCCGTAAAAGGCTGACACATGATATATTGGAACACTTTATGAAAAGTCCATCGCTATTGTACCAACTTTCTAAAAGTACACTTACCAAATCAGTATATTTAAAAAGTTCATTGTTATTGTATGACTTAAACCTTTTATTTAATATTTACTACAAGGGTATCCGTGCGTTGCGATTGCGAATATCCTGTTATGAAAAAGATTCGTGAGTAATATCTTTCGATAACATGTTTTTCTTGATAATGGCTTTTCGCATGACAAGAAGTTTGAGGAATAATTTATCGCACACTACTTTATGTTAACATGCCAAGTATATGTGCATCACGATTCGACATCGATACGGACACGGAAGTCAATAGTATTACGAGATTGTAATGATTGATGGTGAAAGGTATTTGTTAATCAGTACATGTTGTGTAACATTCGTAACAATATTATATAACATTTATACACACAGAATCTTCTTAGTTTATATGTTTACAAGTTTACATACATACATTAAAAATCACCTTAAACTCTTTTTATTTTGACATGTACGATTCAATCAAATTATTAGGATTTCACAAAAGTTGTACTAGAATACGTACACATACTCTGGAGATCCTACTTGTGACCTTGGGTACCTGCCGTTTGGAAACATGGAAATGGAAAACGGCTGAACATAACGCTCAGTGCACGGATATACAATACGACATAGAAACATAGAGAAATGAAAGCAAGAGCATATAAAGCATGGAAAGCAGCGGAAATGAATAAGTCCTGGAAAACCTAGATGTATGTCATGTTTACTGGTTTTAGTTCTGAAAACATAGCTTATGTTACTTATGAAAATCTGTATTAGTTTAATATACTAAAAGCCAATATAGGTCATGAGGTCAACAACGTGCATGAATACTTGGAGGGGTGACCTCGTCATGCAATTAGAGGGGATGCCTCTAATTAAATGGTAATGGGTAGGAGGGATTAGCTCCTTGTGAATGATGCAAGGCACACACCACATTCACCATGAAATCCTGATTGACAATGTAACTAGGATGCACCCATACGCCCCACATGATAATTTAATAATAAAGGCCAAATAAACTGAAAGGGACGCCACGAGCTATCACTCCGCCGTGGTGAAGTCATAACACTAGTGCCTCTAGTGTTATGGTTATGGTACCTCTATAACTAGGTGAAACTGGCATGCATGTATATGGCTAAGGTAACTAATAAAACATAAGCATTTAATCGGTAACTACTGGGAAAAACAGTTGGCTGCATTCGGGAAATCCTAATAAAGGAGGAGACTGTCTTTACTGAAGGACGGGAAATACGTACCTTGTGTCCAGTAGAAGCTAACGAAAATGCTGAAGAACCTACTCCGCCTTGACGGATAATACTACATAAGAATGGGAACGTGTATGAGTTGTTTGAATTACATGTGTTTTACTGGTTATGTGTGTTCTTAGCTTATTATTCATGTTCTGTCATGTTTTAACTGTTTTAAGTGTTAACTGTAGTTATTCTTGTATTTTGTTGTTTATTATTCATGTAGTATGGTATTATAATACTTGTATTGTAATACTAAGTAACTTTCTAAAGATAGTAGGTTTCCATAAATAGTAAGTTTCTAAAAATAGGAAGTTTCCAAAGACAGTAAGTTTCCATAATTAGAAATAAGTTGGATTATTAATAATAAGTAAAGTTTAATTAGTAAATACAAGTCATGGTTTAAAGGTTATACTACCTCCGTCCCAATATTATTGTCCATCTTTCCATTTTGATTTGTCCCAAAATTATTGTCCACTTCTAAAAATAGTAGTCCTAGAAAAGGTCGAATAAGAATTAGGTTGAGAATATAGGTTGACGTGTCCACGGCATTGCACCAAAGTTTTTGAGGCAAAGATTGCTCGTTTAACATTTTCTATTCATCTCTTGGATAGTCCTATTCTTCCTTTCAACTACCCCATTTGATTATGGAGTGCGAGGAGCCGAGAAGTTATGGGTGATAACATGTGCTTCACAAAAGGCACCAAATTTCACTTCGTTATCAATTTCCATACCATGATCCATCCTAATAGAGACAATTGAACATCCTAGTTGATTTTGGATCCTTCAACTAAAGGTTTCAAAATGATCGAAAGCTTCATTTTTAGAAGCCAACAATCTAGTCCAAGTGAATCTAGAATAGTCATCAACTAATAACTAGGGTATAAAGGTTACCTCCATAACTCCGTATGGCGGAAGGTCCAAAGAGATCCATATGTAGGAGCTCTAGGCACCGAGAGATCGATACCAAATTCTTGGCCTTGTGACTTGAGTGAACTTGCTTCCCAATTTTGCAAGCATCAAAAAAGTGACTATCAAACTTAATCTTGGGGAGATACCTTACCAACTCCTTAGAGACTAAAGATTGAATTAAACGCAAATTAGCGTGACCTAATATCCTATGCCAAAGAGTAGAACTATCATCTAAATTCGCTAGATATAAGTTGTCCTTTGACTTCCTATTGACCTTCATGACATAAAGCCCATGCTTTCTAACACCTTTTCCAATGATCTTTCCATCTTTTACGATTTCACTATCATGTTCCGAAAAGATGACCTTACACTTATTGTCACAAATTTGACCTATACTTAGTAAGTTAAACCCTATGTTATCTACGTGTTCAACATTTTCGATGGTCATGGAGTCAAGAGAAACCGTACCTTTGCCAATGATGTTACCACGTAGCTTACTATTGAAAGTAACATTACCTCAATTATATGTGATGTGATGAGGAATGTCGGTGTATTTTAATTAGATACGTTATATAGCAAATTTAGGAAATTACCCTTAGGAAAAGGTAATAATCCATAAATAAGCCAAAGACGAAATCAATTAAACACGTGAGCGATCTAAGTTTGTTGTACAAAAGGATCTTATGAATTTGAGACGTTTGTTTTAATTTGGACAATTAATTTGAATTGGGTTTCGGTTTTTAATCTAAAGATAATCCTACAAATTTTAAAATCCTAAGTGCATGAATCGTACCCCAAATTAAATCTAAAAGACATTTATATAAACTAATTAAAATGATAATCAATTTAATATTAATCTATTTAATTAAAAACAATTTTAAATCTATTTAAAAATTGTAAACTAATTAATCTATTTGAGAAAATTACTTGTTCTTTTTATTTAAACAAAATCGATTTAAAACTAATTTTATTTAAAACCAAATTAATTAAAAACTAATTTATATAAAATCTAATTTAAAAAAACAATTTAAATTTCTAAAAGTAATAAAATATATTTTAATTTTTGTTTTGTCTTTTTTTTTAAAACTTTATAAAATTAATTTTTAAAACTAATGATTTAAATTTATTAAATGAAAACTTTGTATTAATAATGAAGTAAAAGCTGACAGCCAAAACTTAACAAGCTATATTAATTATTTAAACTATAGATAAACAAAAACAAGTGGCTAGACCAGTTGGTTAGCACCTTGGGCCTATGACCAGGAGGTCACAAGTTCGAGTCCAGTGGTGGACATTTTTTTGTGAATTATTATTTTGCCAATGAAAAAAAAATGTAACAGACTAATAAGTAAATACCTAAACCAATCGTATGGTTTACTGATTATAAGGCAGATCAGTATAAGTAGTCACAGGAGTGGCTAAATGGTATGATATATTATGACAGATTTCAAAATGTCAGTACCCAAACCATACGTTTGGTACACTGATAAATGTCAGTTTACTAAAACAAGTAAACACCAAACAATCTTAACAAAACATTATGAACATTCAACATTTAGCAAATCACAGTTAAGAGTAAATTCCTACAAATCAGTAAAAACCAATAGATAGAAAAACACTTATCTACCCAGCTATAACAGATTAAAATTTATATCAGCAAAATAAATAAGAAGCTTATAGTAAAATTACCAAACTAAAATAATCAAATCTCAGTATAGTCATAGATCCAACAGACTTATTTTAAACTACTCAGATTAATGACATTTTAATCAGAAACTAAGCACTAATCATTTTAAATCAATATCAATCTATAAACAGATCTTACTTTTATCAAGCAATCCACACAAAATAAACCTAACTCATTTAAGCAGTCTAAATGTAAACAAATCAGAGCTTATATCAGATAAAAGGCTAAAAGAAAAATAAAAAATCTAATCAAATTTAGATAAGTCATCAATCCATAGCAGCAATATTCAATGATTCTAAACTCAGCTACTCAAAATTTAAGCAGACTAAAACTAGCAAACCTAAATCAAGCAGATTCATAGAAATTAAAGCCAAGCCCCAGTTTAGATCCACAATCATCTATCAAACAGATAATAAAAACAAATAAAACTAACGATTTATAAATTAAAAAGTGAGCTTGACCTTCAGTTGATGAACCCGTTTGTTGCTCCACTTATCTTGTGCACATATCGAATCTATGAAAAACAATGAAGAACAATATGCACAATAACCAATTGACTAACTAATAACAATAGCTTGTACTTTTCATCGTTGTATATCTTATTAATATATGAACCAACAAATATACAAGTGTTACCCGGTTGTTTGCGGAATAACAACCGGTCGATGATGACAAACTAAACTCCCATTGTTACAAGGTAGAAAAGAACCAATGGGAGGAGGAAATCCTAACACTAACAATATGTGTATTTTGGTGGTGGAAATCTCTACCAAACTCTAAGTCATGAGACCACTATATATAGTGGGAAAGTGAAGCTTCCTCTGAAGGCTTCAATAAAGTCAAGTAACCACCTTGCACTTTATATTCTTCCTTTTTCACCAAAGGAAGTTCCCATTATGTCTTCAGTATAAATACTTTAGGTCTTCATATCAGAGATGGTCTTCGGGAGTTAGTGAGTCATTGTCATTACTCACTAACTCCATCATCCTGATCCTGGTTCTTATCTTCACTGGCTCAGATCCGCTGCAGTAGTGAAGGAGTCTCTGTGGACTTCTAAGAACATCTTGAGGATGACTCGACAAACTTACTTGAGTTTACCCACCTATATAATACTTAGGGTATATTTCATTCAAATCAGTACAGGGACAATTTAGGCTCTAAAATGGCCCAACAATCTCCCCCTATTTGAATAGAAATATAGCCTAAGTCTTTTAGTAGTAAGTGAGCATAACGGCTTCTTCTTACATACTAAGATACAACACAAGGATACAATAAATAACAACCTTCTAACGTAAAGTTTTACAACATGTGTTCATACCAGCTCTTTGTATTCGTGACTAAGTAAGTGTAGTCTCTGACGAACATCTTGAGCTTTTTTCTTAGGTTCAATGGTAGCTTCAGAGACTTATTTCCAGCAGTGGTGATCAGGCACACAAGAAAAATTCACTCCAAACTAATAAATACCCAAGTATATTAAATCCCAGAACACTTGTTCACTCCATGTAACCAACATCAGTAACATACCACACTTCTACCCCGAACACATCATTCTCTCTTTCAACAAAAACATCAACCTGTATAAGCACATTACCAACAACAACTGTTCTTCTTGGAAATTTGGATTTTTTTGGTACGTGATTGGTTTGTTTGTTTTGTTTTTTTAGTGGTGGGGTGGTGGTTTTGTTTGTGGTGTTATATGAGGTTTGATATCAGGATATGAATACAAGTATACATTATTAATCTGTAGAAAGAATACAAGTTTGCATAAGTATACCTGATGATGATCGATGAGTGTGTAAACACTTTGATAAGTGTGGTTCTCTCCCCCTCAAAAGTTGTTGGACAAGCAGCTTTTGTATCACAACACACTTTGCTCATCGATCCCTGATGACTTCGAACCATGATGATACAACTCTGATAATTGTATTCATCTCCCCCTCAAAAGTTGGTAAATCTTCAACTTTTGTATGTGTAAGCTAAGCGGGTTTGATTTTCCAAGCTCGAGTACTTGTACAGTGACAAGAGTCTCATGTAGGTCTTTGACCTGATAGCTGTGGTTCAATGTTGCTGAAGGGTCCAGTCTTGCTGGAGGTTCAGGCCTTGCTGAGTGTCCAGAACTGTTGTGGACCAGTGATGAGGGTCAGATTCTGCTGATGGTTCATCAAGACTGCTGAAGGTTCAGTCAGCTGAAAGGTCCACTCCTGTTGTAAGAGGTCAGAACTGCTAAAGGGTTCAGAATCGCTGAGGGTTCAGTCTGCTGAAGAGACTGAGGGTTCAGATCTACTGAGGGGGTTAGATCACTGGTGGTTCAGAACCACTGGGGGTCATAACGGTTGAGGGTCCAGACTTTGCTGGAGGGACCAGATAATAGGGACAGGGGTACAGAATCTGAACAGTTCAGTCCAGCGGTTTGACAGTCCAGCGTTAAGGGCCAGCGGCCGCAGGGGTTCAGTTTGCTGACCTGGGGTTCTCTGTGACAGGGCTCTCTGGTAGGGTTCACAGGGGGTTCAACTGACCTCTGATGTGGTCTTTGACCTGGGGTTAACTCTTTTGGGGGTTCACCAGCGACTGGTTTGCAAAGGTCTGCTGATGAAGGGGTCGCTGACAAAGTTAACTGTAGTCTAGCTTAGATCAGATGTATCACCTTCTCTGACCATTCAGCAACCAATAATTATCATGACTCCAGTACTCCCAAGCCCATTTGTTGATTAATTTTTTTTAATCAGTTTCGATGCACCATTTTAATCACTAGGATATATGAGCACCCTTTTTTATGAGATCACCTAGAACCATTTACAGCATCACCCATGCCTCGAGCTGCCATTATACACCCGTAGCTAAATAAGCCCATTGCATCAGCGCTGGTCGCATCAAATCTCAATACTAATCACCAGCTTCACGGATCCATCGAGCCACTTTTGTAATCTCATCGACTTCTTTGAAGCTCGATACCAACAGCCACAACCTTTTTTTCGAAACACACCGTTTGAGCATATTAAGCTCTCAACCACTCTTACTGATTTTGTTTATCAGTTAAACAAACACATACCATCTGCATCTATCTGTTGAATAACCTTTACAAACACCATCATCAGGCTTAGCCTAACACCGTCACCTCTTTCATCAACAACAAAAAAGAATCGCTTGCCCCCTCTTTTTTTTAACAAATCGGATCCTATGATTCAGTCTCACTACACTAGTTATTCTAATAACACAGCTTCGACAACATCAATTCAACACAAATCTCCTCAATCTGAAGATCTTCATATCGAAGACCTGAAACTTCTCGATGCAATTCTACCAACCTCACCCATAAACTCGAAATCATTATCCCCAATACAATATCTTCACAAACCAATTTATCTAGTAAAAAAAATCGATATTCTTATGCAATTGAAATCCATCTCGTGGCCACAAGAGATGGATTTACCAATATTCGAACTTTTGCTACTGAGTTTTCGGGTTGTGTGGGATTGTGATGTTGTATGTTGTGTGGGATTTGAAAATAAGTTTCGATCTGGGTTTGTGACTTTTGTGATATAACTAAAATGATATTTACGAGAGGGATGTGTAGATATGAAGGATGTGAGTCGAATGTTGACTAAACAAAACAAAAGCATGAATTCGGTGGGATTTGTTATGTTTTCTTTGTGTGACGGTAGGTGAGAGAGAGGGTATTGGATTTAGAGGGTGACGGTAAGGTGTTATTGTTTATTGAGATGGTGGAGTGTGGATTTAGGGTATTAGATAGACGATGGTGGGTTTTTGGATTTATTATTGTGTCACCAAAGGCCTCTTGGTCTAGCGGTATGTGAGTGGCCCTCTAACCTAAAGGTTGTGGGTTCAAGTCTCGGTGAAGACATTGTGAGATAGAATTTGTGAGAGTTAGTTGTGTGAGTTGTAAAAATTGCCGTTCTAAAAAAAAAAAAATAAAAAAAATTATTGTGTCGGTGGTGGGTGGATAAGGTTTTGAGTGGTTGTTATTTTAAAAGTAGTCAATTATCAGTATTATCTCCCCCTCAAAAACTGCTACCGCATATGCAGTTTTTGAACATACTAAAGAAATTGACCATGCTAAAAAACATGTTATTAGCAGCCATTCGAACGGATCTGGATAGAGAAAATCCAACCTGCTCTGATACAACTTGTTGGTCCACTTATCTTGTGCACATATCGAACCTATGAAGAACAACGAAGAACAATATGCACAATTAACCAATTGACTAACTAATAACAATAGCTTGAACTTTTCATCGTTGTATATCTTATTAATATATGAATCAACAAATATATAAGTGTTACCCGGTTGTTTGCGGAATAACAACCGGGCGATGATGACAAACTAAACTCCCATTGTTACAAGGTAGAAAAGAACCAATGGGAGGAGGAAATCCTAACACTAACACTATGTGTATTTTGGTGGTGGAAATCTCTACCAAACTCTAAGTCATGAGACCACTATATATAGTGGGAAAGTGAAGCTTCCTTGGAAAGCTTCAATAAAGTCACGTAACCACCTTGCACTTTATATTCTTCCTTTTTCACCAAAGGAAGTTCCCACTATGTCTTTAGTATAAATACTTCAGGTCTTCATATCAGAGATGGTCTTCGGGAGTTAGTGAGTCATTGTCATTACTCACTAACTCTATCATCCTGATTCTGGTTCTTATCTTCACTGGCTCAGATCCGCTGCAGTAGTGAAGGAGTCTCTATGGACTTCTAAGAACATCTTGAGGATGACTCGGCAAACTTAGTTGAGTTTACCGACCTATATAATACTTAGGGTATATTTCATTCAATATAGTACAAGGACAATTTAGGCTCTAAAATGGCCCAACACCGTTGATGATGAAGTAGCGCGCTGAGCGTACTTTAGACCGAATCAAGACCACCAAAACTCGAACCATCTACACCCTTCTCGAACCATGAACTACCAAACGAACCGAACCATCATTCATATCACAGATTAATCTAATCTATCCAGTGGGATAGATTTTTGTATCCCAATTTCACAAAGATTATTTAATTAAAGTTATTAATTTAGCTTAATCAAATAATTTTTAAATTATAACATCAAATAGACAGTAATGATTTTATAAAAAAAACTTAAACAGTAAAGAAATGAGATGGAAGATTACGCTTAATTAAACTTTTATTAAATCAGTAAAAATGTTACAATACTATGAAAATTGAAATACAGTAAATCCTACAGCTATTTTAACATTATAACTCTAAGTAAAAATTGGAATGCTTAAAATTACATTTTGTGGGGGTTTTTATAGGCAAACCCCATGCCTGCTGAGGAGAGTTTGTTGAGAACCATCTTGAATCTTGGTCATCCAATCCTTCTTTTCTCTTTCTTCTTTTGATCTAATGGACGAAAATGGTTCACTAGCACACGGATTGCCAAGGTGGCCTGGATGTGTGCTAGTTGTGCTAGTTTATTGCTGATGTGGCTCTCTTTTATTGGAGGATGATTGGTGGTGAGGTGTTTTAACCAATCACAGGTGAGAATGAGTGCCACGTGGGATCTGCTAACTCCATATTCAACCTCCTATAAAGTGGGTATTTAATTATAGGCGCGTGTGAATCACTTGTTCTTAGATAAGAAACCCCCAATTTGGTCTTGATCTAGGGTTTGGGGTGAAAGGGTGGGTGACTGCATTTATTTGGTTGAGAGAAAAAAAGGGGTAACTTTGATAGTAACGAAAGGGAAATATGTGGTGAAAGGTGTGGTGTGAGTTTATGTTTGACCGAGTGAAGTGAAAAGTGAAAATAACTTTTCACTTAAATAAAACTCTTAACCGTTTATAACCCTAATGGGTTTGAGCCCAAAAGTTACTCTTCACGTTTCATAAGTAAGCACTTGGGCTTGGGCAAATTGTCCTCCATCCGTCTCTTAAAATTGGAGTTATTGGGCCTTTTGGTAGATACAATTCCCATCCGTCTCATATTTGGTATAAACGGGCTTTTTGATGGGCCTTTTGGTAAAAATTGATTAAGGTATTTCCTCTATTGGGCTTTTGGGCCCAATAACCAAAAGTGGGACCCACTAGGCCCAAATCACTTTTATTATATTGAATCCTCTAAAAACGAACTCGATTCTTGGCCTTTTAATTTTTCTTCAATCTCGTGTCGATATTTGCCGGTTTTTGTGATCTCGGGCACCTACACACATGAAACAACTAATACACATATACAATGTCATTTTCACTGGTTTTATGCATTTTAGGCTTGTTATTAGATATAAATGATATGAGTAATTGTGCTCATATCAATATGCTTTGTAAGTAGAGAACAAACTTCGATTACCCGTCATGTGTTTAGAACAACCACTATCCTTAATCCACTCGTCGGGCTCTAAATCGATTCCCAAGCATATCTAGGTAACAACACACAAGATCAAACATTTGGTCCCCAATATCTCATGGGTCCAAAGTTGTTAGTTCTAAACATCCCTTGCATTTGGTTGGGATGCATGAATGGAGGACACATGCCCTACGGAGAAAAATAATGTTGAAAGTTATTCCAATTCATATGAGCATTTTGATGTCTATTGTTTTTTAAAAGAGTCTTTGATCTAGACCTAGTTATTGTTGTCTGTAGGTGTTGGAGTTTTACTTCTAGATCTTGACTTAGAGTGATCATTCCTTTTAGGTGTCGGTGTTCTACTTCTAGGCCTTGAATTATTACGTACTCTTAGAGGAGTAGACGAGTGTCTTGATAAATTTCTCGTTCCCATTAGGGGTTTACTTAAAAGCTCGTAGAATTTATCAAGTTCCTTATTATCAATTATAGGTAATTTAACATTGTTAACAACAATATGTTTTGACCCTTTACCTAAAATGGACTTTTCCAAAAGTTGAGAATTTTCAAGAATCCTTTCTTCTGTCCGCGGTTCCTTATCACACCATGCGGTTCCATAATTGTAAGGAACCGCACCATAAATTGGTGAACCGTGGACAGATGGTCGTTTTTCTGAAAATCTAACTTGTTTTGGTTCACTAGTAGATGCTTCACTGGTGTTAAAACCTAAGCCTAATCTTTCTTTAGAGTGAATTTACCTATTTAACATATCATCAAGAGCACTAGTACCTTTCATGAACCTTTACAATTTAATGGAGGTACTCTTGAGATCTTCATTCTCTTATCTAATGTGTTCATAATTTAAACAACCTAAATCAACTTCTTTATTTTTCTGAAGCATAGTTAATTTATCTCTTAGCTCACTAATCTCATTTTCAAGCTTGGTCCTAGTTGATTTTAGCACTTTGTTCTTTTCAATGAATTTTAGACTTAATTTGCATAGGTTGCTATATTGAACTTCTATTTCTAAATTATCTAGTGAAGAACTATCATTGCTATAATATTCGGTTTTGGAATGTACCTCTTTGGAAGAATAGGCCATGAGACACTTTTCGTCTTTGGCATTATCGTCACATTTTTCACCACTATCACTCCATGAGCCACCAACGAAAGCCGAGCGATTCTTATCGCGAGATGGCTTGGGAAAATCACCAATGAAGTGGTTTGGGTCACCACATCTAAAGCATTTCCTTTCACCATCGTCATTCTTAACAAATCGGTTTTTGGAAAAGACCTTCTTGTCGTTGCTTGGTTGTCCTACATGTTGACCTCGCCTTTTGAAGAACTTCTTGAAGTCTCTAACCGCCATATCATATTCCTTACCTCACTTTCCGAGGAGGAGCTATCATGATCACTTTGCACCTTCTTTGATTTGAGTGCTAGAGACTTTCTTTCACTCTTGATTTTCACCTTTTCCGTATCCTTCAAAATTATCATTTCATGAACTTTTAAGTTGCGAATAAGTTCATCAAGTGATAATGTAGTAAGGTCCTTTGATTCTTCAATTGTCGTGACTTTAGCTTTCCACTTTGGATGCAACGCTCTAAGAAACTTCCTAACATTGTTCTTGCTAGAAAAACCTTCATCAAGTGCTTTTAGACTAATAATAATAGTATTAAACCTAACAAATGCACTATCAATAGTTTCATCTTCTAAGATGACAAATTGTTCATATTGTTGAACAAGAAGATCGATTTTACTTTCTTTGACTTGGCTATTACCTTGGTGGGTTACTAAAAGAGCATTCCAAATATCTTTAGCGATTTTACACATGAAAAAATCTTCATACTCTTTCTTAGGTAAGCCATTATAAATCACCAATTTAGCCTCATTATTTTTAGCAAGTTTCTTCTTAGTGTCATCGTTAGAATTTTCAAAAGTTACTAACTCTTTCTTTTTAGAAACTTTATTATATTGATAAGGCAAAAAGTCACCATTGGTAATAACATGCCAAAGATCTAAATCTTTTGATTTCACATAAGTCTCAGATCTATTTTTCCAATAAATAAAACTATTAGTTTCAAAAAGAGGTGGTCTTTGCATAGATTGCCCTTCTAGGTACTTGTTGGAATCCATAGATCGATTCAAGTTTTAAAATACAATATATTTTAAAAATGCTTGAGCAACCACGCTCTGATACCAATTGTAGAAACTAGATGGAGGGGTTGAATAGTTTCTTAAATTTACTTGTTAAATATGGGTTTTCAAAAATCCTTTTCAAAAACTTAGGCTTGAGCAAATATGTGAATTCTTCTTATACACAATATGGACAAGGGATAGTGCAACTAAGCTAATAATCACAAGTACGTGCAAGTAAAGAATAATGAATGTAAAGAGATAAGGAAAATAAAGATCAAACCAAACACCAAGGATTTATAGTGTTTCGGCAACGCAGCTCACTCCTCATCCCTACTCCACTCCTCGAGTAATCCTTAATCGAGAGTTCACTAATCAACAAGCTCCTTAAGGTGGAGAAACCGTACACGTCGCTTAACCAATTTCCGACTTTAAGCTACAAGTCGAGCCCTAATCTTAGTTAGGACCAATCTGCACCAATATAATTTAAGGACTAAGTATTAACCACACTACATACACAACTTCCATATATACACAATTTGGATCTTCACAACACAACTTCTAAATAACACAACTATTTAGATCTACACAACAACACAAAAATGAATAAATAAAACTTGATCTTCAATAGATCTTGAGGTAGACTCAACACTTCAAGGATGAAAGTGTTCTTCTCTTTGTATTTGGAGAGGAAAAGATGGGAGGAGAAAGATTCACTTTTAACAAGTAGTAATCAACCAAATAACCAAGGATTTGAATGATTTAAGAAGTATGATTGAATCTGGAAATTTGTGTGCAAAAGAGGTGAAGAGAAAATCTGATAATGGTCCACTATTTATAAGTAAAAATCCCAACGGCTCTTTCTGGGCGCGGTTCTTTATCGGTGTCCGTGGTTCCTTATCGATAAGGATCCGCATAGGCATTTAAGGAACCGTGGAGGTAGACTCCACGCCCTTTTGTCTTTTAGTGGGATAGTCACATCTGGTGGAATATTTATCCCCAAGAGATATTCCTAAACCATATGAAATATGCCATTTTTAAAATTTTCAATTATTTAATTTAATAAAACATTTTCTTAAAAATAAAGTTTAATAAAAAACTTTGTCACATTTAATAAAAGGTGAGTTTTAAGAGAACTTAAATCCTTGATCACTTAATTAAGATGAAAACTTGTTTGTTCATTCCTTAAGGGGATGTTTGGTACGAACGAATGGAATGAGTAGAAACGGAATCGGTGGTGTTTCTTGTGTTTGGTTGACTTGAGAATGGAAACAGAGAATAAAAAAAGGATTCTCTTTCCACCGAATCGTTTCCATCCAAAAAGCGGAGAAAGCTTGAGAAACGAAGTTTACTCATGTATCCATTCCTCCATCTAATTCAAGGAGAATGCACATATCAATAAATATGACATATAAATACATCAATCCACGTGAAGGCACATTTAAATGAAAATAAAAGACGCTCAAAAATTCTACCAACAAGTATTTTGTAATTGAAAAGTTTCTTCACAAAGTCGAATGTTTTTATGTTGTTTATTGTTATTGTGATTGATCATCATCCTTTTTTATTAAAGAATCAGACGATTTCTTATTCAGTTGGTTATGAGTTATGTTGCATGATTTCACTTTACAGTCAACTGGATTCAAGCATTATTTAAATACTTGATTTCACATTCTTAATGATAGATCTCAAAAGTAGGATTTAGTTTAGCAGGATAATAGTGCACATGAATGTCTTGAGTTGCATGCTATGTGCTTGATAAAATGCCAAAGCTAAATTTATCTATGGAGTTTGTGTATCTATTTGATGAAGACAATGGACAATGCGACAAGCTGCGTAAGCAAAGTGAGATGTGTAATACGTATCCTTTTTTTCTAAATATATTTATGGAGCTTGTGTATCTTTTTTGTTTCGGTCATTCGAGAATCATGTTATCTGTGCTGATAAAGGTTTTTATCTACTTTAAACAATGTTAAAGGTCACATGAATTTCATTTGTTATAGTAGATGCTTATGTTATTTTGTTTTCGTATAAGCTTTAGTTATCTTTAAGATGCTCATATTCTTTCATTGTTGTTGTTATAGGTCGTGTTCGTCGCTGTTGTTCGAGTGTTATTTTACTAAAGTTTGGAGTCCTTTATTGATGTTTCGGCTGTCGATTTGTCGATTTTCTAGTTTCATTTGTTGTTTTTTTAGTGTTTAGTGATCATATCCTCTAGTTTGCATTGCTAGTTTTTTGTTGCCATAGAGTCAATTACCAATACTCCTGGCTTATTTTTTTGTGTTTTTCATGGTTCTAGGTTAAGACAATGTAGTTTAGTAGTTTATACAATTTTTATATTTATGTTCATAAAGAATTTTTGTTCGAATGTGGTTTGGCTCCATTGTTATATGTCGTAAATAAAGGTAGTGCTAGAGATTATTGATATTTCATTTGATTAAGTGGGTTAGTTAATAGTTAACAAACGCTGGAATCAAACATTAAATGCGTTTCTCGGCTCGATTCCGTATTAATACCAAACACCAGAATCCATCTCTTGTTTCTAGGCCTATTCTGATTCTATGCTATTCCATTCTCTCCTTCATTCTCATTCTCGGTGATTCACTCGTACCAAACGTCCCCTAAGTGATAATGGTTGAAATGAAAAATACTTGAACTCAAGAATTTGTTTTTTGTTGTTTTCGTAAATGCTTGTTTTCATATATTGTCGTAATCAAAACAAAGCGAGACCAAAAAAGGCAAGTAACATTTTTAGGCATCATTGCATTAACACAAACGTTTGAATTTTTAGGAATAACCCTTAACTTATTATCATTGTGAATCACTTTCATCTCACAATCTCACACACACTTTCTTTCTCTAACCTTCTGTTGTCCCTAAATTTATGATGATTCTACATGAATAAAGAAGAAAGAAAGGTAGATAAACGATGGAAGATTTCTAGAGAGAGAAAGTAGTGAGAGAAAGTAGAGAGAAGTATGTGAAACAATGGGAAGGTTAGATTAAGAGAAAATAAATCAACCAACACCCTTCCTAACATTCTAGGAAGGGTATTTATAGCCTTTTCCTACATGTGGCATAATGGGCTATATGATTATGGGTCGGGCTTTCCTTTTAGGCTTTGGTTACTTATGAATGAACCTTAGCTTAAAGTTAAGCCCGTAATACACGACTAACCTACTACCTATTACAACGTTCTAATATACAATACATAATAAACATATGACCGAGCATTCTTGTTTGACTCAATATTTTAAGGCTAACAATCTCCCCCAATGAGAGGTCATTACCCTTTATGAGAGGTCATTACCCTTTGTCATTTGGAGATTTGTAGAGATTATTAATCTCGCCATAAATGAGTCTTGAACGTGTAATAGTAGTCTTTTTCCTTCATGTTGTGATCTTTGAGCCTTTGTCGTTGTCTTTCGACTTTGTCTTTTGATATTGAGATCTTCAAATCATCCTTGACTTGTCTTTGCCATCTTGCAATCTTGTGTCTTCATCCACATACTCACACTTTTAATTGTTGAATATGTCTTTAGACATGAGTATGTGGTTTTGAATCTTTGACTTTGCTGAGTACACCGTGACGCCACCTTCTCGAGACAAAACATAGACATGGACTGCATGGCTTTGACATTCGTCCTAAATCGGTAGCGTTTTACCTCCGGTCGGTGAAGAACATTATACGATATTAAATATCGTACCTGTGATTAGGTAGATTTAATTTAGAACCTCCTTGATAGGGTTTCGCGGCTGTACTAGCCGTTCTCTTTACTCGACCTTCTCAAAGCAAGACTGCGAACATAAAGAGTGAATCAATTGGATAAATATCCGCTTGATTAAAGTCGTCAATTTAAATTCCTGGAACAAGTGTGATTCATAAAGAATCTTACCATTGTTGCTTTCCAGTTGACACAAGCTTGATTCATAAGAATCTCACAAATCACCTACCGTAGCGCTGTTTGAGGTTGACGCTAGAAGGATTTCCATTCATCACTGTGAATATTAATAAATATCACTCTGAGGGGCCGTTTGGTTCAAGATATTAAAATTCTGGAATTCTAAATTCTAGTATATTAAAATTCCTCAGAATTTAAAATTCTAGAATTTAAAATGCCTAAGCCTGTTTGGTTAATTTATAATTTTTTGAAATCTTGATTTTAGGTTGAACCAATTAATGAATAAATATTTTTTTATATATATTTTCTATTTAAAAGATTAAAATTCGTATTTTCACATTTTATATAAATTTAAAAAAAATTACATAAATTTTATAAAAAATATATAATAATTTTATTTAAAATTTATAAAAATATATATATAAATATTATAAGAATTTATATAAATTTTATAAAAGCATTATATAAATTTTTTAAATTCTTATACAAAATTTATAAAAAGTTTATATAAATTTTATAAAAATATATATATAAACCTTATAAAAAGTTTATATATTATAAAAAAATCATAAATTTTATAAAAAAAATTATATAAATATTATAAAAGAATTCATTAAGTTTTATAAAAATTTATTAAAATTTTAAAATTTTTATATAAAATTTATAAAAATCTTATAAAAAATTTATATAAATCTTATATAAGTTTTATAAAAAAATTCATTAAAATTTAAAAAAAAATAATTTAATTTTATAAAAAAAATTATATATATTTTATAAAAAATTCATTAATTTTATAAAAAAAGTATTTAAAATTTGTAAGAAATTTTAATAAATTTTATAAAAATTATATATATATTTCATAAAAAATATCTATATAAATATTTACTTAAATTTATATAAATTTTATAAATATTATATAAATTTTTAAAATTTTATAATTTTTTATTTAAACATAAAAACAGAAATAATAACGACAAGAAAAAAAGTTTATGAAAAATAATTTTCAAGTAAATTAAAATTCCTCACTTTTTGGAGGAATTCTAATATCCCTCATTTTGGGAATTCAAGGAATTTTAAATTCCTTCTTTGGTTATACCAAACACAATATTTGGGGGATATTAAAATGTAAAAATTTTGAATATCCCCCAATATCCTTGAATATCCCCGAACCAAACGGCACCTGAATGTTTTGGCAAGACCATAAAGATATTGCGTAGAAACCTGAAACGAGTTTGAATCAATTCAGAATCCAACCACTGTTGCTTTTCAGTTTTACACATGTTCAATTCATGAAGAATCTTGCATATGACCTACCGCAATGCTGTTTTGATGTTAACACTAGAAGGATTTCCACTCATCACTGTGAATACTAGGTAGTATCACTCTGAGTGTTCTAGCAGTATCGCAAGGATATAGCGCAGGACTCTCTTTATCGTCATTCCGTGTGCCCTAATGAGATTTGATTGATCTCTAGGCTCTAGACTCGATTTGTGCACTTTTAGTGGTCGGAGGCTGGAGCAGATGCCACCTATTCAATATCAACTATCTCGGAGTGAGAAATTCAATAGAAGTGATGTTGATCTCCGTGACAATAAAACAAACTTCTTTTGAGAGAAGCCTGAGTAGCTAGGGAGGGGTTGTGCATTACATCACTGGGTCCATGATGAGTTGTCTTCATGATGTGTTGATCTGGTTTCTGCCTAAGTTGTATGGAGGACTTCTTTGTTTACACCCTTTATCCTTACATTTCTTTTTCATTCTTCAACCCCTTCAATGCTTACCAAGACATCATTACTAGTACCTTGTTGTGATTGTTCCAGTGCTAGCATCAGTACTTAGTCGGCATTCAGCTACGTTCACGTTCTACTCCATCTTTCCTAAGGACTTCTAATAATCTATTGGATTGTCCCTAGGAAGATCCCTCCGGTTCTGGTTGGATCATAGGACTTAAGCCTAACCACCCTTTTGACACCAATAACGTCGTGAATTAAAGATGTTGTGGGTATTTGATCGTAACCATGAAAACCACTTTAAATGTCTAACAAGGTGTTTGAAAAACATTTAACACCTTGATAGTTTTGTCGTTTCAGAAATGCTCCCCCTTCACATGTGCATCGATAATCGAAAGTGTTTCGCACATGTAGGTGAGAGTTAAAGTGCTTGAGTCTTATATAAGATCACATTTTAATCACATTTTCTCCCCTATCTCTAACATATAAAATCTTTTGATATCAGAGATACCAAATTTGATTAAAATATGTTTTGAAAAATAGTCTTGAAAATCTCCAGGAGAAAGATGTGTTAATCTTTTACATGAAGTTGAAATGCTCCCCCTCAAAAATTGATCCATTTGAATTGTCATTGTGAGGATTTGATCCACATTTCGCTTTTTGAGGATGGGAGTTGTTGAACACACAATTTTTGAAAGATTTTGAATAATCATTGAGAAATTCTTGAAAAAATTGTGTTCAACGCTTTTTGAAAAATCCTATTTCTTTTTGGCGAAGAGGTTTTTCTAAAGCATAAACTTGAGTTCATAGACTTTGAATGTCGTGACGGATCCACTCAAGTGTTAGAAGATTTCTCTTCTTTTGCTGAGGGTAAGGGCACTAAATCGTACACTCCCCCGTGAATATAAATATGGGTTACAATCTGAAAGTGATTACAAGCCATTGTATTGAGCTCAAAACGTTGAATGTTTTGTGACAAGCTCAACCCAAGATAGATTGCTCTACCCGTTATTGGAAAATTTGGCCAAAATAGACATTTTCCTTTATTAAAAGTAGAAATGACATGTTTCGAAAAATATGTACAACTTTCATTCAAGCTTTATGTACACACCTGTGTCGTTATTGAGCGACATTTCTAGGTACGTCCATATTATCGATACTGAAAGACATGTCGAGAAGAATATTTTTGGTTTATCAAAGATTTTTAATTTTATGTTTTGTTTTGAAATGTTTTATATTTATGTATTTTTGCTTTTTTCAATGATATTTACAGGATGTTTGATAGATAAATCAAGCAAGCACCTTTTCCAGAATCTTCAGGTCTGCTGGAGTCAAACATCTCATACCAATTTTCCTAACGAGGTACTCGAACCTATCTTTCGACAGAGCTTTCGTAAACAAGTCGTCTAATTGGTAATCCGTTCCAACAAAGTATAGTTCAACGATACCTCTTTCAACTTGTTCCTTTATGAAGTGGTATCGGACATCAATGTGCTTCGTGCGGGAATGCTATACCGGATTGCAGGAGATGGCTATGGACGACTTTGAGTCACAGTACATAAGTACTTTATCAAAGTGGAATCCATAATCCGAGTTGTGTTCTCATCCAAAGAACTTAGGCACAACATGCAGATAGAGACACATACTCCGCTTCGGCTGATGAAAGTGATGTGCAATCCTGCTTCTTGGAAGACCATCCCACAAGCTTATCTTAACCTAGAAATTGTGCACCACCAGAAGTACTTTTTCGTGTATCAAGACACCCTGCATGATCAGAATCTGAATAGGCCGTTAGAAAGAAACCGGTTTCCCTCGGATACTAGAGTCCTAAATGAATGGTATTCTTAAGGTACCGAAAGATCCGTTTAACCTCCTTGAGGTGCTTTTCAGTATGTCGTGCTTGATATCGTGCACAATAACATGTAGCATGTGAAATGTCAGGTCTGCTTGCTGTCAAGTACATGAGGGAACCGATCATGGAACGATATCTCGTTTGATCTATGGCATTTCCCTCCAAGTCAGCATCTAGCGATGTGGTTGATAATGGTGTCCCAACGGGGTCACATGAAGTCATACCATGATTTTTGATTATCTCTTGACAATACTTAGCTTGGTTTATGAAGATATCAATTGGGGATTGGTGAACTTGAATTCCTAGAAAGAATTTTAGTTCGCCCATCATTGACATTTCAAATTTGTTGTGCATGACTTTCTCAAACCATTTTGAAAGTTTTGGGTTTGTAGACCCAAAAATAATGTCATCAACATAAATCTGCACAAACAAAATGTCATCCCCATATTTATAAGTGAACAGAGTTAGATCAATGAAACCTTTTGAGAAACATTTGGATACCATAAATTTTGAGAGCTCGTCGTACCACGCCCTTGGAGCTTGCTTGAGTCCATATAGTGCCTTGGGGAGACGATACACCTTGTTAGGATAATGAGGATTGACGAATCCTTCCGGCTGCGTGACATAGACTTCTGCCTTCAAAGGACGGTTAAGAAATGCCGTCTTTACGTCCATTTTATAGACAGTGAATCCCTTATGTGTAGCATAAGCAAGGAAAATCCTGACCGCTTCCATACGAGCAACTGGTGCAAATGATTCGTCAAAATCAATTCCCTCTTTTTGGCCATACCCCTTGGCCACTAGCCTAGATTTGTTCTTGATGATCGTGTTTTCTTCATCCATCTTGTTTTTCCAGATCCATCGAAGATTTAACGGAATCACGTCGTATGGTCTGTCAACAAGTTCCCAGACTTTAAGTCTTTCAAATTATTGAAGTTCATCCGTCATCGATTCAATCCAAGCATGATTAGCCATGGCTTCTTTGATGTTTTTCGGATCAGCTGTACTCACGGCGAGTGCGAACATACAAACATCGCCATCGGTGGCTAGTTGTCGTCTTGTACGAACAGGCTGTGAAGGGTTTCCAATTACCTGAACCAAATGATTTTCTCGGGTCCATTGATGTGTTGAAGGATGTTGTTGATAGAACATATGCATATTAGACGGATCAACATGGCGAGTTAAATACTCTCCAGTTTCGTGTACCGGTGTACCGAATGGGTTGTGAAAATCGTCATCGTCATATAATGCATCGTCTGCTTGATTTGTGTTCTCTGGAGCAATGACATTAGTTGTGGATGTATTAGGATCGATTGTTGAAGAGATATTCTGAGGAGGTAAATCTGCAGCAACCCGTGTTGAAGTAGATGAAGTTGTATCCTTTTGTTGACGATGATCGGTATCATCATTCTTATCATGAGTGACAGCGGAAGACTTCGATACAACATGTTTCTCCCCCGTGAAATATTCATCAAACATTGGTCCATATAACATTTCCAACTCTTCAAGTGTCGTGTCCACTGTCATATTGTGACAACCCTGGTTTTGAGGTTCGTCACTTAGTTTTATTTTGTGCTAGTTACGTGTCTTTACGTGTTTATGTGCTTATTGGTGTGAATAGATTGTGGTTTGGATATCGTTTTCGGTACGGGGTACCTTATGAGTGAAACGATGTGTGATGATTTCATGTTCATGAGTTCACATGGTAGTGACTATGAAATGAGATGGTGTTATTTAGTGGTTTTACGTATACGTATATGTATTATAGAAAATTGTATTTTTACGATTTACGGTTTAGCATTTAGAGGTCTCGGATGAGGTAATTAGTCATATGGATATTTTTCGGGATGGTTTTAAGTCATTTAGGACTTAGTTATAAAGTTTATTTATAAATTTGAGATTTTTTTAAAAGTGTAGATTTTACGTATTTTACGGTAAAAACGCGTAAATTTGACTAGTTTTACGGTTTTGGGGTTTTGGAAGCTTTAGGAGCTGAAATCAATTAAGACAAATTAAGGTAATATTAGTAGTATATTATTAAACAATAAAAAGAAAAAAATAAAAAAAATGCATATAAAAGTCGGTTAGGCCGATTGGTTTAAAAAAAAAGAAAAGAAAAGGAAAGTGTAATGGGCTATGGGTTGGACTTGGGTTCACCCATACCATATATAATGTTATAACTAAAAAAAAACAAAACCATTTTTTTCTTCCTGGAGCATTAAGTCGACGGAATCAAGAGAGTTTTTAGGGGTTTTCATAGTTTTTCATCTTCCATTGAATTAAAGGTAAAAACCTTCTTAAACCTTTTTAATTTAAATTGTTTTTATGTTTAATTAATCATCTTATGATGGATTTAGGTTAGGATTGTTATAAAAACAGTAAATTAATGTGGTATTAATCATAATATGATTACATAATCTAGGGCTTGTATTTAATGATGTTATGGGTGATTAATTAGTTTAATTTGATTAAACCCATTTTTAAAAACTGGGCAGAACTTTGAGTCAATTATTTTGATTATATTGGGAGTTCTACAAACTCTTATTTTACGATCCAAGTATCCCTGAAAAGGTAATTGAAGTGGCTTTCCAATGCAAGAAAAGAGAACTATATTGGAGGTAGGGAAGTGGGTCAAAAACATGTTACAACAGTCAGAGGTCAAAACAGTTTTGAAGTCAGACTGTTTTCTTTTTAAGTTTTGGGTTGTTTGGGGTACTTAGGGTTGCATTGGGATCTTCTCACGAATATGAGAGATGGTTTATATATTTTAGTGAGTATCTGCACTTGGGCTAAGGTTGTGGTTTAGGGTAAGACCCCTTAATTGTAACAAACTTTTAGTATGTTTAAAATCAGGAAATCTGGAATGACAAACGTATATATATATATATCGGGGCCTTAACAGTAGCTTTAATGTTAGGGCAAGTAGGAGGTGTTAGCTAACATATGTAATCGTATGAATATTCCTTTTACAGAAACCATGGGTATGTTTAAGTGGACGTTTGACTTAAAGTTTGGAGACCTAAAATTGGGACTGTTTTGTGTAAAATATGAACGGGATAGTTATTAAATTTAACCAAGTTAAGGACTTGTTAGGGAAGGGTAATGGGGTGATTAGAGCTTATAAATGAGGTATTTATATGGGAATAGGCTAGATTTCCATCATAGGTTGATGAGCCATCTTAGTGATTGGTTCATGTATTGATTTTGTGGTTTTGGTTTGTTAGCTTGTTGCTAGTGCGAGGACTTGTGAAGAAGCAATCAGGTGAGTTTCATAGTCCAATGTTTACTATTGATTTTGACTTCCAGATGTGATGGAAGAGACACTGTGTTGAGTTATTTATAAATTGATGTTGTGAATGTTTTTAAGGTTTGAGATGGACTTGTGTGTACATTATGTGATTAACTGCTATGTGATTCTTGGTTGTGTATGATTTGGGTTGGAGAGGTACATAGTGTGATCATCTATGTGACCAATGGATAACGACAAGGCGGGGCCTTGGGATAGGTACATAGTGTGATCATCTATGGTACCATGGTGTTTGGTAAGGCTGGGGGCCTTGGATTTGGTTTGGAATGATTGATCTTGAATGTTAGTTGTTAATGCATACTTGTAACACATTGTCCATATGTTATTGTGTTGATGGTTGTTATTCACAGCTTATAACTGATTTGGCGTTGGAGTTTAAACCTATGACTCTCACCAACTTTATGATGACGTGTTTTAGTGTCTCTTTCAGGTGATGCTATGGGTAGGCATGAGAACTTAAGTGGCTAGGATTTGGAGAGCGTAGGAATGCATATAGAAGGATATCCCCGTTTCCTTCTTAGTTTTTATTTGTTCATTTAATAAGTGATACAGTGGCACACATATGTTTGTTTTGGTTATGTTACTTGTTTGTCTTGGGTAAGAGGTAGGACTGTTACCTACTTACCTAGACTCCTGCATTTGATGAGATATTGTCATGACTTTTGTGTCACCATTTTATGACATTTCTTATTTCATATAGTTATCTCTATAGACACGCCATGTTGTGATGATATCCATACGTCGCGCCCCATATTCCGCCATGGTGGGGTGTGACAGAATGGTATCAGAGACAATGGTTATAGAGAATTAGGTTGCCTAGTCGCGTAGCCTAGTCTATAGCTTAAGGGTCCCTGCATATAGGCGTCATTGGAGTATGTGTACATTTTATAATAATTGATGTGTTTGGATGTTATTTATTGTGATGTTTTGACTAGTATGAATTGAACAATAGTAAGTTCATACTTAGCCACATGTTATTTTCTTTTCGGGTTGTGACTAGTGAAGGTTGAACCATAATCATCCACTCTAGTCATTGTCGTATTTTGCTTAAATTGTATATTATAGTACATAATTTGGTACATGGTAGTTTCTATCTTTTGTTGGGTTATTTTATGTACCCGAGAGATATTATTTTCTTTTGATGTTTAAGTCATGTTCCCTAAGAATCATGTGGTGGTTCGAGTTAGTAGGAGTAGGTGGATATGAAGGATTTTAAGCTGTTTCCACTCTTATGGGCGACATGACTTATAACTGATTATGCTTTCGTTTTGGATTTTGTCTAGGCTGTTTTAGCTAGACTATGGATTTCTGTATTCCAAGAGTTTTACTATGTTATTTTAATAGATAGGGTTTTGGACCTTATTGGATATGTGGTTATGAGCTTATGTGAGTAGATGGATTTATGTGTTATATGTCGTATTGATTCTTATAAGTGTCATCATAGGAGGGAGTGCATTAGGGAAAGGGTAATTGTATAAGTATGGTGGCCAACATAGTTATACAAGTACCACAACTTCAATAGGTTCTCAAGTATGATTGCATGAAAGAGGGTTAGTACATGCTTGTATATGATGAGATGTAGAATTTGGGTATACGTATAATATATGGGTTTATGTAATAGCTGCCGATGAGATGGCTATTGTTCTTTTTGTGTTATATGTTTTGGGTTACTGTTGTGTTGTGTGATTATGGGGTCACACGATATGGTTTGGTTTTGGAGGTGGGCTTTATGCCTTGTTGTGGCACGGTGAGATGGTGATTACTCGTATGGAAAAAAACGAGCGTATAAAGCGATTGATTGACTTGACATGTATGATAACGAGTATGTTTGGGAGATTCGATAGGTATACATATGCGGATGTATATATACTAATAGATGTTATGTTATGATTTACGGTCGTTCAGTAGTTATTATAACTTGAACGTACCTAGTACTCTCTTGTGTTTAAACAATTTATTAGAGCTCGAGTTTGGGGGAGTTTCAACGACGTTTTGAATCTTTTGAAGTGTGTCTTGTAGCGTATTCTTTGAGTTTCATATTTCACGTGTACGTTTTAAAAATGGTGTTCCTGGTTTTAAGTCTATTGAAATAACTTGGGATTTCTTTTGAAATAATGAAATCTTTTGTGTTGGGTCTTACATTTCTTTTGGTCGGTATATATTGAGAAAAATGGGGACTTGGAAATCTATTATAAGGTTAGATAGTTGGTTGTATTCGGTAAAATAAGGGTAAGGTGTTGGAGTCGTGTTTGAAACAAGATGTAACATAAGATTTCTTTCTAATCAACACTTATTTATTTCAAATTCTAAAAGACTTTCTTTAAAATAAAGCGAAGTAAAATTTCTTTCTACTTACATAGTTTATATAATTGGGTTTAACCGATTCACGTCATTTATAAATATTAATACAAGGTTAAATTGAGCTTATGAAGATTTCACATACAATTTTATCTTTCATTAATATAAAACTGTTTTGGTCATAACTTGTTCGTTTTTAAAGCTTTTTGGATGATTCAAAAGCCTAAAATTATGTACTCGGAACGTACTTTTCAAATATTCAGAATATATAGTCATGGGAGGTCAGTATCTTGGCCGAAATTATTGTACAAGTGTCGGGTTAAAGGATGAGTTTGAATTGTAGTTTATTTTTATGATTTGGGATGCACGTGATACCTAGTTTTGAGTTGAGTTTTGAGTTCATCAAGAGGGTTGTTTGTAGATTGTTTGAGTCACATAGATGTGGGAGGTAATAATAAATAATAAAAAAAAAGATATATATTCTTTTGGAAAATTCAATCTTTTGCACGGTTTAAATAATATGTCGCGGGGCGTAACATGTTTGGTTGCCATTGGGTATTTCTTGGATTATTTTTCGTTGTCATGGGTCATTTTGAATTGATACACGTTTTGGGTTTGAGTTTTCTTTTGAGTCTCGTGGTTTTTGACTTGTTTTAAATTGGTGCACGTGAAATGTCGGTAGTTATCCGTGGGTTTGATTCGTTGATCGTATCTGATGGATTCAGGATGTAGTTTTGGTTTCGTATTGTTCGGGAGCGTTGAGGTAGTCATATGAAAGACTTGGTCGCGCCTACACGCTTAAGTAGGTGACCATGAGAGAACGGTCGGAATACCCTTAGTGGGGAGGAAAGAGGTTCGTAGACGAACTAATGTGGTCATGAGGTCTATTAGGAGTGCCAAGGGAGATGAATAGAGATTTGTGAAATGTATGGATATTGGCACAAGTAACGTGCCATAGAGAGTGTTGGAAGGGGATATAATACCTCAAAGGTATTTATGATTGTTCGTAAGGCATGTAAGTTTTTCGAAAATTTCTTGAGATTTAGTAGGTTTGCCTATTACTTTGAGGTAGAACCATGAATAAAGAAAGTAGGAGAAGTGAGAGGAGTTTTAGTTAGTGCCTTTCAAAAGCGATTGTTGATGGAATGATTTAAAAACAAGAGTTGTTAGAAATGGCAACGGATGCAAGGTAAAATTTGAGTTGCTTAGTAGTAGATTGGATGTGGAAAGCGGTTGAGTGGTCTGATGAGAGGAAGTATTGGTCTTTTAAAATGCGTGTAGAATTTTGCAAGTAAAACGAGGTAGGAATTTATTCGTATTGCCGCTAAGAGAGGATGCAAGGAGGGCGTAGTTGAAACTGCTAAGGATGTTGTATGAACGCTTTGGGCTTACGGTTATGCATTTGGCTTCGCCAAAGCACTAGCGGTTTTCATGGAGTCAATGAACCAAGTGTGCATGAACATGTATAAACGAGTTGTCATCCGGAGCATCGACGACATCTTGATCTACTCAAATCTTAGAAGGAGGGTGAGGCGAATTATGAGTGGGTTTTGGAGTTGTTAGGAAAGGGAATTATACGCGAGATTTTCAAGTGTGAGTTTTAGGATTAAGTTGGCCAGGACGAGTATTCAGAGATGATGGCATATCAAGGAACCAGCAAAGGGCGAAGTGAAGAAGGATGAGGAAGCGTTTTGGAGGCTGAAGAGGTGGATTGGATAATGAGCAGATCTTGGCATTATCAGAAGGACTGGTTGAATTCACGAAGCATGACGATACGTGGAGCAAGGATTTGGAGGTGTACGAGAACGACAAAAAAAAGCGATTGCTTATACGATGCAGGAACTAAAGATTTGGAAGAACTAGATAAGACTTAGTAGTGGAGCTGGATTGCTATATCTGCCTAGAATGCTAGAGGAATTTGGTGTACGAGACATAGAGAATGATCTATACGGATCATGAACGTCTCTAACACATATTTAATCATCTTGAATGAACATTTGGAAAAGGCGATGGGTGGAGTTAAGTGATGAAAGAAAAATTGCAAGGCCAAGTACCATCTGGGAAAGGCAAGCATAGTTGATGAGACATGGAATAAGAAGAATGAAGTGAAGCTGAGACGAACTTGAACTATATGGATGACGTATTAGGGTGGTTTGGATGAAGGATGTAGGTTGCACGAGTTGAGTTGTCTAAATCAGAGAACGCGTCAACATGTATGTTGCGTGGCTTGGACAATCATATGGAGAAAAGGGACGTAGACTATACTTCCTACATAGATAGGAGTAGCTTAGAAAGGGCGATGTAAGGACGAAATTGGTGAAAGTGACGAGAGTTGGGTGGTAGTCGATAGACTGACTAATTCATCTCATAGTTCAAGAGGAATGAGAAGTCACGTAGTTGGGAAGTTGGAAGAATTGCGTACGGATGTGATGGAATAGAGGGTTTTGCGTAAAGGTTAGCCTAATATGTATGGAGTGCCTTATGAAGGATTATGGCAAGGGAAGAAACGAAGGGAAGCATCACATCGTGATGTATGGTAGGAGTCGAGGAAGGAGAAGGAAGTGTGTATAGAAGCGAAGCATGAATGAAATAGGTCGAGATAGGAACCGAAGGTAGAACTCTGGTAGAGCCTAATGAGTAGAATAAAGCACAAAGCAGGCTAATATTGTCGTAGTGTGGAAAGGGAAATGGCACTGACCTATACTGATTGTTTGGGAGGCTTAGTATCGATAATCGAATAGATGAGGAGTTATAGGTGTGATGTGCCATAGGGACTGAAGGGAGTTGATGAACATGATTGGATATGAGTATATCCAACTAACTGGGAAAAGGATAGGCAAGTGAGATATTTATACAACCTTAGGAGTTACATTGAGGGCATGAGTGATTGATTTAGAGGGAGTTAGGAAACTCATTAGCGATGGCTGAGTTTTCATATAATGATGATTATCATACTAGAAGTCGATAAATGCCATTTGAGGCACTATATGAAAGGATAGGATGAGTTGTCCCCATTGTGGACTAGAATTGGTAAAAGAGGCTACTAATGTGGTAATGGTGTTTGTGGACAGAATGAGAGCAACAAGGGATGCTATGTAGAAAAGGAGGAAACCACTAGATTTAGTGAAAAAGTTATGTAGGGAGTTTCACCCATAGTAACGGGTGGTATGTTTTGGTAAAATGGAAGAGTTGATGTAGAGTTTTGTAGGTCCGTTTATGATCTTTGGAAAGATCGGACCATTAGCTTATGATCATAGAATTACCTGGGGGAAATGAGTTGTATACATGATACATTTCATGTATTAAGATTGGTAAAGGTTGTTTGAGAATGCATTTTGCATGTACGGTTATTCAGGACTTGTATTAATAAGAGTCTTTGTTTTATCAAAGAGTCATCTGTGAGATTTATTGACTGTGAGGTCAAGAGTTTGGCAATAAGTTTAATTATTTTTGGTTTGTATATGTGGTATTTTGAAACTTGAACTAAAGTTCACGTGGAAATGAGGGGAGTTCGTTTAGAACAAGTATCCTCATGTGATTTGTTGTTTGTGTGTTTGATCCTAAGGAGTAAATCTCGGGACGAGATTTCTATTAGGAGGGAGTGATGTGACAACCCTGGTTTTGAGGTTCGTCACTTAGTTTTATTTTGTGCTAGTTACGTGTCTTTACGTATTTATGTGCTTATTGGTGTGAATAGATTGTGGTTTGGATATCGTTTCCGGTACGGGGTACCTTGTGAGTGAAACGATGTGTGATGATTTCATGTTCATGAGTTCACATGGTAGTGACTATGAAATGAGATGGTGTTATTTAGTGGTTTTACGTATACATATATGTATTATAGAAAATCGTATTTTTACGATTTACGGTTTAGCATTTAGAGGTCTCGGATGAGGTAATTAGTCATATGGATATTTTTCGGGATGATTTTAAGTCATTTAGGACTTAGTTATAAAGTTTATTTCAAAATTTGAGATTTTTTTTAAAAGTGTATATTTTACGTCTTTTACGGTAAAAACGCGTAAATTTGACTAGTTTTACGGTTTTGAGGTTTTGGAAGCTTTAGGAGCTGAAATCAATTAAGACAAATTAAGGTAATATTAGTAGTATATTATTAAACAATAAAAAGAAAAAAAATAAAAAAAATGCATATAAAAGTCGGTTAGGCCGATTGGTTTAAAAAAAAAGAAAAGAAAAGGAAAGTGTAATGGGCTATGGGTTGAACTTGGGTTCACCCATACCCTATATAATGTTATAACTAAAAAAACAAAACCATTTTTTTTCTTCCTGGAGCATTAAGTCGACGACATCAAGAGAGTTTTTAGGGGTTTTCATAGTTTTTCATCTTCCATTGAATTAAAGGTAAAAACCTTCTTAAACCTTTTTAATTTAAATTGTTTTTATGTTTAATTAATCATCTTATGATGGATTTAGGTTAGGGTTGTTATAAAAACAGTAAATTAATGTGGTATTAATCATATTATGATGATTACATAATCTAGGGCTTCTATTTAATGATGTTATGGGTGATTAATTAGTTCAATTTGATTAAACCCGTTTTTAAAAACTGGGCAAAATTTTGAGTCAATTGTTTTGATCATATTGGGAGTTCTACAAACTTTTATTTTACGATCCAAGTATCCCTGAAAAGGTAATTGAAGTGGCTTTCCAATGCAAGAAACGAGAACTAAATTAGAGGTGGGAAGTGGGTCCAAAACAGGTTACAACAGTCAGAGGTCAAAACAGGTTTGAAGTCAGTCTGTTTTCTTTTTAAGTTTTGGGTTGTTTGGGGTACTTAGGGTTGCATTGGGATCTTCTCACGAATATGAGAGATGGTTTATATATTGTAGTAAGTATCTGAACTTGGGATAAGGTTGTGGTTTAGGGTAAGACCCCTTAATTGTAACAAACCTTTAGTATGTTTAAAATCAGGAAATCTGGAATGACAAAAGTATATATATATATATATATATATATATATATAAATATATATATATATATATATATATATATATATATATATATATATATATATATATATATATATATATATATATATATATATATATATATATATATATATATATATCGGGGCCTTAACAGTAGCTTTAAGGTTAGGGAAAGTGGGAGGTGTTAGCTAACATATGTAAGGGTATGAGTATTCCTTTTACATAAACCATGGGTATGTGTAAGTGGACGTTTGACTTAAAGTTTGGAGACCTAAAATTGGGACTGTTTTGTGTAAAATATGAACGGGATAGTTATTAAACTTAACCAAGTTAAGGATTTGTTAGGGAAGGGTAATGGGGTGATTAGAGCTTATCAATAAGGTATTTATATGGGAATAGGCTAGATGTCCATCATAGGTTGATGAGCCATCTTAGTGATTGGTTCATGTATTGATTTCGTGTTTTTGGTTTGTTAGCTTGTTGCTAGTGCGAGGACTTGTGAAGAAGCAATCAGGTGAGTTTCATAGTCCCATGTTTACTATTGATTTTGACTCTAGATGGGATGGAAGAGACACTGTGTTAAGTTATTTATAAATTGATGTTGTGAATGTTTTTAAGGTTTGAGATGGACTTGTGTGTACATTATGTGATTAACTGCTATGTGATTCTTGTTTGTGTATGATTTGGATTGGAGAGGTACATAGTGTGATCATCTATGGGACCAATGGATAATGACAAGGCGGGGCCTTGGGATAGGTACATAGTGTGATCATCTATGGTACCATGGTGTTTGGTAAGGATGGGGGCCTTGGATTTGGTTTGGAATGATTGATCTTGAATGTTAGTTGTTAATGCATACTTGTAACACATTTTTTATATGTTATTGTGTTGATGGTTGTTATTCACTGCTTATAACTGATTTGGCGTTGGAGTCTAAACCTATGACTCTCACCAACTTTATGATGACGTGTTTTAGTGTCTCTTTCAGGTGATGCTATGGGTAGGCATGAGAACTTAAGTGGCTAGGATTTGGAGAGCGTAGGAATGTATATAGAAGGATATCCTCGTTTCCTTCTTAGTTTTTATTTGTTCATTTAATAAGTGATACAGTGGCACATATATGTTTGTTTTGGTTATGTTACTTGTTTGTCTTGGGTAAGAAGTAGGACTGTTACCTACTTACCTAGACTCCTCAATTTGATGAGATATTGTCATGACTTTTGTGTCACCATTTTATGACATTTCTTATTTCATATAGTTATCTATATAGAGACGCCATGTTGGAATGATATCCATACGTCGCGCCCCATATTCCGCCATGGTGGGGTGTGACACATATCTGCTCTAGGAACATGTTCAGGAACCAGCTTTGAACTTGACGGTTCATTGCTGTGGTCTTGAGTTCCGAGTTCCGTGCGGTTGTGCACAGAAGTCTTTTGTCGTTGTAGATCGGGACTTAAACTGTTTTGTTCAAGTGCCATTTCTTGCAATTCATCGAATCTGATATGAATAGTTTCGACTATCAATTTTGTTCTCTTGTTGTACACTCTTAGACTTAGTTGCATATCCCACTAGAATGCATGCATCACCTTTCTCTTTCATCTTGTCCAGATTTTCACCATCTCGAATAATGTAACACGTACATCAAAAAACATGAAGGTGTTTGAGTGAAGGTTTGCGATCATTAATTATGTGATATGGTGTCTTTTCGTGTCTTGGGATAATTAAGGAACGGTTTTGTGTGTAACATGCGGTTGATACGGCTTCGACACAAAAGAATAATGGTAGTTTTTTGAAAATAATAATAATTTTCGAGCAACCTCAACTAAAGTACGATTTTGTATTTCAACAACTCCGTTTTTTTCAGGTGTTCGAGCAATAGATGTTTCATGTTCAGTCCCTTCGGCTTACAAATATTTCTTCAGAGTTGAATTCAAGAATTTTGTGCCTCTGTCAGTACGTACCACTTTTACTTTAGCTTGAAGACCATGTTGTATCAGCTTAAGGAAGTTAATGAGAACCTCAGGTGTTTCATCCTTAGACCTTAAAAAGAGGGTCCACGTGTACCTTGAGTAGTCATCGACAATTAACATAACATATTTCTTCCCATTGATACTTTGAACATGCATGGGTCCACACAAATCGATATGAAGAAGATCTAACCGTCCTTTTGAGCTTGGTGTAGTCTTTGTCTTGAAACTACTCCGTTTAGCTTTGCAAAGCTCACAAGAAGAACAAAGATGATCCTTGATGAATTTCAAGCTAGGAAGGCCTCGCACAATATCTTTCTTGGAAAGAAAGTTGATGGTATCAAAGTTAAGATGAGATAAACGTTGATGCCATAACCAAGCTTGAGTCGTTGAAGCTTTAGCCATGAAACAGATTGGAGTTGAAGATGTGGAGTCTTGTAGTGAAATGGTGTAGAGATCAGTACCCCGTGAACCGGTAAGTAAGTCATTCCCATCATAATCACGAACAAAACATGTCTTCTTTCTGAAAGCAACCTCCAAATCCGCATCACACAATTGACCAACCGAGAAAAGATTGTGATTGAGCCCTTCAACGTAGTAAACCCTTTTGATAGTGATATTCCCCTGAACCAAGTCTCCATATCCTACGATCGGTGCAAATTGATCATTTCCGAATCGGACCGTACCCAGGAACTTCTCCACGAAGTTAATTAGAAGCTTGAGATTCCCCGTCATGTGCTTCGTGCATCCGGAGTCCAGTATGAAGAGAATTATCTCGATCACCTGCAGAAGAGTTAGAACACGATGGAGCATTTGCTAAATTGGATTCCATGTTAGTTGTGATTTACGATTCATTAGTTTTCCTAGTTTCATCACTTAAAGGCATACTAACGCACGCAGTCACATTTTTGTCCTATCCTTAGGCATCCATTTATATCTGGAGGACATTGATTAGCAAACCACCATTTCCAAGACTTGCTAGCAGACTCATATAATTCCCTAATTCTGCTTCTAGGGTTCTTAGTGGCGTAGTCTGATGCAATACTTTTCTCAGGGGGTTGCACCAGAATGGTTCACTTTGCGTTTGGGTTTTCTAGCACTAATAGGCATCGCAGTTTGCTTCTTAGTTCTAGTAGCTACGCCTTTGACATTATTCGAAACACACATAGCATGATTAGTATTAGCACACCTTCCATATTTCACACAAACAAACTTAACATTAAAAGCATTAAAAGTCGAATCATTTAAATCGTCATTACACGCTATTACAGACGTTTTATTCTTAGAAACATTGAAAATCCTAGGGTGGTCATCTACTTCCTTCATCTTCCCTTGACTTTTGTTTTGCCAAACCTTTTCATTCATTTGAGTGCTCTTAAGCTGAGGCCGGCTAACACTATCAGTGGGGACTACTCTTGTAGTAAAAGACACACGTCTATTAGTGTTTCTAGAAGTCTGAGGTGATTGACTTTCTTTGTTGTGTGTGGGTTTAGTGGCCAATCTATACATCCCTGGTTTAACCACATTTGTGTTCTTAATGCTTTGTTATCGAATATGTGTTTTGGGATTGTTTTGTGGTAACCTATCCTTCCCATCCGTCTTGGGGCAAACCCAGGTTTTGCAAATGTAGAATTAGAGAAAACATATGGTTTTCCCAAGACAGAGGGTCTAGTCACTTTCTGCGCATTGGGTTGTCTTACAACAGGTTTCTTAACACTAGGTTCCACAATTTTCCCACCCATCTTAGCAACAAGTTTCTTCAACTCTGCTATCGCTATTTCCCTGTCTTGTAACTGAGCTTTCAACTCTTTAATTTCCAAACTCCTTTCATTCATTTCTCGACACATTTGGGAAAGTTTTTCTTGCAATTTGTTATCATGTGGAAAACTTCCTATGTCTTTTTGCAAAGCAAGTTCAAGATAATGACAATGTTATTGAAGGAAATCAGTTTTGTTTTGAAGTAAATCAAAAGCCTTTCTATCAACATTTTCTTTTCGTTTCGAAAGCTCAAGTTCAAGACGCTCACATTCTTTGATCTTATCAAGATATTTGCATGCAACATCAGAATATTCATCGATATCAGCACAAGATTGAAGAGTAACACACAAAATATCTTTGGAGAGACATTGTTCAACTCTGATATCGCTATTTCCCTGTCTTGTAACTGAGCTTTCAACTCTTTAATTTCCAAACTCTTTTCATTCATTTCTCGACACATTTGGGAAAGTTTTTCTTGCAATTTATTATCATGTGGAAAACTTCCTATGTCTTTTTGCAAATCAAGTTCAAGAGAATGACAATATTTTTGAAGGAAATCAGTTTTGTGTTGAAGTAACTCAAAAGCCTTTTTATCAACCTTTTCTTTACGTTTCGAAAGCTCAAGTTCAAGACGCTCACATTCTTTGATCTTATCAAGATATTTGCATGCAACATCAGAATAATCATCCATATCAGCACAAGATTGAAGAGTAACACACAAAATATCTTTGGAGAGACATTCTTCTAAGAGTAGATCATGTTTGTTTGAAATATCTGATTTGTCATTTTGAAGTTCATTAATTTCTTTTTCAAGAGACTCGACATATTTCAAATCATCAAACATTTCAGACCTAATCAATTTTTCAAACTCAAGTACATGTTCTTTTATTATCTTCGTATTTGGTATTAAAAGTTCTTTCACAAGCACATTTATGTCGTGAGGAATCTCTGTTTTCCACTTATCCTTTTGACATTTTTTCCAATCGCTTTCAACAATTGATTGAACATTATCAATATATTGTTTAAGAAAACCAAGTGTTTTTCTACTTTTGCTTTTAGAAGCATCAAGAGGCAAATAGTTAATATATTTAAAAACGTTAGTTTTCCTCTTAGTGGCAAAAGCTTTCTTCCATTGAATTCGTCTTTGTTTGCATTCTAAAAACAATTCCTCACGAGACTTCTGTTTTTGTGGAGTGAAAAGACCATAAAGACTGTTTTCATAAGCATAATTATATGGTGTCACAAAGTCTTTGTTGACCGGTGATCTACTCTCCTCATCCCAAAGGGACGTCTCTTCACTATCGAGGCTAGCTACTGGGCAATCATGATCGGTCCATTCGGACTCATCAAGATATAGGCAAGGGTTAGCAGCTTGAGCTTGTTCGAGGTACTTGGGGCTTGCAAAATTGAAAAACGACCGAGGTGCTATCATTCTAACGGTTTGAATAGAGTCATGCGTTTTATAAACAACTTTTTTCAAAAAATAGACTTGTTCTTCGAGATCCTTTACTTTTTCAGTATCTTTGCCTTGTCTATTTTTGAAATCTTGTTTTAATTTTTCAACCTCTTGTTTCTTTTCGTCAAGAATTTTAGTAGAATCGGTGGTATTCATAGAAAGCCTCTGTTCAAGTTCATTAACTTTTGTTGTGGCAATGTACGTTTTTTAACGTTCATCACTTAATAAGACATTAAATTGACGTTTTTCTTTTGTTAACAAATCAAGAGCTTCGTTGTATTTATTTTCAAAATCGTCCTTTTTAACGTTGAGAACACGACTTTTGTACCCCTCAAGCTCTTTGGTCGTTTGAAGAAGCTCAACCCTATAACTATCAATAGTCTCACTAGATTTTATAAGAGCGGCTTTGCTTTCTTCAAAGTTTTGAGTGAGCGCTGCGTTTGCCTTCTTTAATTGCTTTTGACTTTTTCTATTTTCATTGACATCTTTTTGTAAACTAGCAATTAAATTAGCAATGCGACACGCTCCTCATCATCATACTCATTTACATGTTGATCATCCTCAAACTCATTATTGAAGATGTCTGATGAATCGGGTATGGTATTGCTATCAACCGTTTCTATCATACACGTGTCAGTAATTGTTGTTGGTAGATCACTATGCTCATGTGTATCACCAAACACATTATATTCATCATCATGTTGTACCTTATCAATTGGCTCGGTATCAAAGATAGGACCATTGTCATCTTTAATGACGTTAAGGACCTCATGAATCTTTGCCATGTATGAATAATGTGCCTCGAGTTCTTGGTCGGAGAGTTCATCATCTGTGTCGTCAAGTATTTCTTCTTCCTCAGCTGATAACTTGATCCCAGCTTCCATTTTCTTGCATAGCAGCATCTTTTCCTTATGATAACCATAATCTTTGACCCTCTTTGGCTGCCTGCATTCCCTAGCCACATGCCCATAACCTCGGCAGTTAAAACACTGAATCCCAGTTTGTTGCACAACTTGAGTACCAACAGTTTCCCTATTTCCAACAACAGTAGCAACCCTCTGATTGTCATACTTTGCAGGTTGTCGATCATACTTTGGAGGACTCTCATCACGTCTTCGTGTGTCATACCTTGGAGGACTTTGAGCATAGTTGTTCCTCGTGTTAGATGATGTTCTAAGGTTGTTGTTGGTAGGTTTGTAGATTTTCCTGTATTGTTTCATAATAAAAGCCATTTGTTGCTTGAATTCCTTATCCTTTTGAGCAAGTTCTTTATCACTATCTTCTTTGGATGATTGCTCAGGTGTGGGTGATGGTGCTCTTGCAACTTCTTTGCCTCGGGATCTTGTTGGAGCATGTGACTTAGAGACAGTGTATGATCGTGGTGATGATGATTGAGTGGAGTAGGTCTTTGGAACACGAGAACGATTATCTAGGTAATGTTGAGTGGTAGACGCCAAAGCAAGTGGATTTGAAACCTTTGCAGCACATTCAGCTCAAAGTTCATTTGCTTCATTTTGAAATTGTTTCAAAACATCAAAGAGCGTGTGATATGAATCTTCACCTAACTTTTTTTGTTGTTTCACCAAGGTGACAAATTGTGTCCACTCTGGTTGAAGTTGCTGTAGAAATTGGACATTGACTTGCATGGTGGAAATTTGCAAGTTGTTTCGCGTCATGTCATTCATCATTTTGTAGAATCGGGAGTAGTAAGAATCAATTGATTCCCCATCCTTTGATGTAAACTTGCCAAAGTCCCAAAACATCTTAGTTTTCATGTCTTGTTTGTTAAGTGATTCACCTTGTTGCAATCTTTCAATAGCCGTCCACATTTCTTTAGCAGTAGAACATGCATCAACCGTGGAATAAATATCATCTCCAATGCCACTGAGAATTAAGTAGATTGCTTCCTTTTCTGCATCAAACCAAGCACGATTCTCTGGTGTGAGGTCGTTTCTCTTTTCATCACGTTCATATGCAAGTTGTTCTTCAGTTGTGTCTGTGGCTGGTACTCCAGGAACTTGAATCCTTGAAAATTTATAGGGTCCATCAAAGATACATTGCCTTAAAGCATCACCGTTAGGTTTTGTGTCAAGGTAACGTAGAAAACGAGATTGCCATTGATCATATCGACCCGACACAAGCATTGGTGGTCTCTCTTTGTTACCCGCCACCATTATGTTTTTGTTCGTCACACGATATTCGGCGGTAGAATCCATCTCAATATTCATTGAAATGATGAATTGAATGTGGATCTTAAGTAGTTGTGTTGTGATAGTTTTGTTGTGTTGTGATTGTTTTGTTGTTGAAATTCCGAAAATAACGATTTTTCTCAGTCCGACAATAAATTCCTCAGTCTGACAAAATGGTAGACCTAGAAAATTTGTAATCACCAAATTTTGAAATCGAGCTAGAAGCGTAATGTTATTATGGAAAAAATTTGAATCTACTTGACGTGAAAATTTTAACTTTTTTTTAATCTTCGTGTAAACTATGTTTCGGGACAAGTCTAGATAGTGGCTAAGTCTAATAAGTACTCGAACAAAATTTATATGTCCATCGCGATGTCCATCAGAATACCCATCGCACTCTTAGATCGCAAGTCTGATGACACTCGTAGATCGCAAGTCTGATCGCACTCTTAGATCACAACCCTGATCGTACTCATAGATCGCAACCCTGATCGTAACCCTGATCGCAAGTTGAATTGCAATGGTAGATCGCAAGTTGGATCGCACTCTTAGATCGCAAGTTGGATCGCAATGCTTGATTGCAAGTTGGATCGTAATGCTGGATCGCAAGTGCTAGATCTCAAGTTGGTGATCACAATCCACGATCGCAAGTAGAAACCCCGAGGGCTGTTGCGATCGGAATAGACGATCGTAATGAGTAAACCCTTTCCGAGACTTGAAACCAACAAATAATGGAGATTTCTTACCTTGTAATCCGAGATAGAAAGCAAACCATAATAAACAAATCCTTACCACATGTATGAAAGATGTAGAGATGTATAGAGGAATATTTAGAGCACAGAAAACACAAGAAAAAACTTGAATCCGAGTAGATTTTATGTTAAAATCACACGAACTAAGTAGTAAATCAACAACGAATCACAAAACTACCCCATGGCGATTGACACCAATTGTTGTCCCTAAATTTATGATGATTCTACTCGAATAAAGAAGAAAGAAAGGTAGATAAAAGATGGAAGATTTCCAGAGAGAGAAAGTAGTGAGAGAAAGTAGAGAGAAGTGTGTGAAACAATGAGAATGTTAGATTAAGAGAAAATGAATCAACCAACACCCTTCTTAACATGCTAGGAAGGGTATTTATAGCCTTTGCCTACATGTGGCATAATGGGCTATATGATTATGGGTCGGGCTTTCCTTTTGGGCTTTGGTTACTTATGAATGAACCTTAGCTTAAATTTAAGCCCGTAATACATGACTAACCTACTACCCATTACAACGTTCTAATATACGATACATAATAAACATATGATCGAGCATTCTTGTTTGACTCAATATTTTGAGGCTAACACCTTCAAACCTTCACAATCATCAATGACGTCCGCTTCCAAGACTACCAAGTACTTCATCTAGGCCGCGTCAAACATTGATTTTGGAGTGGACGAAGGGAAGATCAACCAAAACAACTGTGTGGCATTACTCATACACTCAAATCCCCTTCACACTCTGTTGTTTCAGTTCTTGAAGAATTGCTTTATTTCTGAAGCCCTTACAAGAACCCGATCCACCTGTTATTCCTAATATCTCAAAGAATTTTAGTTCTCATCCGAAGTAGATCATGCAACAAATAGCATCTCATTCAACCTTTCTAACCATCCCAAAACCCTAACCTTCGACTTAAGTGATTTTGCTAAAATTATTGGACTTAAGGTAAAAGATGACATGGTGGCAGTACCTAGTAGTGACACAGTGAAGAAAGCTTTGATGACCCATAAACCCATTGATGATGACAACAAACCCTTCACCACTGACTCTTTTATCAAGAGATCTCTCATCAAGATCAACTTTTTCTCACCTTTGTGGAAGACACTGATGTTGTACGTCATCAAATGTTTGGGTGGAAACCAAGGATCATATGATAAACTAAATGCGTCTCAGCAGGCGATTGTTTACAGCCTCATCTAGGGTTTGGATATTGGGATTGCTCACATCCTCTACACAGACCTTATTGCAAAGTTGGTGAACAAAAGAAAGAAGCATAGACTGCCAACTATCTGCTATACAAGATATATATGTTTGATCATTGAGCACCTCTTGGGTGATGATTACTTGAACTCTGACCTTATCTCATTCTCTCATTTCCATATTATCGCTGCATCCTTGAATATTGCGCTAGAAGATGAGGTGCCACTCTCTAGGAATATGTTAAAGGTTGTTGGTCTTGCTGGACCAGAGGAGCTCTTGATCCCTCAAAACTCTAAGGTGCATGCTGATAAAATGTCTGACAATTCTTTGTCCAAGACCTCTATGCAGACTATCACTCAGCCCAAGGCTCCCAAATACAAGAAGAAAAAGAAGAAGTAAATCCCCCTTCATCTAAACCTAAATCTTCAAAAGATGTCCAAAGGAAGAGTAAAACTAAGAAACATCCATATGTTGCTCAACCAGATGATGATGATCTTGAGCCTAAACCTTATCACGTTTCACAATAAAAGAGTCTCAAGGGTTAATCCTTAATAGGGGATCTGGATAATCACACCCAACTATATTAGGGGCAACGAATGGTGAGCCTTCACATTATTACAAACTCACAATAAAAGAGTACCAAGGAAAAATCCTTAGGGGGGCTGGATAATCACACCTAGCTTTCCTAGGGGCAGCGAATGACGATCCTTAACTTCATTACAAACTCATCATTCATGTACTAACTTATTTTATACAGGAACAAACTCTTAATGATGAACAAATGGGTGATCAATCATACACAGTCATAGATGACGACATCGCTGGAGTCTCCACTGTAATGGAACATGATGCATCCGATTTAGAGTCTATGCCAGATGATGATGTGATGGAAATTGATTATGATGCCACAATCTCTAGGTTTGAGGACATTGAGGATGATGACAATCAAGTAACTTTTGCTGTTAACTGCTCTGCTATCACATCCCTGCCAAATGTCCAAGAGCTTGCAGCCTAGAGAATTTGGTCTCAGCGACAAGCTATTACAAGCCTAAGCCCAATCCATTTCACCATAATGCCAAATTTTCAAGAGCTTGCGACCATGAAACTATGGGAACAACAACAAGCCAAGCCTATTCCATTCCCCTCAAAAGAGGTGACTTGAGTTCATCAAAGCCTGATCTTACATAGAACATCATCCTATATGAGCTTCAAACTATCCCAAATGGTAAAATGGATCTAAACAACAACTTGGAGAGCTCCTTGATTGTAGGTATTTTAGTCAATTGTTTTATAAAAAACAAATAACCCTGGCAAGTATTAAGTCTTACGATTTAATGAAAACCGTAAAACTGATAAATGCGAGTTTGTTCCTCAAGGGAGGTTTGTTGTGTTTATGTGCCAATATAATAAAAACAATGTTTGGATTAATGTCGTTTTTGGGTTTGGAGAAAGAAAATTAAAAGACGAGTTACACTACAACGTAAAACGTAAAACGATGACGTAAATACGTAAAACGCGACGAAATAAAAAATTAAAGCTAAAATTTAATTAAAAATCAAAACTAAGTTTAAAATAATATAAATAAGAATAAAAATTCAATAAATAAATTTTAAAACCTTTTATTAATTAAATATTCAATTTTAAATGCTAATTAAAGCCCTAAAATTAAATATAATTAACAAAAAGCGTAAAATATTATTTTATCAAACAAATATCTTACTTATATTATTTAAACACTAAAAAGTATTTTTCCTAAATTTTAGAAACTATTTTTCTATCTTTAAAACACTAAAAATAATTTTTGAACTAAAATAATGATAAAAAATAATAAAATAATGCTAAAATTAATTTTAGTTTTTGAAAAATCTTAAATTATATTACTAAATAGTAGAAAAATGAAAATATTGAAAACAAAACTTTTTTACCTAATAAGACAAAACAGTTTGAAATAAAACTAATTTAAAACTTAAATTATTTCTAAAAAAATAATAAAATAAGGTGAACAGTGAAATTTATATTCTAAAAATCTTAAAATAATTAACTTAAAATAAGAAAAATTTTAAAACTGAAAATTACAACTTTTAGCTACTAAAAGACAAAAACAGATTTAATTAAAACTAATTAAAACTTAAACAAATATTTAAAATATTAAAATGAATAGTAAAATAAAAACAAACTTAATGAAAAATCTCAAAATAAATTAACAAAACTAAGAAAATTAAAAAGAATGCAAAATGATAAAAAAACAGGCACTAAAGACAAAAAAACTAGATTCTGAAAGTGACAGTTGGGGACTCTTTATCCTTTTCCCCAACAGTGGGTAACTTAAGTATATCAATGGGAAATTGTTCCCACTACTCTAAACAGAAAAAACAAAGATGTGTGATTTGAGAGCTTATTACTTGGATTTGTGGGATTGTGGGGAGTCACATAAATGCTAAAAACACAAAGTCCAATGCAACAAAATTAGAAAATAAGCAGATTTCAGTCACTGTGATGAAGATATGGGGTCTGATGGGTTTGACTAGTGAAATGACTACTAAGACGAATTTCAACAAGCCAAATCTCACACAAAACACAACCAAACTTCAACTGATAAACTCCAAACCCTAGATTAGCATCTACGTATCCAGATTAGAAGATTTGAAATCAAAATCTTCTAAAACAACCTAGATTTGCCTACTAATTGTTTTTGACTGATTTTTACCAAATTTTAACATGAAAAATTCCTTTTTAAGCTAACAAACTCCAAGCCAACTATCAATATGCCTTACCACTTACAATTAGGGTGTGTTTAAACTGAAAACATCCTACCTTTGTGTCACCCAATGCTAGCATATAGCAGACCCAAACACCCCTTAATAATCAGCTTAACAAATTTTTTCAAACAAAATTTTTGAAAACAAATCCAATCCTATCTAAAATGTATGTAACCAAGATTAAAGCAACAAATGAGCATAAACAATCACACTAACATGCAAACAGGTTCACACAATACCACGATAATCTATAAACTAGCAAAAAAATGAATAAGGAGGTTCAAGCCTTACCAGCTGATGCCTTCCCTTATGATTTATTGTGAGCTTATGGTAGTTTATGAGGGTGTGTAGAGAGCTCTGTTGGATGGTATACAACAGACCAAGAGGGTGAAAATATCTTCAACATCAAAGTAAAAAAAATGATGATGGTGGACTAGTTTTGGAAACCTACACAAAACAACCAACCAAAAGACAAATTCAAGCTTGAAAAGCTATACCAAAAGCTTGTCAAGGGTTTTGGTATGAGCTTGTTCAAACAATGATAGTTAAACCAAACAAAAGAAACAGATTTCTGAAAAATGAACCACTTTTTGAAAACCGAACTTTGAAAACCAAACTTTTTGATCAAACTAAAACTAATGCAGCTTATACAAGCTTGTGATGCTTATTTGGGTGTCAACCAAATAAGCACACATAAGCTCCTACAACCCGTGACTAAAAACAAAAGGTTTTAGCCAAGTGTCCTTGAACTAAAACCTTTGTTAATGAAACACTACAACACTTGGAAAACTAAATTGTTTACACTAAAAGAAAGAAATAAAGGAACTCAGATTTCTTGTAGAGTTTTAAAAGAAACACTTTAAATATTCATTCACTTAAAAAAATTTACAAAGAAAATCTGGAACAAAGTGAATACAAGTCACATACGACTGTATTTATACAAGGTAGAAGAAGATTCTAGTAGCTAAAACCCTAGCAAATGAAAAACCCTAAATGCCCTTGAGTCTTGAACTTTTGAAATCAGTCAAATGCATCATGTGATTGCCAGCTTGTTTGAACTGATCTTGGACGTTCTTTTCCATCCTTTGGGACCAAGTAATGTATATTAGTTGTTGGATGGTATGAAGATTCCTTCTTTACCATATTGGGGGTGACAGGGGATACGTGTGGGGGCCATTTGGGTCATGGGTGAGTTTGTTTGTGGTGTGGGTTTTGATTAGTGAAAGGTTAATTAGGGTTCTAGAGTTTATAAAGGGAAAACCCCTTGTTATGAAGGTAATCATGATTAGGGTTTATAGGTTGGGATTAGGGGTGTTTTAGGAGTGATGGGTGAATAGGACACGTTTTAGGAGGGAAAGAAAATATTTGACTATTTTGACTCGAATTAACTGATTTATTAATCAGTTTGATTAATAAATTCAGTTGTGAGGTGAGTGGATGAGGACGTGGTTGGGGGTATGTGAGGTGGGGGATGATGGTTTGTGGGTTGACTGGTCAAAGTGAGGTGGCGGGGTGTGATAGGGTGGATGGAGATTGGTTGTCTGGGCAATTTCAGTGCTCCACATTCCAAACTCTGTTCAATTAAAGTTTAAACAGCCATACTTGCATTTCCCTTTATAATAAACTTTTTGTTTTTGCACTTTTGCCACAATAACTTTTGAAAAGTTATTTCCAAGGGTTAAACTTGCATTTCTTGAATCTTCAAGGGCCAATCATGTATACACTTGATATTTTAGGGACCCATTTGTAATTTTGAGGTTTTACAAGGGTATAAAATGACAAGTCTTCAATAGTTAAGGGACCAATCTTGACAAATCTTTAAACTTCAAGGGTATTTTTGGAATGCGGCTTCGTTTCCTTTTGCATCTCAATGAGAAAAGACATAAACACATTCGTCAACTTATTGACTTTCGCGTCAACTCTCTCAATATCGCGATTAGAATTACTAACATTGGCGACATTGGCAACACTCGTTGCGTTGCGGAGTTGGTAAACCTTGGATCGATTCTAGATAATCATTAATGTATCTTTCGGAGTTTTACACAAAAAGTTGCCACCGGCGGCGGAATTCGGCGAATCTTGTTCTTGAAAACTAAGACCGTTATAAAACGTATCGATTTGGTGCAAGTAAGAAAATCCATGGTGAGGACATTGCCTAAGCAATTCCTTAAAAAGATCCCACGCGTCTCTAAAAGATTTATTCGGTTTTTGCTCAAATCTCGTAATCTCGTTTTTGATAAACGTCGTGTTAGACGATGGGAAAAATGATTAACGAATTTGGAAACGAGATCCTTCCACGTAATTATGGAATTAGGTGGCTCTTTCTTGTACCAATCCTTGGCGGCACCATCGAGCGAGTACACAAAAAGCATAAGCTTGACGACATCGGTGTCGACGTTATTAAACTTGCTCGTGGCTAAAAGACTCAAAATTTCGAATATGATCGCGAGGATTATCCACCTCACGACCTCGAAACTTCATAGCTTGTATCAACAAAAGCATTCTACTCTTAATCTCAAAATTCTCCGATTCGATAGAGGGAATTACGATCGCGTCTCCATAATCCTCGGTGGGCGCTTGGAGCAGTTCCATCATCGAACGATTGTCGGCCATCTCGTCTATGGTCTCTTCAACAACGATATTAGGAATGTCGGTTTCTAAATCTCGTTTACGTCGTCTATATCTTCGATTTTGATTGCATCGATTTGAAGCGTCGCTAGAATTAGAATAATCCTTCGATCGAGTGCGCATGCACTAAGAGTTGCGGTTATTCGTTTTTTTACTTTTTTTTGGTTTTTGATTGTTTTTTAATTTTTTGGGATTTTTGTGTATTACGTAGACTCAAATCTACAAAACTCTCATCGAATCAATTTCTCGATTAAAGGAGCCTCAAGGAATGAAAACGACCACGTTGAGTGAACGCCTTCGATGACTTTAGAACGTTGGTGGAACACCAAAACATTCAAGAGGGTTTAATCTTGAAAACAAGCAAATATATATGATACGTAGAAAATACTTCGGTTGGCAAACCCTCGATTAGCCCTCTTTCTCAAAACACGCACAAGTAAGCGGAGGAAACGAGGCGGTGCTAAGCACTTAAAAGCCTTTTTCCTTTAGGTCGTGAAATACAATCGCCTTATACCCACCTTATAGTTTGTGTTAATCAAAATTAAGCTTCACGAAAGTATTTATCTAGTTTGCCTTTTGTTTTTGCTTTGGATTCGAATACAATAATTGAGTGATGAAATCCCAATTAAGGTTGCTTTTTCACGCTTTTGGAGATATTGTATATTTATTGTGATACGTAAATACAATATATTAATAATATTCACAAGAAAGCGAAAACCAATATATCTACAATATATTAAAAGATTGTTTTGTGTTTAATTTAGGAAAACTAAACACGATTTATTTGGATATTATAATATAGTAGAAAAAAATAACAAAAATGAGTATGTACGATATTTACGCTTTCCAATAATTGAAAAGCAAAAACGCACTACTCACACAAACACGATATGCATAATGGCACACAAATACACCTTCCCCGGCAGCGGCGCCAAAATGATTGTAGGTATTTTAGTCACTTGTTTTAGGAAAAACAAATAACCGTGACAAGTATTAAGTCTTACGATTTAATGAAAACCGTAAAACCGACAAATGCGAGTTCGTTACAGGGAGGTTTGTTGTGTTTATGTGCCAATATAATAAAAACAATGTTTGGATTAGTGTCGTTTTTGGGTTTGGAGAAAGAAAATTAAAAGACGAGTTACACTACGATTACACTAACACGTAAAACGATGACGGAAATACGTAAAACGCGACGAAATCAAAAATTAAAGCTAAAAATTAATTAAAAATTAAAACTAAGTTTAAAATAATATAAGTAAGAATAAAAATTCAATAAATAAATTTTAAAACCTTTTATTAATTAAATATTCAATTTTAAATGCTAATTAAAGCCCTAAAACTAAATATAATTAACAAAAAGCGAAAAATATTATTTTATCAAACAAATATCTTACTTATATTATTTAAACACTAAAAATTATTTTTCCTAAATTTTAGAAACTATTTTTTATTTTAAGACACTAAAAACAATTTTTAAACTAAAATAATGATAAAAAATAATAAAATAATGCTAAAATTAATTTTACTTTTTGAAAAATCCTAAATTATATTACTAAACAGTAGAAAAATGGAAAATATTGAAAACAAAACTTTTTTACCTAATAAGACAAAACAGTTTGAAATAAAACTAATTTAAAACTTAAATTATGTCTAAAAAAATAATAAAATAAGGTGAACAGTGAAATTTCTTTTCTAAAAATCTTAAAATAATTAACTAAAAATAAGAAAAATTTTAAAACTGAAAAATACTATTTTTAGCTACTAAAAGACAAAAATAAATTTAATTGAAACTAAAAATATTAAAATGAACTGTAAAATAAAAACAAACTTAATGAAAAATCTCAAAATAAATTAACAAAACTAAGAAAATTAAAAAGAATGAAAAAACAGGCACTAAAGACAAAAAAACTAGATTCTGAAAGTGACAGCTGTGGACTCTTTGTCCTTTTCCGCAGTAGTGGCTAACTTAAGTTTATTAGTGGGAAATTGTTCCCACTGCTCTAAATAGAAAAAACAGAGATATGTGATTTGAGAGCTTATTACTTGGATTTGTGGGAAACCAAAGGCACCCCCACAACCAGTTGGGTTGTAGGGAGTCACAGAAATGCTAAAAACATAAAGTCCAATGCAACAAAATCAGAAAATAAGCAGATTTCAGTCACTGTGATGAAGATATGGGGTCTGATGGGTTTGACTAGTGCAAATGACCACTAGGACGAATTTCAACAAGCCAAATCTCACACAAAACACAACCAAACTTCAACTGTAAAACTCCAAACCCTAGATTAACATATACTTATCCAGATTACAAGATTTGAAATCAAAATCTTCAAAAACAACCTAGATATGCCTACTAACTGTTTTTGACTGATTTTTACCAAATTTTAAGATGCAAAATTCCTTTTTAAGCTAACAAACTCCAAGCCAACTATCAATATGCCTTACCACTTACTATTGGGGTGTGTTTAAACTGAAAACATCCTACCCTTGTGTCACCCAAAGCTAGCATATAGCAGACCCAAACACCCCTTAATAACCAGCTTAACAAATTTTTTCAAACAAAAATTTTGAAAACAAATCCAATACTATCTAAAATGTATGTAACCAAGATTAAAGCAACAAATGAGCATAAACAATCACACTAACATGCAAACAGGTTCACACAAAACCACAATCATCTATAAACTAGCTAAAAATGAATAAAGGGGTTCAAGCCTTACCAGCTGATACCTTTCCTTATGATTTCTTGTGATCTTATGGTAGCTTATGAGGGTGTGTAGAGAGCCCTGTTGGATGGTCTACAACAGACCAAGAGGGTGCAAATATCTTCAACAACAAAGTAAAAAAATGATGATGGTGGACTAGTTTTGGAAACATGCACAAAACAACCAACCAAAAGACAAATTCAAGCTTGAAAAGCTATACCAAAAGCTTGTCAAGGCATTTGGTATGAGCTTGTTCAAACAGTGATAATTAAACCAAACAAAAGAAACAAATTTCTAAAAAATGAACCACTTTTTGAAAACCAAACTTTGAAAACCAAACTTTGAAAACCAAACTTTTTGATCAAACTGAAACTAATGCAGCTTATACAAGCTTGTGATGCTTATTTGGGTGTCAACCAAATAAGTACACATAAGCTCCTATAACCCGTGACTAAAAACGAAAGGTTTTAGTCAAGTGTCCTTGAACTAAAACCGTTGTTAATGAAACACCACAACACTTGGAAAAGTAAATTGTTTACACTAAAAGAAAGCAATAAAGGAACTCATATTTCTTGCAAAGTTTTAAAAGAAACACTTTAAATATTCATTCACTTAATAAAATTTATAAAGTAAATCTAGAACAAAGTGAATACAAGCCACATACGGCTGTATTAATACAAGGTATAAGAAGATTCTAGTAGCTAAAACCCTAGCAAATGAAAAACCCTAAATGCCCTTGAGTCTTGAACTTTTGAAATCATTCAAATGCATCATGTGATTGCCAGCTTGTTTGAACTGATATTGGACGTTATTTTCCATCCTTTAGGACCAAGTAATGTATATTAGCTGTTAGATGCTATGCAGATTCCTTCTTTGCCATATTGGGGGTGACATGGGACACGTATGGGGGCCACTTGGGTCATGGGTGAGTTTGTTTGTGGTGTGAGTTTTGATTAGTGAATGGTTAATTAGGGTTCTGGAGTTTATAATGGGAAAACCCCTTGTTATGAAGGTAATCATGATTAGGGTTTATAGGTTGGGATTAGGGGTGTTTTAGGAGTGATGGGTGAATAGGACTGATAGGTGTGAAAACACCCATCCTTTTACTACTTAACTATAATAATAACCAAGCCAAAACGTGTATTTAATGTCGTAAAAGTCGGAATTATGCGTGGTTTGTGTTTTTATTGTCTTTTAGGACCAAAAGATGAAAAAGGAAGAAAACACGGGCTTTCAAGGACTTTTATCGAAGAAAAAAAGACAAAAGACGAAGTCAAAAGATCAAGAGTGCAAAAAGAACGGAAGTCCAAGGCCTATTCTGAAGATTTATCGAAGAAAAATTCTAAAGACGGAAGTTTAACGAAGTCGAAGAACCAAATCTAATTAATGAAGAAATTAGAAGACGAGTTCATTTTATCTATCGACAAATCCTGAGACAAAGTCGAGAATGACGAGTTTATTGTCAAAGACGAAAGACGAGAAAATAAAAGGAAGAAAGAAAGAAAGAAGCACAACAACCCCCCTCTCCTATAAATACCCTCCTAATGTGTCATTAGGAGGTGTTAGCTAATTTGACAAATTAGTTCTCCATTTTCATATTGTCATTTTAATACTTGTCATTTACTTTAATTGTCTTTCCTTTCAAGTAATTCAAGTAAGTTTGTTGAATCTTTATCTTTAATTTCAAGTTTTTCATTAATCTCTCAGTCTACCTTTCTTGTCTTGTTTAATCTTATTTCTTATTTGCTTATTGTCATTCTTATTTGATTGTTCTTTATGTTTTTATGTGTTTGATGGTGTTAGCTTATTGATCTTATATCTTTTTGTGTGATTTTCTTAATTTTAATTAAGTGTTTTTAAAAGTTATTTTTATAAAAAGTTGATTTTAAATATTTAGATTATTAAGTGTTTTTAAAAGTTTTTAAATTTTGGCTTATTTGTTTTTTCTTAAAGTTGATTTGGTTAAGTTTTTAGATAAGTGCTTATTGTTTTTAGCTTAATTTTAGTTAGCTTAATTTTTGTTTAATTCGGGTTCCTTTAAAACCCTAGTTTCCCGAATTAGATCTGGCATTCAATTATTCCGACTTATATGCAGTTTAATTTTTCCCGAATTAAGTGTGAAGCCCATTTCTCGAATTAGATGTTGGATAATTATCCCGAATTAAGTGAAAACATAGTGGATTCCGAACTAGGTTAAGCACTCTTGATTCCGGATTGTGTTTTGGTTCTATATTCCGAATTAGGGAAAGATCCGGATTCCGGATTAGTTTGTGGATGTGTATTCCGAATTAGATCCGTCATAGCATATTCCGAATTAAGTATAGGAAAGTGCATTCCGGATTAGGTGTGTGACGAGGATTCCGAACAAGGTCAAGGAACTTGATTCCGGATTGAGTCTTGAATTGCCTTTCCCGGATTGTGTCTAAACGTGGATTCCGAATTAGTTGATGATCTCAGATTCCGGATTACATATGGAAGATCACATTCCGACTTAAGTTCGAGATACGGATTCCAGATTATATCTAGGGTTAACATTCCGGATTGAGTATGGAATTCGGATTCCGAATTAGGTTTGGTTTCTAGTTTCCCGACTTAGGTTTGGTTTTTGTTTTTAGTGTTAGTTTTAAATCATTATTTTTCCTGCCAATTTTCTTAAGTGTTATTTTAACTGTTTTATCTTAAATTTATTTTAAGTTCGCATTTTATAAAGTTTTTAAATTTACGTCTTGTCAAGTTTTAAGTTTTCGTCATTTATTTTTAAAAGCTTTAATTTTTTTTCATTTACTTTTAATCATTTATATCTTTACTTACTTTGTCATTTACGTTAAAGTTTGCATTTTTTATTTTACTCAACGACAACATTTTCTTTTATCCACCAAGGACAACTGAGTCACACGTTAAACCGTAGTCAATTCGATTTGACATAATTCAAAGAACGATTTTTTAGTTATTAAAATGGCGCCGTTGCCGGCTCTTTTCGTTAAGATTAACGGTTTTATGTGAGAGACGCGTTGGATTTTGGGATCCGTTCACTCGTGAACGTTATTTTTCGTGTCAAAAATTTTCAAAATTCCTAAAAATAAAAAATTTTCAAAAATCCAAAAACATTTAAAAAAACTCATAAAAAGCATTTCTTTTTCAAAGTTTTGCACCAAAAAGATTTTATTTTTACGATAACCATTATTTTTCTATTTCGTTGCTATATTTTTCTTTTGCAGGTGTATGCGTACTCGCTCATCGTCTTATTCTGAGACCGAGACTCTTGAAGACTTAGACATGGCCGGTGTACACAACAATAATAATCCGCCTCACCCCAATTTGAATAATAACAACCATGTCCCTCCACCCGACCTTCGTACGATGGAGGAGATTTGTCAACCAACAATGAATGGACGTGGAGGACCGATTACGCTGATGCAAATAACTGCTCCTGAATTTTCGTTGAAGCATCACATGATCCAACAAGTTCAAAATACTTGTCCATTTCGCGGATTACCGGATGATGATGCAAACAAACATCTCGACAAATTAATTACCGTCACTCAAAGCATGAAATTGCCCGGTGTTACCATTGATTTTCTTCGCCTTCATCTATTTCCACACACTTTATCCCACCATGCCGAAAAATGGTTTGATCGTCTTCTGAAGAATTCAATTCATACATGGGACGAAATGACTCAACAATTTTTGTCGCGCCACTTTCCACCATCCATGGTAACGAGCCTTCAGAATCAAATACGTGGTTTCACTCAAGAACCTGATGAATCACTTTTTGATGCTTGGGAACGTTATAATTTTTTGATCAATCGATGTCCTAATCATAATATGCTCCCTGTCACTTTGATTGATACTTTCTACAACGGTTTAACTTTTCGTGATCGTGATACGATTAATGCAGCCGCCGGTGGCACATTTATGAAAAGAAGACCCGAGGAGTGTAGAGAGCTTATAGAGAACATGACCACTCATCACAAAAATTGGGATTCATCCGCATCTTCAAGAAATAATCCAAGGGTCAATGTTTCTTCTACTTCTTCCAGCCCCGAGATGACCGAAGTCACCCGCATGCTAGCCGAAATGAACAAAAATATCCAACTCATGGATACGAATCAACTACAACAAGTTAAAGCTGTAACACTTTCTTGTGAGACTTGCGGCGGTCCTCATTCATACACTGATTGTCCTTCTACTTATGGCAATCCGGAAAACGTGTATGCGGCTATCGGAAACTATTCAACGGACGGCTATCAAGCCTGAACTCAAGGTGATCGTAACTTGCTAATTTATCGTTCTAACAAATTTCTTTCACCCGGTTTTTCTCCTCAAAACCACAACCCAAACAACTTCAATAGAAGCAATCCAAACCAACCTCGAGCTTCTACTCCATATCACCCACCTGCTCACCAAGCTCCACCCCTTATCCAACCCACGACATTTAATCATGATGTTGAAACTTTCATGAGGACCCAAGGAGAGGTGGTTAAGAATCTTCAAAGCCAAATCATTCACTTGAAAGGTGATATCACTAAACAAGGGAATGATATTTGAACCGAGCTTAGAAATGATATGCAAACTTCTTTATGCAATCAAACGAATGATTTGAGGAATATGATGGCTAGTTTCTTCCAAAGTAATCAACCCTCTACTTCGGGCTCTCTTCCTTCGAATACCGTGACCAACCCAAGAGCTAATGTAAGTGCTATTACTACACGTAGTGGAGCAACTCTAGTAGGACCATCTACCCCTCCCCCAGTTACTCCATCTACACTTCTTCCACCCCCATTTATTCCTCCTACTTCCACGCCTAGTACTAGTTCTACATTACCGTCTCCACCTCTTACGAAAGAAGTACGGAAGACAAAACCTTCATCATCCCCACCTTCTACATCTAAATCTACACCTATCACACCTTCATCTTCAACACCTACACCACCTAAACCCAATATCCCTTATCCTTCTCGGTTAGACAAGTGCAAAGTAATCACTAAAGAGGATGTCCAAGTTACTTCCTTTTTGAAGATGATTACACAAATGAACTTCAACTTTAGCCTCGTTGAAGCCCTTGTCCAAATGCCGAAATTTGTGAAAGCATTCAAGGAATTGCTTAGTAAGAAGGAGAATATGGCCGAGTTTGTTAATACTCAAGTGAATGAAAATTGTTCTGCAGTCCTTCTTAAAGAACTTCTGGAAAAACTTGGAGATCCCGGTCATTTTGTTCTACCATGTACTTTTAACCAAACCGAAGAATTTACTGCCTTAGCCGATCTCGGGGCAAGTATTAATTTGATGCCATTAAGTGTTTGGAAAAAGTTATCATTACCCGATCTTACACCAACAAAGATGAATCTTGAGCTAGCAAATCGAACTCTCGCTTACCCCATTGGTATTGCCGAAGATGTGTTTGTTAAAGTTGGTACCTTCACTTTTCCGGTCGATTTTGTTGTTGTTGATTATAAAATGGACCCTCGTATTCTGTTAATACTTGGTCGGCCCTTCTTAAGAACCGGCAAAACCTTAGTCGATGTTGCCGAAGGTGAACCAATCTTAAGGGTCCGGAATGATCAACAAGTTTTTAAGATGGGGCAAATCACAAACAAATCAAATATAAGAGAATCGGCAAATATGATTGATGTGCTTCAAGACGAGCTTGATACAACTACTTGTGAAAGTACAAAGCTTGATGATATTGTCATCTACAACAATCCTCTTTTCAAGCCTATCTATGATAATCCACTCTTTCAAGAAAATGTGGAAGATTATGAAAATCCTCTCTCCAATTTGGATGCCCCACCAATATATGATGCTCTACCAACCTATGATGATGATTCTAGTTCCGATGGAGATGATTATGATAATTTTGTTTCAAAGTATAAAGACATGTCAACTTATGATTATTTTGATGATGTTGATACTCTTTCGAGTGATTCTTCAAATGATGTCCTTGCTCCTACCTTTGATGAAGATCCTCCACCAACAATGCTTGATCCTACTTTGGATGACTACTCATTTGAGGAAGATTTTGCTACTTTTCTCAATACTTACTTCCCCAATGAGAATGATTCTCCTCCTTTGGACTTTGATTTTGGTCTTTATCCTCCTACGTATATTAAGAAACCCGTTTCAAAGGAGAAGAAATCGGAACACACCGACATCCGCAGTACTTATGTTTTGACACCTCTCTCTCCACCTTCTGAGGATGAGATTGTGCAATTTATGAGCGGATCTTCTTCAAGGTCTACTGAGCCTGAGTCTTATTTTCCCCTTGTTAATCCCACTTCAATCCATAACACAATATAAGATGATATTTTAGAGAGAGAAATAGATGAAGGTAGAGAGAGAAAGTAGAAAGATTATGGAAGGTTAAACATAAACTAGAGAGAGAAAGTGAATGTAACCAACACCCTCTTCCACATAAGGAAGATGGTATTTATATGCCACGGCCTTAAGTCTTTAGTGGGCTTGTTCATGGGTCGGGCTTGGCTTTGCTTGGGCTTACGCCCCTAACTTAGACAATATTAGCTTAAAGTCCAAGCCCGGTTTTCCTGACTAACCTATTACAATACAAGACCAATAACGACTAAGATGACCTATTACATTCTTGTTCAACTATATAAAATATAGGGCTAACAATATCCCTAATGTATCGGTCATATTTAAATGCATAAGATGATTGAGTGAATACATCTTTGTGGAGGTGATCTTCATTCTTTGGTCTTGTATCTTGGTCTTGATCTTGTTTGTAATGGCTTTGTTCCTTCATGCTTTTGTGATCTTTATCTCAAGCCTTTGTCATTTGACTTTGAGTGCTTGAGATCTTCATTTGTGCTCCTTGTGACTAAGATGACCTATTACATTCTTACATTCTTAGGTATCTTGATTATCACCATCTTGTGCTGTTGTGACTTCTGAATCGACATCGGTGAGTACACAGCTACGCCACCTTCTTGATATGCAGCAACATATATAGACACGGATAAAATGGCTTTGAACATTTCATCCTAACTCGGTAGCGTTTTACCTCCGGTCGGTGAAGACCGTTAGACGGTATCAGATACCGTACCTGTGATCGGGTAGATTCGATTAAGAACCTCCTTGACAGGGTTTCCCGGTGGTAGTAGCCAGTTCTCTTTACTCGACCGTCTCAAAGCAGACTGCGAACGTAAAGAGTGAATCATAAGGATAAATTATCCGTCTGATTAGAGTCGTCAATTCAGAATTCCTAGAACAAGTTTGATTCTATAAGAATCTCACCATTGTTGCTTTCCAGTTTGTCACAAGCTTGATTCATAGAGAATCTTGCGAGTTTGTTACCGCAATGATATTTGATATTTACACTAGAAGGATTTACATTCGTCACTATGAACACTAATGAGTGTCACTCTGAATGTTCTGGAAAGATCACACGGATTTTGGGAAGAAACCTGGAATCAAGTTTGAATCAATTAAGAATCGAAACTTAGTTGCTTTCTAGTTCTCACAAGTTTGATTCGTGTAGAATCGCACAAGTTACCTACCATGAGCTTGTTTAATGCTGGCTCAAGCAGGATTTCCATCTTCATTGTGAATCGTATCACTCAGATGTTCTGGCAATATCACAAGGATAATGCGTAGGATCGATTATGTCCTAATAAGATGATAGATTGTTCTCTTTTGGCTCTAGACTCGATAAGTGCATTTTGGTGTTCGGATGCTGGAGCAGACTGCCACCTTTTCAATATTAACTAACTCAGAGTGAGAGAGTCAATATATACGTGTTGATCTCCGTGACAATGAGACAAGTTTCTTTTTAGAGAAACTCGATTGGATGGGGAAGGGTTATGCATCACATCACTGGGTCCATGACACATGTCTTCAAAAGATGTGTTAACCCAATTTCTGCCTAAGTTGCATAGAATATTCAACTCCTTCAATGCTTACCAATACGTCATCACTAGCACCTTGTTGTGATTGTTCTAGTGCTAACTTAATTAATTGGTCCGCATTCAACTTCATTCAACTCCATCTTTCCTAAGGACAACTATTTCTAGCTATGGAATGTCCTTGGGTAGATCTCTCCGGTTCTGGTTGGATCATAGGACTTAGTTTCCTATCCTAAACCACCTTTTGACTCCAATGTTCCGTCGTGGATATTAGTTTGTTTTGGGTATATATCGTAACCATAAAACCATTGAAAACCATTCAAAGTTCTTGATAAAAATCAAAACTTTTAACACTTTGAAAGTTTTACATTTCCGAAGAGCTCCCCCTACACACATGCATCGATATATGATATAGTTTAACATGTGAAGGAAAGTGTTGCACTTGAATCTTTAAGATCACATGTTGCGATATGTTACATTTTAATCACATTTTCTCCCTATCTCTAATATAAAAACATAATATTAGAGATACCAATGGATTAAAATATGACAATTTCTAAAATCATTGGGAGAGAAACATGTGTGCACGCATGAATCATGGAACTTTTTCAGTCGGGAAGCTCCCCCTCAACAATATATGTGTGTCTTAAAACAAAAATTTGACAAAATTTTGGAAAAACGACACCACAAAATATGTTGAGGTACGGAGTTGAGATGCCTTGACCGATATAATTTATTACTTATGACAGTTTTAAACCATTTTCGGAATGTGTTGGAAAAATAAAATATGACAATTTCTTAGATGTACTCAACAGCATTAAAGGCTTTTTTTAAAACGCCCCCCCTCAAAAATTGATCAAAATAACATATGACAATTTTGAGATATAAAAACCATATTATGAGGAAGGGAGTGTTGAACACACAATTTTTGAAAGGTTTAGAAAAACCTTTTGAGAAATTCTTGAAAAATTGTGTTCAAAGGTTTTAAAATAATCATGATAGAAGACTTCTCTTCTATTGCTTATGGAAAGCGCACTTAAACGTACACTTCCCTTTCGGGTCCGTTCTTCATGAGTTCAAAACTTTGATTGTTTTGTGACTAGCTCATGACCGAGAAAAATAAATTTCCCGTTGTGAAGGATAAGTTATCATCCGTGATAAACTTTCCTTAAGTTGAAGTTCGAGGTCTAAGCTAACATTTACTTAGATATCGTTTTTCATGAACTTACAAACTTTGAATGTTTTTATGAGAAGCTCATGACCGAGAAATATGAATTTCTTGTTGAGAAGGATAAGTTATCGTCCGAGATAAACTTTCCTTAGTTGAGGTCCGAGTCCTAAGATGTGATGCGCTTAGAAGTCATTATGAGAGAGTATCAAGCAGCTTCATTTGACAAAACCTCCAAGTCTTCTGGATTCATATACTTCATACCAAGACGGCCAACGACTGAAACCTATTTTGGGATAGGGATTTAGTAAACAAGTCTGCTATCAGGTACTCAGTTCTGACAAAGTATAATTCCACGATACCACGTTCCACTTATTCCTTGATGAAGTGATATCTGACTGCGATGTGCTTGGTACGGGAGTGTTGAACCAGATTGCAAGAGATGGCTATGGCCGACTTTGAGTCACAATACATAGGTATTTTATCAAAGTGGAAGCCATAATCCGTGAGTTGAGTTCTCATCCAGAGGACTTGAGCACAACACGCGGATAGAGCCACATATTCTGCTTCAGCTGATGAAAGCGAAGTGCAATCCTGCTTCTTTGACGACCATCTCACAAGCTTGTCTTCCCCTAGAAATTGTACGCTACCAGAAGTGCTTTTTCGACTATCAAGGCAACCTGCGTGATCAGAATCTGAAAAAGCTGTTAGATGAAAACCGGTTCCTTTCGGATACCAGAGTCCCATGTGAATGGTATTCTTAAGGTATCGAAAGATCCGTTTAACCTCTTTGAGGTGCTTTTGAGTAGGTCTAGCTAGATATCGTGCACAATAGCATGTGGCATGATGAATATCAGGCCTGCTGGCTGTGAGGTACATAAGTGACCCAATCATACTGCGATATCGCGTTTGATCTACGGGATATGAGTACAAGTCAGAGTCTAGGGATTTGGTCGACAATAGTGTACCAACGCGAGCACATGAGGTCATACCATGCTTTTTAAGTATCTCTTGAGCATACTTAGCTTGGTTTATGAAGATACCACGTGGGGATTGATGAATCTGGAGGCCTAAAAATAATTTTAGCTCCCCCATCATTAACATTTCAAATCTGCTGTGCATTAATTTTTCAAAACGTTGTGAAAGTTTTGGGTTCGTAGAACCAAAAATAGTGTCATCAACATAAACTTGCACCAGCAGTATGTCATCCCCATATTTATTAATAAAGAGAGTAGGATTAATAGAACCTTTGGAGAATCCTTTGGAAACCAAGAAGTTGGATAGTTCTTCGTACCATGCCCTTGGAGCTTATTTAATTCCATATACAGCCTTCTTGAGACGATAGACTTTGTCAGGATGATGAGGATCGATGAATCCTTCCGGCTGATTCACATACACTTCTTCCTTCAAATGACCGTTGAGAAAAGTAGTTTTAACGTCCATATGAAAAACCGTGAAGACCTTATGTGCAGCATAAGCAAGGAATATCCTGACTGCTTCCAAACGAGCGACTGGAGCGAATGATTCATCGAAATCTATCCCTTCTTGTTGAAGATATCCCTTAACCAAAAGACGAGATTTGTCTTTGATGATGGTTTGTTCTTCATCCAGTTTGTTTTTCCAGATCCCTTTGAAGTCTAAAAGTGAAATTCCATAGGGTCTGTCAACAAGTTCCCAAACATTTAGGCGTTCAAACTGATGAATTTCGTCTTGCATTGATTCAATCTACGCATGATCAGTCATGGCTTGCTTGATGTTTGTAGGTACAGTTGAACTCACGATGAGTGAATACATACACACATCGCCATCGGTGTTGAGTTGTTTGCGTGTTCGAACCGGTTGTGAAGGATTTCCAATTACTTGCTCCAATGGATGATCACGAGTCCAATGGTGAGTGGATGGATATCTTTGGTAGAATGTATGCATGTTTGACGGATCAACATGTTGAGTAGAAGACTCGCCGACTTCGTGTACCAGTGTACCGAACGGTTTGATAAATTCTTCTTCGTCGGATTGTGCATCGACTGCTTGATTGTTGTTTCCTCCTTCAGCATTGACGGTTGGTGATGTTGGTTGTATGACAGTTTCTTGAGTTTGTTGAGTATCCACTGGAATTGTCTCTTGAGCAACGGTTGCTGAAGTAGATGCAGTTGTGTCTTGTTGACTTGGTTCGGGTACATCAGCAGTATTGACAGCGGAAGGCTTTGACACAACTTGATTGTGTCCATAGTAGTATTCATCAAACATCGGATCATATAAATCAACCAACTCATTCATTTGTGTCGTATCCATCGAGTATGCTGTAGGAGTACTTTCTTGACATTCTTGCACGGGACGTACACTATTTTGTGTAGGTGTTATTGTGACAACCCTGGTTTTGAGGTTCGTCACTTAGTTTTATTTTGTGCTAGTTATGTGTCTTTACGTGTTTATGTGCTTATTAGTGTGTATAGATTGTGGTTTGGATATCGTTTCCGGTACGGGGTACCTTGTGAGTGAAAAGATGTGTGATGATTTCATGTTCATGAGTTCACATGGTAGTGACTATGAAATGAGATGGTGTTATTTAGTGGTTTTACGTATACGTATATGTATTATAGAAAATCGTATTTTTACGATTTACAATTTAGCATTTAGAGGTCTTGGATGAGGTAATTAGTCATATGAATATTTTTCGGGATGGTTTAAGTCATTTAGGACTTTTGAGATTTTTTATTAAAAGTGTATATTTTACGTCTTTTACGGTAAAACGCGTAAATTTGACTAGTTTGACGGTTTTGAGGTTTTGGAAGCTTTAGGAGCTGAAATAAATTAAGGTAAATTAAGGTAATGTTAATAACATAATATTATTTAATATTATGTTATTAACATTACCTTAATTTACCTTAATTTATTTCAGCTCCTAAAGCTTCCAAAACCTCAAAACCGTCAAACTAGTCAAATTTACGCGTTTTACCGTAAAAGACGTAAAATATACACTTTTAATAAAAAATCTCAAATTTTGAAATAAACTTTATAACTAAGTCCTAAATGACTTAAACCATCCCGAAAAATATTCATATGACTAATTACCTCATCCAAGACCTCTAAATGCTAAACCGTAAATCGTAAAAATACGATTTTCTATAATACATATACGTATACGTAAAACCACTAAATAACACCATCTCATTTCATAGTCACTACCATGTGAACTCATGAACATGAAATCATCACACATCGTTTCACTCACAAGGTATCCCGTACCGGAAACGATATCCAAACCACAATCTATACACACCAATAAGCACATAAACACGTAAAGACACATAACTAGCACAAAATAAAACTAAGTGACGAACCTCAAAACCAGGGTTGTCACATCACTCCCTCCTAATAGAAATCTCGTCCCGAGATTTACTCCTTAGGATCAAACACACAAACAACAAATCACATGAGGATACTTGTTCTAAACGAACTCCTCCCATTTCCACGTGAACTTTAGTTCAAGTTTCAAAATACCACACATACAAACCAAAAATAATTAAACTCATTGCCAAACTCTTGACCTCACAGTCAATAAATCTCACAGATGACTCTTTGATAAAACAAACACTCTTACTAACACAAGTTCCGAATAACCGTACATGCAAAATGCATTCTCAAACAACCTTTACCAATCTCAATACATGAAATGTATCATGTATACAACTCATTCCCCCAGGTAATTCTATGCTCATAAGCTAATGGTCCGATCTTTCCAAAGATCATAAATAGACCTACAAAACTCTACATCAACTCTTCCATTTTACCAAAACGTACCACCCGTTACTATGGGTGAAACTTCATACACACTTTGTCACTAACTCTAGTGGTTTCCTCCATCTCTACATAGCATCCCTTGTTGCTCTCATCCTTTCCACAAACACCATTACTACATTAGTAGCCTCTTTTACCAATTCTAGTCCACAATGGGGACAACTCACCCTATCCTTTCATATAATGCCTCAAATGGCATTTATTGACTTCTAGTATGATAACTATCATTATATGAAAACTCAGCCATCGCTAATGAGTTTCCTAACTCCCTCTAATCAATCACTCATGTCCTCAGTGTAACACCTAAGGTTGTATAAAAACCTCACTTGCCTATCCTTTTCCAGTCAGCTGGACATACTCATATCCAATCATGTTTCATCAACCCCCTTTAGTCCGCACCCTAAACTACTTACAAATTCCAATTTCCTTACAAAGTGACATATGACGGTCTTTCACATATCCATTAGCTCTTCCAACCCAAATCAACTTATGATCTATACACATCATCATAAGGACGGTTATCTCAGTTAGTCTATCAACTGCCATCCAAACCCATGCTACAACTACTTCTATTAAATTTGGATAGCTCATTAGTAGCACCTATACACTTCTTTCTCACTTTTCTTCATCTTGTCTCAGTTAGACCAAGCCCTTCATCCCTACGGCACATCACACCTATAACTCCTCATCCATTCGATTATCGACACTAAGCCTCCCAAACAATCTGTATAGGTCGGTGCCATTTCCTTTTCCACACTACGACAGTATTAGCCTACGTTGTGCTTTATTATTCTCATTAAGCTCTACCAAAGTTTTACCTCCGGTTCCTATCTCCATATGATTGTCCAAGCCACGCAACATACATGTTGACGCGTTCTCTGCTTTAGACAACTCAACTCGTGCAACCTACATCCTCCATCTAAACCACCCTAATACGTCATCCATACAGTTCAAGCTCGTCTTAGCTTCACTTCATTCTTCTTATTCCATGTCTCATCAACCATGCTTGCCTTTCCCAGATGGTACTTGGCCTTGAAATTTTCTTTCACCTCTTAACTCCACCCATCACCTTTGTCAAATGTTCAATCAAGATGATTGAGTATGTGTTGGAGACGTTCATGATCCGTATAGATCATTCTCTATGTCTCGTACACCAAATGCCTCTAGCATTCTAGGCAGATATAACAATCCAGCTCCACTAATTGAGTCATATCTAGTTCTTCTAAATCTTCAGTTCTTGCAACGTATAAGCGGTCGCCTTTCTTTGTCGTTCTCGTACACATCCAAATCCTTGCTCCACGTATCTTCATGCTTCGCGAATTCATCCAGTCCTTCCGATAATGCCAAGATCGGCTCATTATCTAATCCACCTCTTCAGCCTCCAAAGCGCTTCTTCATCCTTCTTCACCTCGCCCTTGCTGGTTCCATGATATGCCATCATCTCTAACTACTCGTCATAGTACACTTAATCCTAAAACTCACACTTGAAAATCTCACGTATAATTCCTTTTCCTAACAACTCCAACCCAACTCATAATTTACCTCACTCTCTTTCTAAGATTTGAGTAGATCAAGATGTCGTCGATGCTCCCAATGACATCTCGTTTATACCGTTCATGCACACTCGGTTCATTGACTCCATGAAAACCGCTAGTGCTTTGGCGAAGCCAAATGCATAACCGTAAACCCAAGGCGTTCATACAACATCCTTAGCAGTTTCAACTACGTCCTCCTTGCACCCTCTCTTAGAAGCAATACGAATAAATTTCAACCTCGTTCTACTCGCGAAAATTTACACGTATTCTATAAGACCAATACTTCCTCTTGTCAGACCACTCAACCGCTTTCCACATCCAATCTACTACTAAGCAACTCAACTTTTACCTTGCATCCGTTGCAATTTCTAACAGCTCTTGTTTATAAATCACTCCATCAACGATTTGCCTTGGAAAGACACTAACTACAACTCCTCTCACTTCTCCTACTTGCTCTATTTATGGTTCTACCTCAAAATAATAGGCAAACCTACTAAATTTCAGGAAGTTTTTAAAAAACATACATGCCTTACGAACAATATCCCCTTCCAACACTCTCTATGGCACGTTACTTGTGCTGGTATCCCACAAATCTCCATTCATCTCCTTGTTACTCCTAAGAGACCTCATGACCACGTTAGTTCGTCTACGAACTTCTTTCCTCCCCACTAAGGGTATTTCGACCGTTCTCTCATGGTCACCTACTTAAGCGTGTAGGCGCGACCAAGTCTTTCATATGACTACCTCAACGCTCCCGAACAATACGAAACCAAAACTACATCCTGAATCCATCAGATATGATCAACGAATCAAATCCACGGATAACTAAGGTAAAATCTTCAAACCTTTTTCAATTAAATTGTTTTTATGATTTCTTTAATCATCTTATGATGGATTTAGGTTAGGGTTTAATTTAAAAACAATAAATTAATGTTGTATTAATCATAATATGATGATTACATAAATTAGGGCTTGTAATTAGAGGGATTAGGGTTAATTAATAAGGTTGATTTTGTTAAACCCGTTTTTAAAAATCGGGCATAATTTTGAGTCAATCGTTTTGATCATATCGGGAGTTCTAGGAACATTCAAGATGCGATCCAAGTATCCCTGAAAAGGTAATTGAAGTGGCTTTCCAATGCAAGAAACTAGAACTAAATTGGAGGTAGGGAAGTGGGTCAAAAACAGGTTACAACAGTCGAAGGTCAAAACAGTTTTGTAATCAGCCTGTTTTCTTTTTAAGTTTTGGGTTGTTTGAGGTACTTAGGGTTGCATTGGGATCTTCTCACGAGCATGAGAGATGGTTTATATATTTTAGTAAGTATCTGCACTTGGGCTAATATTGTGGTTTAGGGTAAGACCCTCTAATGGTAACAAAATTTTCATACGTTTAAAATCAGTGAATTCTAGATAGGTAGAAACATATATACATATATCGGGGCCTTTAAAGTAGCTTTAAGGTTAGGTCAAGTGGGAGGTTTTAGCTAACATATGTAAAAGTATGAATATTCCTTTTACAGAAACCATGGGTATGTTTAAGTGGACGTTTTACTTAAAGTTTTGAGACCTAAAAACTGGGACTGTTTTGTGTAAAATATGAACGGGATAGTTATTAAACTTAACCAAGTTAAGGACTTGTTAAGGAAGGGTAATGGGATGATTAGAGCTTATCAATGAGGTATTTATATGGGAATAGGCTAGATGTCCATCATAGGTTGATGAGCCATCTTAGTGATTGGTTCATGTATTGATTACGTGTTTTTGGTTTGTTAGCTTGTTGCTAGTGCGAGGATTTGTGAAGAAGCAATCAGGTGAGTTTCATAGTCCCATGTTTATTATTGATTTTTGACTTCCAGATGGGATGGAAGAGACACTGTGTTGAGTTATTTTCTAAATTGATGATGTGAATTTTTTTGTGATTTGAGATGGACTTGTGTGTACATTGTGTGATTAACTGCTATGTGATTCTTGATTGTATATGATTTGGATCGGGGGACACGTGCCGTCTCAGTTATTGTGGTTTGACAAGGTAGGGACCTTGGGATAGGTACATAGCGTGATCGTCTATGGGACCAATGGAAAATGACAAGGTAGTGGCCTTGGGATAGGTACATAGGTGTATGGGCGCCTATGGTAGCATGGTTGTTGGTAAGGCGTGGTGCCTTGGAAATTGTGGTTGTTGGTAAGGCGTGATGCCTTGGTAATTGTGGTTGTTGGTAAGGCGTGATGCCTTGGAATTGTGATGATTGATTTATCTTGAATGCTAGTTGTTAATTGTCACACTCCACCATGGCGGAATATGGGGCGCGACGTATGGATATCATCACAACATGGCGTGTCTATAGAGATAACTATATGAAATAAGAAATGTCATAAAATGAAGACACAAAGTCATGACAATATCTCATCAGACTCAGGAGTCTAGGTAAGTAGGTAACAGTCCTACCGCTTACCCAAGACAAACAAATAACATAACCAAACAAATATATATGTGCCACAGTGTTACTTATTAAAAGAACAAATAAAAACTAAAAAGGGAACGAGGATTCTCCTTCTCCAATCCTAGCCACTTATGTTCTCATGCTTAACCATAGTATCACCTGAAAGAGACAATAAAACACGTCAACATAAAGTTGGTGAGAGTCATAGGTTTAGACTCCAACGCTAAATCAATTACAAGCTGTGAATAACAACCATCAAAACAATAACATATGGACAATATGCTACAATTATGTATTAACAACTAGCATTCAAGATCAATCATTCCAAACCAAAATCCAAGGCTCCTACCTTGCCAAACAACATGGTACCATAGATGATCACACTATGTACCTATCCCAAGGCCACTACCTTGTCAAACCACAAGGCCACTACCTTGTCCAACCTCAAGGCCACTACCTTGTCAAACCACAATAACTGAGACGGCACGTGTCCCCCGATCCAAATCATACACAATCAAAAATCACATAGCAGTTAATCACATAATGTACACACAAGTCCATCTCAAATCACAAACACATTCACAGCATCAATTTAGAAAATAACTCAACACAATGTCTCTTCCATCCCATCTGGAAGTCAAAATCAATAGTAAACATGGGACTATGAAACTCACCTGATAGCTTCTTCACAAGTCCTCGCATTAGCAACAAGCTAACAAACCAAAAACACGAAATCAATACACGAACCAATCACTAAGATGGCTCATCAACCTATGATGGACATCTAGTCTATTCCCGTATAATTACCTCATTGTTAAGCTCTAATCACCTAATTACCCTTCCTTAACAAGTCCCTAACTTGGTTAAGTTTAATAGCTATCCCGTTCATAACTTTACACAAAACAGTCTCAGTTTTAGGTCTCAAAACTTTAAGTCAAACGTCCACTTAAACATACCCATGGTTTCTGTAAAAGGAATATTCACACTTTTATACATGATAGCTAAAACCTCCCACTTGCCCTAACCTTAAAGCTTCTGTTAAGTCCCAGATATATGTGTATATATTGCTACCTATCCAGAATTCACTGATTTTAAACGTATGAAAAGTTCATTACAATTAGAGGGTCTTACCCTAAAACACAATCTTAGCCCAAGTGCAGATCCTTACTACAATATATAAACCATCTCTCATGTTCGTGAGAATATCCCAATGCAACCATAAGTACCCCAAACAACCCAAAACTTAAAAAGAAAACAGGCTGAATTCAAAACTGTTTTGACCTCCGACTGTTGTAACCTGTTTTTGACCCACTTCCCCACCTTCAATTTAGTTCTCGTTTCTTGATTTAGAAAGCCAACTCAATTACCTATCCAGGTCTAGTTAGATCGCATCTTGAATGTTCCTAGAACTCGAGATATGATCAAAACAATAGACTCAAAATTATGCCCAGTTTTTAAAAACGGGTTTTAAACAAATTGATCTAATTAATCACCTATAACCCTTCTAATACAAGCCCTGGATTATATGATCATCATATTATGATTAATACATCATTAATCTACTGTTTTTATATAAACCCTAACCCTTAATCCATCATAAGAATGATTAATTAAACATAAAAACAATTTAATTAAAAAGGTTAATGAAGGTTTTTACCTTAAATCAATGGAAGATGAAGAAAACCTAATTTTTTTGAAGAACCCTAATTATCCTCTATGAAACCCACGAATTTTTCCTTTTCTCCAGGGATTTATGTTTTTTTTATTTATTAGATAACCTTATATAGTGTGTACATAAAATCCTAGTCCAAGTATAACACCCAACTTTCTTTTTTTTCCCTTTTTCCCTTTTTCTCTTTCTTTGGTGCGTCTAGACCGACCCAAACACCCAATAAATTCGTTTTTTTATTTTTATTATTTAATATTATGTTAATAATATTACCTTAATTTTCCTTAATTTATTTCAGCTCCTAAAGCTTCCAAAACCTCAAAACCGTAAAACTAGTCAAATTTACGCGTTTTACCGTAAAAGACGTAAAATATACACTTTTATAAGAAATATCAAATTTTGAAATAAACTTTATAACTAAGTCCTAAATGACTTAAAACCATCCCGAAAAATATTCATATGTATAATTACCTCACCCGAGACCTCTAAATGCTAAACCGTAAATCCTAAAAAAAATACTATTACTATAATACTTATACGTATACGTAAACACCACAATATCACCATTTTCATTTCATAGTCACCACTTGTGAGCTCATGAACATGAAATAACCGTTCCTCGATTTACTTATGAGTACTCTATACTCATAAACGATAACCACACCAACCTCGTTCACACAAAATAAACACGTAAACACATAATTTAAATAAGCACACATAAAATAACCTAAATGTAAGACCAAGTGACAAACCCAAAACCACGGTTGTCACATCACTCCCTCCTAATAGAAATCTCGTCCCGAGATTTACTCCCAAACTCAAACTTATTCTCAGCAAACAAACGAGGATGCATATCCCTGATAAAACCTTCACGTTCAAACGTGAACTCAGTGTACACGAAAATAATCTCAACCAACAACACATGCGCCTTAACCGTCCGCGAGGAAACTTATCAAAACCATAAAGTTATGTAACCAACCTAACTAAATCTCGCAACTCATCAAACAAGAACTGTCTTGAAACCAAGTTAGGAGCCGTCACATAACTCAACGGATTTAAAACTGTCACCCCGATTTCAGTCTTACTCATAAATACCATAAATCAAAACTCATCAAAATATAACCACGTATAATAAGGTCTAAAGAACTCTCAAATTCATTCCCAACTCATCTCTATGTTAACCCTCCAAGTGTTCATTACCGAAAATTACCCAAAACACGAGTTTAAACCATGTTGTCCGAAAATTAACCTTGAACTCAACACTTGTACAATTAATTCGACCAAGCTACTGACTTCCAATTACGAAACTTTCTGAATATTTGAAAAGTATGTTCCGAGTACATAATTTTAGGCTTTTGAATCACCCAAAAACCTTTAAAAACGAATAAGTTATGACCAAAACGATTTTTCTCAAAATCTGCCTAGGCATTAGCGACAGTTTCTGACAGTTAGCGACATATTTTGACAGTTTAGCGACAGTTTCTGCCTACTCCGATTTATACCAAAAAAAAAAACGATTTTTAAACCCTAAAACCCCCCATTAATTACCAAAACTAGAACCTAATTTATTTTATTCCCAGAAAATTAAAACTCTATTAATTATATGATTTTAACATATTTCACTAAATAAGAACAAAGTTTTTAACTTAAGAACAATAACTTTAGGTGATCAAAACCAAAATATTTTAAAATAACAGTGTCATGCTTATATGTTAAAGAATTTATATTCCACCTTATTTGAAACATGATCCCGACACTTCCTTATTTCATCGACTACCAACAACTATTTTTTTTTTCAATTTGCAAGTTCTATTTTTTTTACCATGTATAACTCGAAACAAAAGACATCGTTACCCCAAAAAGTAATCTCCACCATCTCAAAATCCTTCACGCCAAAAGTACCGTACAAACAAACACGTGAAATGAGGATCCGAGAAATGCGCTACTAAAGAAGTTGAACATCTCAAAGAGAAACGAGCTAGCAACCATCCCAAGAATACAACCGATAAGTAGAAAATAATTTTACATACATAGGCATAAGCGTACATACACTCAAATCCATCCAACATATACTATACAAACATGTATTAACTCTCTTTCATGCAATCATACTTGAAAGTCCAGTGGTGTTGTGGCACATATATAATTATGTAGGCCTCCATAATTATACATGTTCCCTTTCACCAATGTACTCCCTCCTATGATGACACTTATAAGAAATTAATACTACACATAACACATAATTCAACAACTCACAAGCACATAACCACACAAGATAAGATCCAAAACCCCATGTATTAAAATAACATAGCCAATGCACGAAACACATAAACTCGTAGTCCAGCTGAACCAGCGTAGAAAAAATTCAAAATGTATAAAGGACATGAAAACATAATTAAGCGAAATCCAACAATGACTAGCGTATACGACCATGGTTCCACCCGCACTAATCAAAACTCGTAAAGAAAATAACATGTAGTTAAGTATGAACCATAGTAGTTCATAACCTAACAAATACTGCGAAAATAATATTCAAACACATCAATTACTATAAAATGCACACATACTCCTATGACGCCTATATGCAGGGACCCTTAAGCTATAGACTAGGCTACACGACTAGGCAACCTAATTCTCTATAACCATTGTCTCTGATACCATTCTGTCACACTCTACCATGGCGGAATATGGGGCGCGACGTATGGATATCATCACAACATGGCGTGTCTATAGAGATAACTATATGAAATAAGAAATGTCATAAAATGGAGACACAAAGTCATGACAATATCTCATCAGACTCAGGAGTCTAGGTAAGTAGGTAACAGTCCTACCGCTTACCCAAGACAAACAAATAACATAACCAAACAAATATATATGTGCAACAGTATTACTTATTAAAAGAACAAATAAAAACTAAGAAGGAAACAGGGATTCTCCTTCTCCAGTCCTAGCCACTTATGTTCTCATGCTTAACCATAGTATCACCTGAAAGAGACACTAAAACACGTCAACATAAAGTTGGTGAGAGTCATAGGTTTAGACTCCAACGCTAAATCAATTACAAGCTGAGAATAACAACCATCAACACAATAACATATGGACAATGTGCTACAATTATGTATTAACAACTAGCATTCAAGATCAATCATTACAAACCAAAATTCAAGGCTCCTACCTTGCCAAACAACATGGTACCATAGATGATCACACTATGTACCTATCCCAAGGCCACTACCTTGTCAAACCACAAGACCACTACCTTGTCCAACCTCAAGGCCACTACCTTGTCAAACCACAATAACTGAGACGGCACGTGTCCCCCGATCCAAATCATACACAATCAAAAATCACATAGCAGTTAATCACATAATGTACACACAAGTCCATCTCAAATCACAAACACATTCACAACATCAATTTAAAAAATAACTCAACACAGTGTCTCTTCCATCCCATCTGGAAGTCAAAATCAATAGTAAACATGGGACTATGAAACTCACCTGATAGCTTCTTCACAAGTCCTCGCATTAGCAACAAGCTAACAAACCAAAACACGAAATCAATACACGAACCAATCACTAAGATGGCTCATCAACCTATGATGGACATCTAGTCTATTCCCGTATAATTACCTCATTGTTAAGCTCTAATCACCCCATTACCCTTCCTTAACAAGTCCCTAACTTGGTTAAGTTTAATAGCTATCCCGTTCATAACTTTACACAAAACAGTCCCAGTTTTAGGTCTCAAAACTTTAAGTCAAACGTCCACTTAAACATACCCATGGTTTCTGTAAAAGGAATATTCACACTTTTATACATGTTAGCTAAAACCTCTCACTTGCCCTAACCTTAAAGCTACTGTTAAGTCCCAGATATATGTGTATATATTGCTACCTATCCAGAATTCACTGATTTTAAACGTATGAAAAGTTCATTACCATTAGAGGGTCTTACCCTAAACCACAATCTTAGCCCAAGTGCAGATCCTTACTACAATATATAAAACATCTCTCATGTTCGTGGGAAGATCCCAATGCAACCATAAGTACCCCAAACAACCCAAAACTTAAAAAGAAAACAGGCTGAATTCAAAACTGTTTTGACCTCCGAATGTTGTAACCAGTTTTTGACCCACTTCCCTTCCTCCAATTTAGTTCTCGTTTCTTGGTTTAGAAAGCCAACTCAATTACCTATCCAGGGCTAGTTTTATCGCATCTTGAATGTTCCTTGAACTCGAGATATGATCAAAACAATAGACTCAAAATTCTGCCCAGTTTTTAAAAACGGGTTTTAAACAAATTGATCTAATTAATCACCTATAACCCTTCTAATACAAGCCCTAGATTATATGATCATCATATTATGATTAATACATCATTAATCTACTGTTTTTATATAAACCCTAACCCTTAATCCATCATAAGAATGATTAATTAAACATAAAAACAATTTAATTAAAAAGGTTAATGAAGGTTTTTACCTTAAATCAATGGAAGATGAAGAAAACCTAATTTTTTTGAAGAACCCTAATTCTCCTCTATGAAACCCACGAATTTTTTTTTCTCCAGGGATTTATGTTTTTATTTATTTATTAGATAACCTTATATAGTGTGTACATAAAATCCTAGTCCAAGTATAACACCCAACTTTCCTTTTTTTTCCCTTTTTCCCTTTTTCTCTTTCTTTGGTGCGTCTAGACCGACCCAAACACCCAATAAATTCATTTTTTTATTTTTATTATTTAATATTATGTTAATAATATTACCTTAATTTTCCTTAATTTATTTCAGCTCCTAAAGCTTCCAAAACCTCAAAACCGTAAAACTAGTCAAATTTACGCGTTTTACCGTAAAAGACGTAAAATATACACTTTTATAAAAAATCTCAAATTTTGAAATAAACTTTATAACTAAGTCCTAAATGACTTAAAACCATCCCGAAAAATATTCATATGGATAATTACCTCACCCGAGACCTCTAAATGCTAAACCGTAAATCCTAAAAATAATACTATTACTATAATACTTATACGTATACGTAAACACCACAATATCACCATTTTCATTTCACAGTCACCACTTGTGAGCTCATGAATATGAAATAACCGTTCCTCGATTTACTTATGAGTACTCTATACTCATAAACGATAACCACACCAACCTCGTTCACACAAAATAAACACGTAAACACACAATTTAAGTAAGCACACATAAAATAACCTAAAAGTAAGACCAAGTGACAAACCCAAAACCACGGTTGTCACATTAATGCATACTTGTAACACATTGTCCATATGTTATTGTGTTGATGGTTGTTATTCACAGCTTGTAACTGTTTTGGCGTTGGAGTCTAAACCTATGACTCTCACCAACTTTATGTTGACGTGTTTTAGTGTCTCTTTCAGGTGATTTTATGGTTAAGCTTGAGAATAGAAGTGGCTAGGATATGGAGTTGCGTAGGAATGCATTTAGAAGGAGATCCCCGTTCCTTCTTAGTTTACCTTTATGTTTTTTTGAATAAGTGATACATGGTGGCACCTATATGTTTGTTTGGTTTATGTTTATTGTTTGTCTTGGGTAAGTGGTAGGACTATTACCTACTTACCTAGACTCCTGCATTGTTGAGGAATTGTCATGACATTTGTGTCTCCATTTTTGACATTATATTTGCATTTAGTTATCTCTATAGACACGCTATTGTTGTGATGATATCCATACATCGTGCCCCATATTCTGCCATGGTGGGGTGTGACAGAATGGTATCAGAGACAAGTTATAGAGAATTAGGTTACCTAGTCGCGTAGCCTAGTCTATAGTTTAAGGGTCCCTGCATATAGGCGTCATAGGAGTATGTGTGCATTTTATAATAATTGATGTGTTTGGATGTTATTTATTGCGATGTTTTGACTAGTATGAATTGAACCGTAGTATGTTCATACTTCGTCACATGTTATTTTCTTTTCGGGTTTGTGACTAGTGCGGGTTGAACCATAATCGTCCACGCTAGTCATTGTTGTATTTTGCTTAAATTGTACATTATAGTACATAATTTGGTACAAGGTAGTCTCTATCTTTTGTCGAGTTATTTTACATACCTGAGGTATGTTATTTTTTCTTTTGATGTTTAAGTCATGTTCCCTAAGAATCGTGTGGTGGTTCGAGTTACTAGGAGTACATGGGTAGGAAGGATTTTAAGTTGTTTCCACTCTTATGGGCGACATGACTTATAACTGATTATGTTTTTCGTTTTGGATTTAGTCTATGTTGTTTTAGCTTGACTATGGATTTAGGTATTTCAAGAGTATTACTATGTTATTTTAAGATGTAGTTTTGGACTTTATTGTTTATGTGGTTATGAGCTTATGTGAGTAGATGGATTTATGTGTTATATGTTGTATTGATTCTTATAAGTGTCATCATAGGAGGGAGTGCATTGGGGAAAGGGTAATTGTATAACTACGGTGGCCAACATAGTTATACAAGTACCACAACTTCAATGGGTTCTCAAGTATGTTTGCATGAAAGAGGGTTAGTACATGCTTGTATATGATGAGATGTAGAATTTGGGTATACGTATAATTTATGGGTTTATGTAATGGCTGCCTATGAGATGGCTATCGTTCTTTTTGTGTTATATGTTTTGGGTTATAGTTGTGTTGTGTGATTATGGGGTCACACGATATGGTTTGGTTTTGGAGGTGGGCTTTATGCCTTGTTGTGGCACGGTGAGATGGTGATTACTCGTATGAAAAAACGAGCGTATAAAGCGATTGATTGACTTGACATGTATGATAACGACTATGTTTGGGAGATTTGATAGGTATATATACTACTACGTGTTAGGTTATGGTATATGGTCGTTCACTAGTTATTATAACTTGAACGTACCTTGTGTTTGTCGTGTTTTATGGTGCTGGAGTTTGTTGGAGTTCCAACGACGTTTTGAATCTTTTGAAGTGTGTCTTGTAGCGTATTCTTTGAGTTTCGTATTTCACGTGTACGTTTTAAAATGGTGTTTTTGGTTTCAAGTCTACTGAAATAACTTGGGATTCTTTTGGGATAATGAAATCTTTTGTATTGGGTCTTGCATTTCTTTTGGTCGGTATATATTGAGTTAGATGGTTGGTTGTATTCGGTAAAAATAAGGGTAAGGTGTTGGAGTCGTGTTTGAAACAAGATGTAACATAAGATTTCTTTTTAATCAACACTTATATATTTCAAATTCTAAAAGACTTTCTTTGAAATAAAGCGAAGTAAAAATTTCTTTCTACCTACATAGTTTATATAATTGAGTTTGACCGATTTATGTCATTTTTAATTATTTATACAAGGTTAAATTGAGTTTATGAAGATTTCACATACAATTATATCTGTCATTTAAAAGGATTACATTGATCACTAAGTTTATTCTTTAGCTTTTTTTAAAACAACTAGTATAAAACTGATTTGGTCATAACTTGTTCGTTTTTAGAGCTTTTTGAGTGATTCAAAAGCCTAAAATTATGTACTCGGAACGTACTTTTCAAATATTCAGAATGTATAGTCATGGGAGGTCAGTATCTTGGCCGAAATTATTGTACAAGTGTCGGGTTAAAGGTTGAGTTTGAATAGTAGTTTATTTTTATGATTTGGGATACACGGGATACCTAGTCTTTGAGTTCGTCAAGAGGGTTGTTTGTAGATTGTTTGAGTCACATAGATGTGGGAGGTAATAATAATAAAAAAAAGATATATATTCTTTTGGAAAAGTCGATCTTTTGCAGGTTTTAAAAAAATATGTCGCGGGGCGTAATATGTTTGGTTGCCATTGGGTGTTTCTTGGATTATTTTCCGTTGTCATGGGTCATTTTGAATTGATACACGTTTTGGGTTTGAGTTTTCTTTTGAGACTCGTGGTTTTTGACTTGTTTTAACTGGTACACGTGAAATGTCGTTAGTTATCTCTATAGACACGCTATTGTTGTGATGATATCCATACGTCGTGCCCCATATTCTGCCATGGTGGGGTGTGACAGTTATCGCTGGACAATGAGGTACGGGACTTGAGCTGTTGTGTTCAAGTACCATTTGTGGCAATTCGTCAAAGTTCACATGAATTGTTTCTATAATAATCTTTGTTCTCTAGTTGTAAACTCGATATCATTTCGACAATGTAGCATACCCCACAAAAATACATGCATCACCTTTTTCTTTCATCTTGTCGAGATTCTCACCGTCTTTAAGAATGTAGCATAAAGATCCAAATACGTGAAAGAATTTAACCGTAGGTTTCCTGCCATTGATGATGTGGTAAGGTGTCGTTTCATGTCTAGGGATGACGAGAGAACGATTCTGAGTATAACAGGCGGTTGCAAAAGCTTCAGCCTGGAAGAATAGTGGTAATTTTGAAGCAGAAAGCATTGTTTGAGCTGCCTCTACCAAAGTGCGGTTCCGTCTTTCGACAATGCCGTTTTGTTCAGGAGTTCGAGCAATAGACGTTTGATGTTCGATGCCTTCTTCTTGAAAGTAATATTGCAAAGTCTTGTTCAAAAATTCAGTACCCCTATCCGTTCTTACGGTTAAGACTTGAGCTTGAAGATTGCGTTGTATCATCTTGAGAAAGTTTTTGAGAACCTCTGGTGTTTCATCTTTGGACCTTAAGAAGAAAGTCCATGTGTATCTAGAGTAATCATCAACAATCACGAGAATATACTTTTTCCCGTTAATACTCTCTACACGCATGGGACCACATAAATCCATGTGTAGAAGTTCCAATCGTCCTTTTGAGCTTGGGATAGTCTTTGTTTTGAAAGACTTCCGTTTTGCTTTCCCCAACTCACAAGAAGAACAAAGATGGTCTTTGACGAATTTTAACTTAGGAAGACCGGTCACAATATCATTCTTCGAAAGCAAGTTGATGGTGTCAAAGTTGAGATGTGACAATCGTTGATGCCATAACCATGCTTGAGAGGATGAAGCTTTCGCCATTAAGCAAATTGGATTTGTTGAAGATGTATCTTGAAGAGTTACTGTGTAGAGATCAGAACCACGAGAACCTGTATGAAGGTCATTCCCATCGTAGTCTCTAACATAGCAAGTAGTTTTCCGAAAAGCCACTTCCAAATCCGCATCACAAAATTGACCAACCGAGAATAAATTATGATTCAGTCCCTCGACGTAATAAACCCGTTTTATAGTGATATTCCCTTGAACGAAGTCTCCATATCCGAGTATCGATGCAAACTGATCATTTCCAAACCGTACCGTACCCAGAAACTTCTCCACGAAGTTAATTAGAAGCTTGATATTGCCCGTCATGTGCTTTGTGCACCCAGAGTCCATTATGAAGAAAATGATCTCGACGAGCTGCATAAGCATTAGAAGACAATATACAGTTTGACAAATGGGGGCCCTTGATAGAAGTGGGTTCCAAAATATTAGTAGGCCTAGATTCTAAAGGCAAGCTAACATTCATAGACCCAATTAGAATAGTGGTTGTCTTAGGTACCCATTTATATCCAAGTGGTGGAAATCTTGTGTACCCCTATTTACATGTCCTACTCATGTTCTCATAAAGCTTCTTTAACATGTTTTGTTTATGCAGAGTAGTGGATTCTAACGCACTTAGTTTCTTAAGTGGTTGAGCAGTGGATTGGTTCAAAGTTCTTGTGGGTTTTCTAGTACTAGTGGGCACAAGAATAGGCTTCCTAGTTCTAGCATTCACGCCATTATGATTAAAAGCACAAGCATCATGATTAAAAGTACCAACACATTTTCCACATTTAACACAAACAAATTCATCATTCGAAGTCTTAACATTCAAACTGTCATTACATGCAGTTACAAACGTTTTATTCTTAGAAAACTTAAAATGCCTACGGTGATCTTCTACTTCCTTCTTCTTCCATTGACTATTGTTAGGCATGACTCTATCTTTAATTCTAGTGCTCTTAAGCTGTGGTTCGCTAACGCTAGTAGTGGGAGTTACTCTTGTAGAAGAAGACACACGTTGATTAGTTTTCCTAGTATTCTGAGGTAACCGCGATGTTCCATTTTGAGTGGACCTAGTGTTCATCTTATACATTCCAGGTGCTATCACATTTGTGCTCTTATCAGTTCCTAGCTTAGGCAAAGTCTTTGGGGGTTTTTCCCAAAATAGGCGATTTAGGGCATTTAACCACATTCGGTTGACGAACGACAGATGGTTTACCCAATTCAGACTTTCCTTTCATTTTCTCAATGAGTTTTTGTAACTCACTGATGGCTATTTCCCTTTCTTGTAGTTGAGCTTTCAAATCATTTATTTCAAAACCTTTTTCATTTAATTGTCGAAACGAAGAAGCTGCCATTTCTTGACACTTTTTATGATTATGAGATTTATCACCTTTTTGTAAACCAAGTTCAAGAGAAATGGAGTGTTTCTCAAGTTGGGAAAAACTTTTCGAAAGTTTGTTATATGACTGAATTTGTTTCAAAAGCTCTACTTCAAGATTGCGACATTTCTCGTCCGATTCTGACACCAGACATGCTACATGACAATATTGATCAAGATCGGTATACACACCAAGTATAGCATTCATATGGTCAGCATAAAAGTATTCCTTATAAAGTCGATCAATTTTGTTAGAAAGTTGGTGTTCTTGTGTCTTTAATTTAATTTGAAGAAAATCAACTTCATCTTTAAGAGATTTGACATAGCTTAAATCAGTTAACATTTCCTCAGTGAGAGCGTTATAAAACATTTCCACATTTTTTGAAAGATCATCAATGGTTGGAACAATGCATTGTTGAATGACGACTTCTACTTGTGGGTTAGGTTTAATATTCCAAACGACATCTCTATAAACTTTTTCATAACCGGCGACACCTTTGTACAAATTTAAAACCCCTTGTTTTATAAACTCAAATTGCTGAACACTTTTACTTTTCTCATCCCATTTTCGTTTTTCTTCTGAAATTTGTTTTTCTAACAAAATTGATTGCTTTTTGAAACTCATTTTTAAAGAAATTTTCTTTTGGGGTTCATCACTTGGTGGTGGAACTCTATTATACATCTTTTGTTCTTTGGAAAGTTCTTTTTGAGGAAAACAAACTTAATATAATGATCAGAATCAGAAAGGTATATTAGGTCACTTAAGTTCGATCGACTTTCTTTTGTTGACGAATGATTTCGTCGCAGTCAGGGGAAAGCATTAGAGCAAGATTATCAACATAACAACCCATATCATAAAGAGCATGCTTGGTACTTTGAAATTTCTTGAGATATTCAGGCTTGGCAAAACTCGTTTTCATATTTCTATTGAGCATATTCATGGTTTGAATAGACTGACCCATTTTGTAAACAATGTTGTTTAGCGTTTCGACTCTCTTTTCCAAAGCAAATTTTTTTTCAATATCCTTTTCTTCACGAGTTTTATAAAGCTCAGTTTGTTCTTTGTTAACCGACTCTAACTCAGTAATTTGGAGTTTATGTAGCAGCAGTTGTTCTTCAAGTTCCGATATCTTTTGTTTTGACATATGAATTTCGTGTGTTACTTCAGAACAATATTGTTCTTTGAGCACCTTACGTTCATATACCAAACCATTAGCTATTGCAACTCGTCGATCAACTTCTTTTACATAATCACACTCTTTAAGCCTGTCTATCTCCTCGGCTAAGGATGTATTTGCTTGCTTCAAACGTTTATTAGCCTCTTTGTTTTCCTCAATTTCATGTTTTAAAGAATCAATTATAGACGCAAGCAAATCACGGTCCTCATCCGAGTCAGTATCCTGAGCAGCATTACCGTCATCATTACACATATGCTGTGAATTCGTAGAGATATTGCTATCCTCCATGTCCATTACATATGTGTCATTGATGCTTTCGAGTTGCTCAGGATACCGTCGTTCATTAGCAAACACATTATAGTTATCATATGTTGGTACCTTTTCAATTGGCTCAATATCAAAGATAGGTCCAGAAGTATCAGCTGTCTCTGGAATCACTTCTTGAATCTTCTCCATGTACACATAATGTACCTCTAGCTCTTGATCATCGGCTTCATCATCAGTGTCATCACGCCAGTCAACTTCATCTGCTGTGAGTGGAATTCCTGCTTCTTCTTTCTTACACAGCAACATCTTTTCCTTGTGATATCCCGAATCCTTAACCCGTTTTGGCTTCTTGAATTCCCTATCCATGTGCCCAAATCCCTTGCAGTTGAAGCATTGAATCCCAGTCTTCTGCACAACCGGAGTGCCTACAGTATCTCTAGCTCCAACTTGATTCGGCATCCTCTAATTATCATACCTAGCCTCACGATCATACCTAGGTGCATGATCAAGTTCCTTATATCGAGCATTGTATGATGATCTGAGGTTGTTGTTGGTAGGTTTGTAGATCTTGTTATAAGTTGTGGTGAGTAAAGACATGAGTTCTTCAATCTTCTTGTCCCTTGAAGTTTGTTCATCATCACTGTCTCCATCTGACTCGGTGTCATACTTTGAAGGTGGAGTGGGGACAATTGCTTTTACCTTTTTAGCAGCTAGAGGTTTGATGGATGAGCTTGATGACTTTGAGGAATGAGGAGGTGGTTGTTGACGGGGAACGGGTTTTGTTGAAGTAGCAGCCACAAAAGCAATAGAGTTAGCAGACCGTTCTGCCTTTTCAGCCCTTAGTTCATTCACTTCATTCTGATGTTGTTTCAGGATATCATAAAGTTTGTGATAGGAGATGGTCTTGATATCTTCCCTTTGTTTAACCAACGTCACAAACCTTTGCCATTCTGGTTTGAGTTGAAGTAGAAACTAAACATTGGCATGATGATTGGAGATGGTGCACTGATTTCTAACAAGCTCATTCATCATTTTGTAGAATCTCAAGTAATATGAGTCAATGGATTCACCATCTTCGGATGTGAATTTTCCAAACTCCCAAAGTAAATTAGTCTTGAGATCTTGAGCGTTGATTGACTCACCTTGCTTCAATCGATGAATTGCATTCCATATTTCCATAGCATTAGGATATGCATCAACCGTGGAATAGATATCTTTATCAATCCGAGTGAGTATGTAGTTCACAACATCAGCTTCAGCTTGGAGGAGTTTCTTTTTCTCAGCAGGACAAGTATCGAAATTCTCCATGGCTCGTGTAGTTGATGAAGTACCATCCTCTGCTTGTGTGGAAATGGGTACGAATTCAAAAACTGGAGGTGGATTCTCAAGGCAGTGACGAAGAGCAGTTCGGTTCTCTTTTCTGTCGAGAAATCTGAGAAATCGAGATCTCCATTGAACATAGCAACCGGCAGTGAGCACATGTGGATTACCATTGCCACCTTTTTCCAAACGAATTTGATTTGCAGTCGCATTGCTGATATTGTTGTTAGACATTGTCGATGATTGTGAATGGATTAGGATCTTAGTGGATGTGTTGTGATGAGGTGTGGTTGATGTTGTCGTGAAAAGATGTTAAAATCCTCTAGAATTGTCTCTCCAGAAACCAAAAATTCCAAGGCAAAAAACACTCGATCAGTTTGTTAAAAAATTCACTTTTTCGGAAAAAAATTGCTATTTTCGGATAATTGAGAATTTCGGAAAATTTGAACTTCTTCAGAATAATTGAGATCTTCGTATAAATGCAATGTTTTTGGAGAAATGAGATTTTTTGGGAAAATTGCACTTCTTCGGAATGTGTGACAATCTTCGGAATATATGACCATCTTCAGAATAATGGATGGTTTTCGGATAAATGAGGTTTTCGGAATACTTGAGTTTTTCGGATAAATTGGGTTTTCGGAATAAGTGAGTTTTTCGGATAAATTGGGTTTTTGGAATAAGTGGGTTTTTCGGAATAATGGAGATATTCGGACAAAGTAGTATTTTCGGAATAAATGAGATACTCGAAAAAATGTACCTTTTTTGGAAAAATGATAGATCTTCGGGTAAATCAAACTTCGGAATAATCACCACTTTTCGGATAAAACCTACTTCTTTGGATAAATCTTCTTCGGATAACCCTTCTTTTTCGGAATAAGCACCCTTTTTCGGATAAACAACAAATCTTCGGAAAACATAAACCCTTTTCCAAAAATTATATTTCGGAATAAACCCACTTCTTCGGATAACCAAAAATCCTTTCCGAATATACAAATGTTGATCGAGAAACTACTTTTCTCGGATCAAACTTGTAAAAACCGTAACTTTTTGCCAAAAATTGAACCATAATTCCCAAAAATTTTGTGTTTTTACCCAAAGAAACAATACCAAATCTCTACCACTACTATGTAGATGATTTGTATCAAAAATAAACCATAAATAAACACAAAAACAATTTGGATTAAAGATTATTGATCAAATACCTCACAAAATCAATACGAACACAAACCACGGATCATCAATCACCTATCCACTATAGGCTCTTGATACCAAATGTTAATCCCACTTCAATCCATAACACAATATAAGATGATATTTTAGAGAGAGAAATAGATGAAGGTAGAGAGAGAAAGTAGAAATATTATGGAAGGTTAAACATAAACTAGAGATAGAAAGTGAATGTAACCAACAACCTCTTCCACACAAGGAAGAGGGTATTTATATGCCACGGCCTTAAGGCTTTAGTGGGCTTGTTCATGGGCCGGGCTTAGCTTTGCTTGGGCTTACGCCCCTAACTTAGACAATATTAGCTTAAAGTCCAAGCCCGGTTTTCCTGACTAACCTATTACAATACAAGACCAATAACGACTAAGATGACCAATTACATTCTTGTTCGACTATATAAAATATAGGGCTAACACCCCGAAAGGAAAAGGTGTTTGATCCGGGTATCGCAATTTTTAAGCCATCTCAATATCCATCTGATGCAAAAAAGGAAAGAATTCTGGATCTATGGAGATATGCTTGCACTTCATCATACTTTCTACCACCGTGCTCAACAAATGCTTAAGGGAACCTTGCCTACTCTTCTTTGGGTCGTCTTGTTCACCTTAAGCTTGTGCTACTTGATGGATGAAAACCATGTATTTGATCTCGGTGGATGTTCTTCAAGGTTCTTACCATTCTAATCAAGGTCGAGTCAGGCTCACGACTCGGTGAACAAAAACAAGCGCTTCTCAGGAGGCAAACCGAGTATCTATCCTTTTTATCTGTTTTTTTATAATAAGTGTAGGGGGAGACCCTCGTATGTGTTTGTTCTTTTCTTTCTTATCATGTGCAGGGATTGGAGCTTCACAGATTCACTTTTGATGACTTTTGACGACCCGTGATTCCGTATACCCGTCTTCCCGGTTCTATCCTAAACTCTTTTGATTCACTATTTTATATTCTTCAATATTAGAATAGGAATCACTTTAGTTGTCTCTTCCTTAGCAAGATTTAAACAACGTGCACAATGTCCTAAGTGTAGGGGAGTTTACTCCCACATGCTTAAACATTGAGGACAATGTTTATATTAAGTGTATGGGGGACTTCTATCGAAGTTAAGTGGGCTTTTCCTTGTATTTGTCCATATTTTAACCGGAAAATTGATTTTTCGACATTTTTCAAAATTTTTTGATCTATTTTGGCCTTGTCGTATTCCCTTTGTTATCGTTATTTCTTTCGTTGTTAGAATAACTTTTAATAAAATGGTCTTAATGAGTTTAGATGTCTTTGATATATTAGGCCCGTCATGAATCTTTTGACTCAACCCGAGTTTACTTATCCAAGTTTACTCTAGCTAGTATCCTTAACGTGTTTAAATCAAGTTTTGCTAGGCTTTTATATAGGGAACTTTAAAACACGAAAGTCTTAACTCTTATAGGTTAAGAACAAGAACTTTTCGCAAGTTCCTATAATTGATCCTAGAAAGTCGTTTATCAAGGGAACTTTAAAATGCGAATTCTAAAACTTGAAAAAGTCTAAGAAGTTGCATGATCCTATAGATGACTTGAAAACCCAAAACTTTGATTTAATAGGATAAGCATCCACGAGTCTCATTCCTTGAGATTTTAAATTGTGGAGAACGACAGATGATAGAGTCAATTATAAGTTTGGTATTCTTTCATGAATATATGTGAGTTAACTATGAGCTTTTTCTCCCATCGCTTGTTAATAATTTAGTTGCAATAAATAAGGTTGTACGATTTGAAAAGTTACTTAGCTTCTAGCACAAGATCGTTTAAAAGTTGCTCAGTATTAATTAGAGTTCATAGCCAAGGCATGACTTTTTGAAGCGGGATGCGAAGATTGGCAAGTCCGAAAAGGTCCTAACAAGGCACGAGGGCTACATTTTGTTGCTAAAGATCCAAAGTGATGTGAAGAATCATTTATCAAAAATCAATATGAAGGATCAAGACACACGACGAAAAGCAAATACTCCCCTAAAGATCATGGAGAAGTCTATCCGAAAAGACCCTAGCAAGGTATGAGGATAAATAGATCCAAGTCCCAAAAGGAGGCGGATCGTTGTACATCAAAATCCCAAATAAAGGTTGGAGAAAAAATGAAGAAGTCGTGGTCCAAGAATGAAGAATCTCTCAAAACATTCAAGTGAAGAAATTCCTATTATGAAGAGAAGACCATTATTTCATGAACGTCTCTCAAGATTTGAAGTATGAAGTCAATGCCAAATATCGGTCCGAGAAAGGTCTCAAATCGTGAAGCGAGTTATGCCAAGATATGAAATTTATAAGGTCTCGAGAAGCAGTTTTAAAAGATTTTGTCCTTTAGCTAACTATTGATTAAATCGTCCTACTTTATTTTCGGCCTAAATAAGCTATCGAAATAAGTCAACAATGTATCCTCGTGATCATTCAAGACAATAATAAAATATAAGAGATACACCTAGGAATAAGGGAGTCTAAGTGATTAATTGAGCCACATGAGTTTGTGTTAGTTTGCTAACTTATAATAACAATGATCTCGTTTTTAAGCTTGGAATGGGGAACGTGAAACTTGAGGGTGATAAACATTCATGACAAACCAAAGCCCTAATGTAAGTCTTTGATCTCTTTACTTGTTTTCTTCCTTCAAATATTTTGTAATTTTCTATCCCTTTAAGTTTCCTTAATGTCTTATGTTTAATAAAGGCCAAGGTGGGTTAATTATGATGGAAAATGTAAATCTTGCTTTGTAACTAATGCATTGCATGAAGGCATTGCAATGGTCAAGGGTAGGGGATTTCATAGGTGTGAAAACACCCATCCTTTTACTACTTAACTATAATAATAACCAAGCCAAAACGTGTATTTAATGTCATAAAATTCGGAATTATGCGTGGTTTGTGTTTTTATTGTGTTTTAGGAGCAAAGGATGAAAAAGGAAGAAAACACGGGCTTTCACGAACTTTTATCGAAGAAAAAAGAAAAAAGAAGAAGTCAAAAGATCAAGAGTGCAAAAAGAACAGAAGTCCAAGGCCTATTCGGAAGATTTATCGAAGAAAAAGTCTAAAGACGGAAGTTTAACGAAGTCGAAGAACCAAATCTAATTAATGAAGAAATTAGAAGAAGAGTTCATTTTATCTATCTACAAATCCCGAGACAAAGTCTAGAATGACGAGTTTATTGTTAAAGACGAAAGACGAGAAGACAAAAGGAAGAAAGAAAGAAAGAAGCACAACAACCCCCTCTCCTATAAATACCCTCCTAATGTGTCATTAGAAGGTGTTAGCTAATTTGACAAATTAGTTCTCCATTTTCATATTGTCATTTTAATACTTGTCATTTACTTTAATTGTCTTTCCTTTCAAGTAATTCAAGTAAGTTTGTTGAATCTTTATCTTTAATTTCAAGTTTTTCATTAATCTCTCATTCTACCTTTCTTGTATTGTTTAATCTTATTGCTTATTTGCTTATTGTCATTCTTATTTAATTGTTCTTTATGTTTTTATGTGTTTGATGGTGTTAGCTTATTGATCTGATAGCTTTTTGTGTGATTTTCTTAATTTTAATTAAGTGTTTTTAAAAGTTATTTTATAAAAAGTTGATTTAAATATTTAGATTATTAAAAGTTTTTAAAAGTTTTTAAATTTTGGATTATTTGCTTTTTCTTAAAGTTGATTTGGTTAAGTTTTTAGATAATTGCTTATTGGTTGTTACTTAATTTAGTTAGCTTAATTTTTGTTTAATTCGGGTTCCTTTAAAACCCTAGTTTCCCGAATTAGATCTGGCATTCAATTATTACGACTTATATGCACTTTAATTTTTCCCGAATTAAGTGTGAAGCCCATTTCCCGAATTAGATGTTGGATACTTATCCCGAATTAAGTGCAAACATAGTGGATTCCGAACTAGGTTAAGCACTCTTGATTCCGGATTGTGTTTTGGTTCTATATTCCAAATTAGGGAAAGATCTGGATTCTGGATTAGTTTGTGGACGTGTATTCCGAATTAGATCCGTCATAGCATATTCCGAATTAAGTATAGGAAAGTGCATTCCGAATTAGGTGTGTGACGAGGATTCCGAACAAGGTCAAGGAACTTGATTCCGGATTGAGTATTGAATTGCCTTTCCCGGATTGTGTCTAAAACGTGGATTCCGAATTAGTTGATGATCTCAGATTCCGGATTACATATGGAAGATCATATTCCGACTTAAGTTCGAGATACAGATTCCAGATTATATCTAGGGTTGACATTCCGGATTGAGTATGGAATTCAGATTCCGAATTAGGTTTGGTTTCTAGTTTCCCGAACTAGGTTTGGTTTTTGTTTTTAGTGTTAGTTTTAAATCATTATTTTTCCTGCCAATTTTCTTAAGTGTTATTTTAATTGTTTTATCTTAAATTTATTTTAAGTTTGCATTTTTATAAAGTTTTCATATTTACGTCTTGTCAACTTTTAAGTTTTCGTCATTTATTTTTAAGAGCTTTAATTTTTTGTCATTTACTTTTTAATCATTTATATCTTTACTTACTTTGTCATTTACGTTAAAGTTTGCATTTTTTTTATTTTACTCAACGACAGCATTTTCTTTTATCCACCAAGGAAAACTGAGTCACACGTTAAACCATAGTCAATTCGATTAGACATAATTCAAGGAACGATTTTTTAGTTATTAAGGACACGTTTTAGGAGGGAAAGAAAGGATTTGACTATTTTGACTTGAATTAACTGATTTATTAATCAGTTTGATTAATAGATTCAGTTGTGAGGTGAGTGGATGAGGACGTGGCTGGGGGTGTGTGAGGTGGATGGTGATGGTTGGTGGGTTGACTGGTCAAAGTGAGGTGGCGGGGTGTGATAGGGTGGATGGAGATTGGTTGTCTGGGCAATTTCAGTCCTCCACATTCCAAACTTTGTTCAATTAAAGTTTAAACAACCATACTTGCATTTCCCTTTATAATAAACTTTTTGTTTTTGCACTTTTGCCACAATAACTTTTGAAAAGTTATTTCCAAGGGTTAAACTTGCATTTTCTTGAATCTTCAAGGGCCAATCATGTATACACTTGATATTTTAGGGGCCCATTTGTAACTTTGAGGTTTTACAAGGGTATAAAATGACAAGTATTCAATAGTTGAGGGACCAATCTTGACAAATCTTCAAACTTCAAGGGTATTTTTGGAAAATCCATACTCGGGTCCAGTTTTTTGTGCGGCTTCGTTTCCCGTGTTCGTTTTTTCTTTAATCTTGTAATCTTTTGTTGATTTCACGATATCCGTACCTAAAATACACAATGAACAAACACAAGCATATTTAGGGTATTTTAATGATATTTTAAGCGTTTTAAGCCCGATATGGACAATGAGACTAGGTATAATTGCAGTCTCATCACTCCTTGACTAAGACTCTCGACACAACACTAAGATAAATGCTTCCACAAATTCTGGGTGATGCTCTCACATCCAAACTTCCAACAGCTCTTAACAACAGCTTTGATCAACACCTGTCAAATGTTTTGGGCCTTTTTTTGTGAAAGATAGATGCACTCTCCAAAGCAACAAAACACTCCAAATCCCGCTTGAAGAAAGTGATACAAGGAAAACTAACATAGGTCTGTAACTTTGTGCATAATGAGTTTATGTATTTCTACGGGACTGAACCTAAACGCTTTGCTGTCTTAGAAACCCCTTTAAAGCAAACGTTCAGACACTCCATCAAAGCCGAACTGTCCAAGTCTCTTATAGATATCAGGATTGCACCAGGCACATCATGAAAAGTCTGGAGTTGTTGGAAAGAATTGCCAACTTGAAATTTCTAGAGATTGGACCGATAAGTCACCTATTTGTCACTTTATCCCAAATGTCTAAAGACTTTATCGAATTGGTGGAACTAGTCACCAAGGTCGTCCAGATGATGGATTCAGTTATGCCCCATGTTGGGGCTACAACTGAGGGGAAAAAGCTACACCATCAGGCGAACCACCAAAGAAAGTTATAGAGACTCCAAAACCTACCTCTGCACTAGAGACCTAAATTATCTAATCAAACTCTGGTGAAGGATCTAAGGGGGAGCTATCTAATAGGGAGCTCACAGCTGATACCATAGAACCACCTCCCAAATGGTTCAAAGTCTCTGATGAAGTAATTCTTCAACCCAAGCCTCTCAGATATGTCTCAAATGAAGAGTTGACAAGTTCACCACTCATCTCTTCATATCAAACAACACCATGTACTCTCCATCACCTCTGAGAAAGAACTTCACAGACAAAGGCAAGGCCAAATCAATCGTAGATGACCAAGCTACAAAGATAAGATTTTTGATGGAGGAAGGAGGATCTGAGGCTAAAGTATTTGAACTATGAAAATTCAAAAGTGCTGGTGAAAACCCCATGACTTGGGAAGAAGCTCAAGTACAGATGGGTGAACAAAAGAGATCTGCTGATCTCAAGCAAGCTGAGCTAAGAAGTAGATAAGTAATACAAGGTTTTGCAAACAAGTATCAAAGTTCGTTGTTCCGATCTCTTCGAATTGACTATTGGTAGAAAGTGCGACTCAATTGTTCTTGGTGGAATAATAAATGGTTGGTTGATTATCTATTTTAAACTAATAGCAAATATGAAAATGTCGTTGAGTAAAATAAGAGCTTTAAAGATTAAACTAAAATAACGAGTTAAAAATAAATGAATGAAAACTTAAAGACAAGATTACAAAAATACGTGAACACTTAAACTTAATGAATCTAAAATTTGGAAACTTTGTAAAAACAAGAAATTAAACCCGTCGGAAAGTGATCGGAATACAGCTAAATCGGAATCTCCAAGATGCTACAATCGGAATGTTTGATCGGAAACAAGGCTGATCGGAATGCACACAAGAAAGACTGATCGGAATATACCCTAGTCGGAATGCTGGCGTCGGAATAAGGGAACAAGGAGCTATCAGAATGCTTAGAAAATAAGCCCAATCGGAATACCAAAAATTGAGTCAAATCGGAATGTTATTCAAGACATCCAATCGGAATGTAAACAAAGCTCCATAGTCGGAATAATATAACCCTAATCCGATCAAGGTGATCGGAATACAGAGATGCAAATCGGAAAGTTATAACCCTAATCCGATCAGGGTGATCGGAATAAGGGGTGCTAATCGGAAAGCAAATCGGAAAAGGGTTTAGACCTTTTCCGATTAATATGGGATTCGAAAATAAGCAAAGTGATAAGCTATTTTGATAAGCTAACACCCAAAACTTGAACGAATCTATAGTAAAATGGACTAAATAAGCACGAATAGCAACTTATCCAACTTAAAATACGCAACCTTTTTAAATCAAACTATAAAAAGATGAACTTTTTAAGAAAACTTTTAAAAAGGAAATAAGCTAAACATATAAACAAGCCAATAAGCACAAAGATCTTATAGCTTATTCGTATGAAAACTTAAGTAGGAATAAAAAGATTAACTTTTTTAAGCACGAAAACTTCAAGATCAACACGGATCAATAGTAATTCGCACCAAAATTTACTAAAATCAAGAAAGGTGGAAAGGGATGAAAGATTAAAAGCTTAACTTGAACTTGATTAATGGAATCCAAATACAAAAGGTTTAATCTTGAAAGATTAAAAGAAGGAAAAGATAAAAACTTAGTGAGAGAAAGTTGAGAACTTTCTCTCTCTAAAACTAGAAAAATGAAAAATTGAAACTAACTACTAAAAACTAACCCACCCTCCTAATGTGTATTAGGAGGGTATTTATAGGGAAAAATGGGAAGGTGTGCATGTGTTGCCTTTTCTTTCTTTCTTCTCGACTCGATTTAAATCTTTGTCTTTTCTCGACGTCTTCTCGGGATTTGTCGATGTATATTGAACTTGTCTTGTAATTTTCTTCATCAATTAGACTTGAGTTCTTCGACTTCATTAAACTTTCGTCTTTAGACTTTTTCTTCGATAAATCTTCAGAATAGGCCTTGGACTTCCGTTCTTTTTGCACTCTTGATCTTTTGACTTCGTCTTTTCTCGTTTTCTTTGATAAAAGCCCGTGAAAGCCCGTGTTTTCTTCCTTTTTCATCTTTTGGTCCTAAAACATAATAAAAACACAAACCACGCATAATTCCGACTTTTACGACATAAAATACACGTTTTGGTCTTGTTATTATTGGAAATAAGTGGTAAAAGGATAAGTGTTTTCACACTTATTAAATTCCCTACACTTGACCATTGCAATGCCCTCATGCAATGCATTAATTTTAAAGCACGGTTTACATTTTCCATCATAAATAACCCACCTTGGCCTTTATTAAATACTAAACATAAAAAGATAGAAACAAGTAAAGAAATTAAAGACTTACATTGGGTTTTGGCTGCCATGAACGTTTATCATCCTCAAGTTTCACGTTCCCCACACCAAGCTTAAAAACGAGATCATTGTTATTATAAGTTAGCAAAGTAACATGAATTCATGTGGGCCAATTATTCACTTAGACTCCCTTATTCCTAGGTGTATCTCTTATATTTTATTTTTGTCTTGAATGATCACGAGGATGCATTGTTTGACTTATTTTGATAGTTATTTAGGCCGAAAATAAAGTGAACGATTTAATCAATAGTTAGCTAAAGGACAAAATCTTTTAAAACTGCTTCTCGGGACCTCATAAAGTTCATATCTTGGCATAACTCGCTTCACGATTTGAGACCTTTCTCAGACCGATATTTGGCAGCAACTTCATACCTCGAATCATGAGAGACGTCATGAAATAATGGTCTTCTCTTCATAATAGGAATTTCTTCACTTGAACTTTTTGCGAGATTCTTCATATTTGGACCACGACTTCTTCATTTTTCTCCAATCTTCATTTTGGACTTTGATATACAACAATCCGCCTCCTTTTAGGACTTGGATCTATTTATCCTCATACCTTGTTAGGGCCTTTTTGGATAGACTTCTCCATGATCTTTTGGGGAGTTTTTGCTTTTCGTCGTGTGTCTCGATCCTTCATATTGATTTTCGATAAATGATTCTTCACATCACTTTTGGATCTTTAGCAACAAAATGTAGCCCTCATGCCTTGTTAGGGCCTTTTCGGACTCGCCAATCTTCGCATCCCGCTTCAATAAGTTATGCCTTGGCTATGAACTCTAATAAAAACGAGCAACTTTTAAACGATCTTGGGCTAGAAGCTAAGTAACCTTTCAAATCGTACAACCTTATTTATTGCAGATAAATTTATTAACAAGCGATGGGAGAATAGGCTCATAATTAACTCACATAAATTCACGAAAGAATACCAAACTTATAATTGACTCTATCATTTCTCGTCCTCCACAGTTTAAAATCTCAAGGAATGAGACTCGTGGATGCTTAGCCTATTAAATCAAAGTTTTGGGTTTTCGAGTCATCTATAGGATCTTGCAAATTCTTAGACTTTTTCAAGTTAGAAATCGCATTTTAAAGTTCCCTTGATAAACGACTCTCTAGGATCAATTATAAGAACTTGAGAAAAGTTCTTGTTCTTAACCCGTGAGAGTTAAGACTTTCGCGTTTTATAGCTCCCTATATAAAAGCCTAGCAAAACTTGACTTAAACACGTTAAGGATACTAGCTAGAGTAAACTTAGATAAGTAAACTCGGGTTGAGTCAAAATGTTCACGACTTTGAAAAATTTAAAGCCACTTTATTTAAGCAAGGAAAGAAAATAACCATAACAAAGGAAAATACAACTATACAACTAGGCCAAAATAGATTAAAAGTTTTAAAAAATGTCGAAAAATCAAATTTTCCGGTTAAAATGAGGGCAAATTCATGGAAAAGACCACTTACTTCGATAGAAGTCCCCCATACACTTGAGATAAACATTGTCCTCAATGTTTAAGCATGTGGGAGTAAACTCCCCTACACTTATGACATTGTGCACTTTGTTTAAATCTAGCTAAGGGAAGGACAACTAAAGTGAATTCAATGTGAACATATAAAATATGAAATATTAAATCACAAGAGTTTAGGATAGAACCAGGAAGATGGGAACACGGGATCACGGTTCGTCAAATGTCATCAAGAGTGGATCTTTGAAGCTCTAATACCTGCACAGCACAAGAAACAAGACAACAAACACATACGGGGTCCCCCTACACTTATTATGAAAGCAGTAAAGGATTGATCACGGGTTGCCTCCCGAGAAGTGCTTGTTTTTGTTCACCGAGTCACGAGCCTGAGTCGACCCAAAATTAGTTCATGGGAAACGTGGTGAGGTATGGAATCATCTCATGAGAGATATCCTCACCAAAGTACAACTTCAAACGCTGGCCATTCACCTTGAAATTGGGCCCATTTGGCTGAGAAAGCTCAATGGTCCCATATGGAAAGACTTTGGCGACGGTGAATGGACCAGACCAGCGGCTCTTCAACTTGCCAGAGAAGATCTTTAACCGAGAGTTAAAAAGTAAGACTTGATCTCCAACGTGGAACTCTCGGTTCTTAATTCTAGCATCATGGATGATCTTGGTCTTCTCCTTGTAGATCAGCGAGTTCTCATAAGCTTCATTCCTTAGTTCATTTAGATCATTGAGTTGAATCTTCCGAAGATCACCGGCTTTGTTGATGTCGAAGTTAGCCCACTTCAAGGCCCAGTATGCCTTATGTTCCAGCTCGATAGGGAGGTGGCATGCTTTCCCGTACACAAGACGATAGGGTGTAAAACCAATCGGGGTCTTATAAGCAGTACGGAAAGCCCACAGAGCATCATCTAACTTATCGGCCCACGCGACGCGATGCTCTCCCACAGTACGCTCCAAAATTCGCTTCAATCCACGGTTGGAAATCTCGGCTTGCCCATTGGTTTGGGGATGATAGGCGGTGGAAAGACGATGATTAACACCATACTTAGCCATGACTCTTGCGAATTGATCGTTGCAAAAATGAGTCCCGCGGTCACTGATTATAGCACGAGGAACGCCGAATCGAGCAAAGAGCTGCTTCAAAAAGTTCACAAACACCCTCGCATCGTTCGTAGGGAGAGCCTTAGCTTCAACCCATTTAGAAACGTAGTCAACGGCTACGAGGATGTACTTGTTCCCTTTAGATGATGGAAATGGCCCCATAAAGTCGATGCCCCATACATCAAAGATTTCACATTCTTGTATGAAATTTTGAGGCATCTCATCTTTATGTGTGATCTTGCCTTGGCGTTGGCAAGCATCACAATGTTTAACCATATCGTGAGCGTCACGATAAATGGTGGGCCAATAGAATCCAGAGTCGAATACTTTCTTCGCGGTGTAATTGGGACTAAAGTGACCACCGGTGGGTCCTTTATGGCAAGCGTCAAGGATTTGTACCGCTGCCGGCCCATCAACACATCGAAGAATAATCAGATCCACACATTGTTTGAAAAGGTAAGGGTCGTCCCAGAAATAATGTTCAATATTTTTAAAGAACTTTTTCTTTTGTTGGGACGTGAGCCCTTCCTTGAGAATCCCACCAGCTAAGTAGTTTGCAATGTCCGCAAACCACGGGGTGTCATCGAGATTGGAATTGATAGACATTAAGGACTCAAGGGGAAAAGAGTCATTGATATCTTTGTTCGGACGATCCCCTTGATAAGGATCCTCAAGTCTACTGAGATGATCCGCGGCTAGGTTTTCAGCTCCCTTTTTGTCACGAATTTCAATGTTGAATTCTTGAAGGAGCAAAACCCAATGAAGAAGTCTTGGCTTAGAATCTTGCTTAGTCATCAAGTACTTCAACGCGGAATGATCGGTATACACGATGGTGGTAGAAAGGACAAGATAGGGGCGGAATTTTTCAAAAGCATACACTACAGCTAAAAGCTCTTTTTCGATAGTGGTATAATGCAATTGAGCCCCCGTCATTGTCTTGCTAGCATAGTGGATTGGTTGGAAGTGTTTGTTCACTCTTTGGCCCAAAAACGCTCCAATAGCAAAGTCGCTAGCATCACACATCAACTCAAAAGGTAGCTCCCAATTAGGGGTAACCAAGACCGGTGCCTTAGTTAGCTTATCCTTAAGAAGATTGAAGGCTTCAATACACTCTTTGGAAAAGATAAAAGGAGTATCTTTTTCCAAGAGGTGGGTCATCGGGCGAGCTATTTTAGAAAAATCTTGGATGAATCGACGATAGAAGCCTGCATGACCGAGGAAACTTCTCACACCCTTCACGATTGAAGGTGGAGGCAATTTAGCAATAACATCGACTTTAGCACGATCCACTTCAAGACCGGCTTTGGAGATTTTATAACCTAGCACGATGCCCTCTTTTACCATGAAATGGCATTTTTCCCAATTTAGAACAAGGCGAGTGTCTTTACACCGCTTAAGCATACGTTCTAAATTGGCAAGGCAAGCAGAGAAAGAATCACCATAAACCGAGAAATCATCCATGAAGACTTCCATAGTTTCTTTAACCATGTCATGGAAGATAGCCATCATACACCTTTGGAATGTCCCAGGAGCATTGCACAAGCCGAAAGGCATTCTTTTGTAGGCAAATGTTCCATAAGGACAAGTGAATGTGGTTTTCTCTTGGTCTTTGGGATCGATGGGAATTTGAAAATACCCAGAGAAACCGTCTTAAAAGCAGTAATAGTCATTACCCGCTAGACGTTCAAGCATTTGGTCCATGAAAGGAAGGGGAAAATGATCCTTTCTCGTAGCATCATTGAGTTTGCGGTAGTCTATACAAACTCTCCACCCTGTAACGAGACGAGTAGGAATCAACTCGTTGTTTTCATTGGGAACAACGGTGATTCCGCCTTTCTTAGGCACACAATGGACGGGACTAACCTACGATGAATCCGAGATAGGGTAGATCATTCCCGCATCAAGAAGTTTGATAATCTCTTTTTTGATAACGTCATGGATCTTAGGATTCACCCTTCGTTGGCTTTGAATAGTGGGTTTAAAGTCGTCCTCCATGAGAATTTTGTGTGTAGAAGTGAGGATCAATTCCACGAATATCAGAGATCTTCCAAGCAATCGCTTTCTTGTGATTCTTCAGCACGGCGATAAGTCGGTATTTTTCTTCTTCTTTCAAGTCCTTAGTGATGATGACCGGTAACGTCTTGTTGTCTTCAAGGAAAACGTACTCGAGATGAGACGGAAGATCCTTAAGTTCTAAATCTGGAGGATTTTCGATGGACGGCGTAGTCAACTTCGGATCATCGGTAGAGATATCCTTAGGAGATGGTGGAGAAGTATGGTCCTCATTGAGAAGTTTCTCAATGGTACGAATGTCTTCATCCCAATTGGTGGGAGAATTATCATACTTAAGATCGAGAGGACCCAAACTAGCTTCAAAATCATCCAAGTCACTTTCTCCAAAAGGAGTCAATGACGGAGCAATTGAGGCAACGGTCTCAACATTGGGTAGAGAAGAAGAACCACTTTTACAAGCGTCTTTGAAATGTTCTTCACAAGCCTCATCAAGAACATCAATGAAATTAACACTCTCGTTTTCCGAAGGCTGCTTAGAAAGTTTACCCATGTTGAAGACGATTTTATCGTCACCAACTCTCATGATTATTTCACTAGCGGCTACATCAATGAGAGTGCGACCGGTCCTCAGGAATGGACGTCCAACGATTAATGGAACACGGGGGTCCATCTCGTAGTCAACGACAACAAAATCCGCCGGGAAGGTGAATTTGTCAACGCCAACGAAAACGTCTTCGGCTATCCCCACTGGATAAGCAACCGTACGGTTGGCTAATTCCAAAGTCATTCGTGTGGGGACTAGCTCGGGGAGAGATAATTGCTTCCAAACACTTAAAGGCATTAAGTTTATACTAGCACCTAGATCGGCTAGGGCCATGCAATTCTCTACTCCCGGGAAGTTGCAAGGAATCAAGAAACGACCCGGATCACCAAGTTTGGTTGGTAGTTTCCTTAAGAGCACTGCGGAGCAGTTCTCATTAAGTTGGGTCTGAGAAATATCGAGAAGTTTCTCCTTATCACTGAGAAGATCTTTAAACATTTTAGCGTATTTGGGCATGTGAGCGAGAGCCTCAGCAAAGGAGATATTGAAATTCAGTTGTTTGAACATTTCAAGAAAGTTCGAAACCTGAATATCATCCTTGTTCTTCAATTTCTCTTTCCTCAACCTTGAAGGATAAGGTATATTGGGTTGAGATGAAGGCTTTGGGATAGAATTCGCACTCACATCCGTGGGTGGTGGAGGGGTAGAAGTAGAAGGTGGTGGAATTGGAGAAGTAGAAGTAGGAGGAATAGAAGATGGATGATTCGGAGAAGGAGACTCGTTTTCCTTTGTCACAATCACCGGTTTAGGTGTAGGAAGCTCGGGTTCCTTTAAACCTTTTCCACTGCGGGTGGTGATTGCTTCATCTCCCCTCTTGGATTAGCAACGGTGTTACTCAGAAGAGAACCCGATCCAGAGGCTTGATTACTAGGGAAGAAACTAGCCATCATATTTCTCAAGTCATTCGTTTGACTTGCCAAAGTGTTTCGCATATCAGCTTGAAGATCATTCCCTTGCTTAACCATATCTGCTTTCATGTTGGCCATTTCTCGCTGAAGATTTTGCACGATCACATCATTAGTCCTCATGTAGGTTTCAACATCTTGGTGTAAGGCTGTGGGTTGGTTGAGAGGAGGAGCATGGTAGGCGGGTGGTTGATAAGAAGGTTGTTGGTAAACTTGGTTGTTTCTTTGAGGTGGATATGGGTTTCTTTGGTTTTGATATGGAGTTTGAGCACGAGGTTGGTTTTGATTGTTGCGATTAAGGTTGTTTGGGTTTTGTGTGGGAAAACCGGGTGGTGAAAGAAAGTTGTTTGAGAGATAGCTGAGCAAGTTGCGGTCACCTTGAGGACGTGCTTGATAGCCTCCTGTAGCATAGGTACCGTTGGCGGCATACACATTTTCCGGATTGTCGGGAGTCGAAGGACAATCGGTGTATGAGTGAGATCCCCCGCATATATCACATGATTGGCTCAAAACATTAGCTTGGGCATTGAATTGTTTGGCATTGTTGGTAGTTTGTAAAGCAAGCGATTCCACAAGCGAATTAAGCTTATCAATTCTTTTGTCGGCATCACTAGTACTAACACTTGCTACATTAGTTCTAACACTCTTTGTTTGTACTCTAGATTTGTTCTCAATAATATCCGAAGCAGCATTAGAAGACTTAACCAAAATATTACCCCCCGAGACACTGTTTAGTGAATCTTGGTCATTCATGCTTAAACCATTATAATAAGTATTGATTTGATGTACTTTTGTTAAACCATGTTGTGGACACTTTCTTAAAAGTTCCTTAAAATGGTCCCAAGATTCATTAAAAGACTCACCATACTTTTGTTCAAAGGTAATAATTTCATTCCGCAAAGCGGTAGTACGTGAGGGTGGGAAAAAGTAGTTGATAAACTTGGTCTCTAAATCCGTCCACGTAAGAATACTTTGTGGCGGTTCCTTATCAAGCCAATTCCGGGCTTGTCCCTCTAAAGAGAAAGGAAAAAGTTGCAAGCGAATCACTTCTTGTGATACCCCATTGTACTTAACCGTATTGGTAAGCTGAAGAAACCTTTTAATGTGGTCATGAGGATCATCAAGTGAACACCCCAAGAAGGGTTGAGCAGAGACTATTTGTATAAAGACAGATTTGAGTTCAAAGTTGTTGGCTCCAATCTTAGGGATAACAATTGCATCGATGTTGCCTTCTACGTGCGATTGCAAAAGCTCGATCATTGGTTGATTGTCCATGGTGACAATTGGTTGAGTAATGACTTCGGCTTGAGCTACTCTCTTCTTACGAGCACGAGTACGCATGCACACCTACAAAAGGATTAGAAAAATAGAAAGGAAATATTTTTGGTTTTTATGGTTTTTCAATTTTTTTTTGTATTTTTGAAGATTTTATATTTTTTAGGATTTTTAAAATTTTAAAGCAAGGAAAATAACGTTCAAAGATGAACGGATCCCAAAATCCAATGCGTCTCTCACTTAAAACCTTTAATCTTAACGAAAAGAGCCGGCAGCGGTGCCATTTAATACCGGGTTTTTAAGCTCGTATGAAATTTCGTAGTTCCGAATCTCTTCGAATTGACTATTGGTAGAAAGTGCGACTCAATTGTTCTTGGTGGAATAATAAATGGTTTGGTTGATTATCTATTTTAAACTAATAGCAAATAAATGTAAATGTCGTTGAGTAAAATTAAAGCTTAAAAGATTAAACTAAAAATAACGAGTTAAAAATAAATGAATGAAAACTTAAAGACAAGATTAGAAAAATACATGAACACTTAAACTTAATGAATCTAAAACTTGGAAACTTTGTAAAAACAAGAAATTAAACCCGTCGGAAAGTGATCGGAATACAGCCAAATCGGAATCTCCAAGATGCTACAATCGGAATGTTTGATCGGAAACAAGGCTGATCAGAATGCACACAAGAAAGACTGATCGGAATATACCCTAGTCGGAATGCTGGCGTCGGAATAAGGGAACAAGGAGCTATCGGAATGCTTAGAAAATAAGCCCAATCGGAATACAAAAAATTGAGTCAAATCGGAATGTTATTCAAGACATCCAATTGGAATGTAAACAAAGCTCCACAGTCGGAATAATATAACCCTAATCCGATCAAGGTGATCGGAATACAGAGATGCAAATCGGAAAGTTATAACCCTAATCCGATCAGGGTGATCGGAATAAGGGGTGCTAATCAGAAAGCAAATCGGAAAAGGGTTTAGACCTTTTCCGATTAATATGGGATTCAAAAATAAGCAAAGTGATAAGCTATTTTGATAAGCTAACACCCAAAACTTGAACGAATCTATAGTAAAATGGACTAAATAAGCACGAATAACAACTTATCCAACTTAAAATACGCAACCTTTTTAAATCAAACTATAAAAAGATGAACTTTTTAAGAAAACTTTTAAAAAGGAAATAAGCTAAACATATAAACAAGCCAATAAGCACAAAGATCTTAAAGCTTATTCGTATGAAAAATTAAGTAGGAATAAAAAGATTAACTTTTTTAAGCACGAAAACTTCAAGATCAACACGGATCAATAGTAATTCGCACCAAAATTTACTAAAATCAAGAAAGGTAGAAAGGGATGAAAGATTAAAAGCTTAACTTGAACTTGATTAATGGAATCCAATTACAAAAGGTTTAATCTTGAAAGATTAAAAGAAGGAAAAGATAAAAACTTAGTGAGAGAAAGTTGAGAACTTTCTCTCTCTAAAACTAGAAAAATGAAAAATTGAAACTAACTACTAAAAACTAACCCACCCTCCTAATGTGTATTAGGAGGGTATTTATAGGAAAAAATGGGAAGGTGTGCATGTGTTGCCTCTTCTTTCTTTCTTCTCGACTCGATTTAAATCTTTGTCTTTTCTCGACGTCTTCTCGGGATTTGTCGATGTATATTGAACTTGTCTTGTAATTTTCTTATTCAATTAGACTTGAGTTCTTCAACTTCATTAAACTTTCGTCTTTAGACTTTTTCTTCGATAAATCTTCAGAATAGGCCTTGGACTTCCGTTCTTTTTGCACTCTTGATCTTTTGACTTCGTCTTTTCTCGTTTTCTTCGATAAAAGCCCATGAAAGCCCGTGTTTTCTTCCTTTTTCATCTTTTGGTCCTAAAACACAATAAAAACACAAACCACACATAATTCCGACTTTTACGACATAAAATACACGTTTTGGTCTTGTTATTATTGGAAATAAGTGGTAAAAGGATAAGTGTTTTCACACTTATTAATAAGCACTGAAGCAAATAACTCTATCACAGAAGGAAGCTCAAAGAAGGAAACTTACAAAGATTGAAGCTAAAAGAAATAAGCTAAAGGAGGAATATCTAAAGCTTGTGAATGAAAGAGCTGATCCTAACCCAATCACCAAGTACAATTGCTTCATAGAAAAAAACAAGAAGGTTAATATGACCTTCTTCAGAGGTAACCAACCAACAAATTACAAAGTTGATAACGAATTCAAACTTAAGAGTCTGGGACTCTAAGAGTGGTTGGAACTCTTATCCTTATCCTCTAAGAAATGTGGACCTGGGGCAGCCCAACTGATGAAGAATATCTAAGCTAAAATTAGCTGGATAAAGGAGAGTGCTCACAAACTCAAGCTTCCCTTGCCACATCAACTATGTGACAACCAACCCAAGAACATCAAGAAACAAAAAATGCCAATGGGTCAACTCTTTGAAAGGCTGGTCGTCGAGGACATAGTTGTGGATGGTATGTACAAAAACATCATACTACCCAAAGAAATCATAGGACCAGTTGAGGGTCAAGCTCACACAGAGCCTGAAAGGGGTATGGTGTTTATGAATAATAATGTAAAGTACCGTTTCTAGAGGGAAAGCGAGCTGAACATGGGCTCCACAGTATAGTTGATCAGACTCAGACAAGTACTCAAGTTGGACTCTAAGTATTCAAAAATCCTTGATAATGAGTTTCAAGTGGTGATTGATTCAAGAGCTGACAAGGCTGAAGCTGAAAAGATATGTGCACCTAATCTTGATTTTTGAATACCTTTTATGTTTTGTTTTGTAAACACATTTGGGTGTCTCTATTATAGAATAGGATTTTTAATAAAATTTCAAGTATGTTTGTTTAAATTATGTGTAAGAAGAAGTTGTGTACTCACATACAATAATTTCTAGACTTAGTATAATTTATGCTTAAATAGGGGGAGATTGTTGGGCCAATGAAAGTTTTAACTATGACCCAGTCTAGATTTAATTTAAATTAGACTTAGTGTTATGCGCTGTTGATAGAGTACAACGACAAAGATAAGGATCAACTAAAGGCAAAGCCTCAGATGGCACACTAGACACATTCAAGTTAGAGACATCGTCAGAGAAGTCAAAGATTATCAGAAGACATACTCACCAGCCTTTATGGATAAGCTGGGATGTAGAAGGAATGTGTTGGTGTTCGAGGACTTCTGAGGTAGCAATACTCAGAGGTCACTCCAGACCCTTTGAAGACTTAGTAAGCAGAGACTTGCCTTATCCCTTTATAGTTTAGGCAGGAGAATATGATAAAGTGCTTTGGGCCGGACAAAGTGAAGATTCAAGTTAAAGATGCCTAGTACAACCTAGTGGGAAAAGTGAACAGTTGGCAGAACTATTCATAGAAAGTTACTTAAAGGCATGTCCAAAAATAGACATGCATTTAATGAAGTGTACTGCTTCCACTTAGAAGATGACACGTATCAAATACCCCCACTAAGGTATCAACCTCGTACCACTATAAATAAGGATATAAAAATGGAGAAAAGAATCACTTGTATTTATTATCTTTGTGTGAATTTTCTCCCTGTTGAACCTATGGAGTCCAAGGCTGTGTTTAGCAACTCAATTGGTTCACTTGTAAAGTTGATACGAGTATCAAGTTTACTTATTCAAAGGGTTTCATACATTGTCACTCAACAAGTGTAATTCATAACACTTTGTAATACTTTATTCATAAGTAATAAAGCACTACGCGTTTGAAAAGTAATTATCGTGTGTTATATTTTTGTTACGGAGTTATAGCATTACAGACTTTCAAGTTTGACTTTTGGACTTTCTATATAGTTAGTTATGTAATTACAATAATTACCCTAAAGTATTAAGTCTTATTAATTAATCCTTGTTAAACCTTTTAACTTATTAATTAATTACCGTTAAGTATTAACTTTTATCAAATTAAATATACACAATAAATATAGCCATATTGTATTCTATACTTTAATAAAAGATGATCTCAATGTCTAAGTGTGTGACACCTTTGGCCCACGTACTCCCGACCGTATCAAATAGTAATTATGACTTACACACATCCCAACAACTCCCACTTGTAGAAGTCTCTGTCATAGTGTAATTTTTGACTAACATTGACATATAGTCTAGCAACACTATCAATGCTACCAAAAGCACTTGAGTTCGGTTTATGGCAAACTGGCTCAGCCTTTATGGTATTTTTAATATTGCGTCCATTTTGTTACTGATACGGTTAATCATGAATATGGATCATATGTCATTTCATGTATTAACATTCCGTTTCTTGTTTCAACAATAAATCAAGATTACCAAATGTAAAGAGAAACTTCTTTACTACGATTTGGGCATGACCATGCAAACATCCGATCAATCCCACGAGGGCCCCAGTATGTATCATACTCCATTCATGGAGGAACAAAATCCTATTTTGACTACAAGTACCTTTTATACATATATTAAACACTTCTAAAATAAGTTTTATAATTTTCATTTGAATGACTCAGCGTTTACTTAAAATCAAGAAATGCAATCCATCCATGCAAAGATTCACTTCATCCCAAGTATAAGGATAACAATACTTACCATATGTGTATCCTTAATGACGCCGATCCATAAGAAAATACTACACGATTTGGGGTAGTCCAATTATTCAACCACATTGAATAACCTGTGAGTATAGAAGAACCATCTATATGTATTTCAAAAATACAACCAATCCTCATATTTGTCTTAGTTCAATAATACTCTCATATTAATGATTGATAATGGAAATCTAGAATATATATAATACACTAAGTGCAGATAGTATATTCAATGATTAAACATGAAAATATATGATACAATTATTAAGAAATGAAAACAATATTTCCGGCAAAAATTAATTCATTTATTGAAAACAATTGCTTAAACATCCCTTGTCCAAATACTAAAACATAAAATAAATTACCACAGTACATGAGACTAGCAGAATGAACAAGACCAATAGACTCAGCATGCTCAAATTTTTAATGGCATTGGTTTTGTGAAAGGATCTGTGACGTTGTCATCTGTGTGAACTTTGTTAATTACGATTTCTCCATCTTCGATAAGTTCTTGAATGTAGTGAAATCTCCTTTGATAATATCTAGCACCTCGCATGATCCCAGGATCATCGGCGATGGAAATTGCTATAGAATTATCGCACAACATTTCCATAGGTTCATTATTAGTTGGCATGACTCCCGCAAGACCACTAATAAACTTCCTTATCTAGACAACCTCCATTGCAGCATCATCAGCAGGAACATATTCAGCTTCAGTAGAGGACATTACAGTAATGCTTTGCTTACTACTCTTTCAGTCCACAGTTCCACCATTAAGCACAAATACATACCCGGTTTGGGATTTAGTATCATACTTGTCGGTTTGAAAACTAGCACCGATATAACTTTTAATGTGAAGCTCGTTTTTCGTCTTAGCTCCATAAACAAGTTCCATATCTTTAGTATTCCTAAGATACTTAAGAATGGTCTTAACAGAAGTCCAGTGTTTCTCACTAGGATTATGTTGGAATCTACTACACAGATTTTACGCAAACGCAACATAGGGTCTAGTGCATCTTACCGCATTAATGATAGAACCAATTGCCGAAGCATATGGAACTCTCTGCATGCGTTTCACCTGACTAGGTGTTATCGCACCTTGCTTTTTTACTTAAGTATGGCTTTTCTTGCATTGGAACAAATCCTTTCTTAGATTTATCCATTCTAAACTTCTTTAGAACTTTATCAAAATAAGCAATTTGACTTAAAGACAACAACCACTTAGATCTATCTTGTGTGATCTTAATTCCAAGAATATATGCAGCTTCTCCTAAATCTTTCATGGGAAAACACTTGCTCAGCCAAGTTTTCACTTCCTAAAGCATTGAAGTGTTATTTCCCATGAGTAATATGTCATCCACATATAATACTAGGAGTGATACATTATCGATATAACTTTTAATGTGAAGCTCGTTTTTCATCTTAGCCCCATAAACAAGTTCTATGTCTTTAGTATTCCTAATATATTTAAGAATGGTCTTAATAGCAGTTCAGTGTTTCTCACCAGAATTCTGTTGGAATCTACTACATAGATTGTGCGCAAACACAACATTGGGTCTAGTGCATCTTACCGCATTCGACAATCTCACGTGGAACTTCATCACGTACTTCGCTAGTGTTACCAGAAGGTAGTGTATCTACATCTTCAACGGGTTCTAAGTCGTCAGTACTCCCACTTGCTCTAAGCAGCAGAGTCCTCCCACTTGCTTCTTGATCTATGAGACTAGTCTCAAAGAACAGCGTTTCGAGCAACAAATATTTTGTCCTTAAGTGAATAGTAGAAGTAGTAGCCTATCGTTTCTTTTGGGTATCCTATGAATATACTCTTAATTGATATGGTGTCTAATTTGTCAAGAGCATCCCACTTCATGAGAGCCTCACAACCCCAAACCCTGAAATAAGACAACTTGAGAGATTTCCTATTCCATACCTCATTTGGTTTCTTATCGACCTTTTTGGTTGGAATCATATTGAGAATGCGTGCAACAGACTCTAAAGCTAACCCCAAAAGGACTTTGGTAGAGTAGTTGAGTTCATCATGGAACAAACCATATTCAGTAGAGTTCTATTCCTCCTTTCCGACACTCCATTATTTTAGGGCGTGTAGAGAGGTGAGAGATGTGACACAATGCTACATTTCTTAAAATGTTCCACAAACTCAAAACTCATATATCCGCCTCCACGATCGGATCGAATAGCCTTGATTTTCTTGCCGAGTTGGTTTTCCACTTCATTTTGAAATTCCTTGAATGTTTCAAATACCCCATGCTTATGTTTCAAAGGTAAACATAACCATGATGACAGAAATCATCCGTGAACGTAATGAAGTAGCTAACTCCTTCTCAGACACGGTTCTAATGGGGCCGTACACATCTGTGTGAATGAGTCCCAAAAGTTATTTAGCTTTTTCATCCACATGTGTGAAAGGCTTACGCGCCATCTTCCCATACACAAAAGACTTGCATTTGTCATTAAAAGAGTCAATGTAGGTGGGATTCAGAATTCCATCACGTTGAAGCTTCTCGATGTGTTTCTTGTTTGCATGACCAAGGCGACAGGGCCATAGATAGGTCGAGTCTAACATCTCATGTTTGGCTCTTTTCCTTCTAACATTATATATAGAACTATTAAGATTAAGACCTTGCATATCAATTTCAAAAATGCCATCACTCGGTATATATTGCATTAAAATAAAATATGTTGTCTTTGTAAATGGAAATTACATTATTTAAAATAGCATTATTAAATTCGTTTTCCATCAATCTAGAAAATGAAACAACACCTCTAGTAATAGAAGGCGCAAAATGACAATTATTCAAAGTAATAACTAGTCCATTAGGAAGTGCTAAATCATATTGACCAATCGCTTAGACGTTTGCACGCATGCCATTTCCCACGTACAAGATCAAAGTTCCTTGCTTCAAATTCCTGCTATCTCTAAGTCCCTACGATATAATAAAAATATGAGTTCCACAACCCGTATCATATACCATCGACTTATTATTAGACATAGCATAATGTTCTATAACGAAGATACCTGAAGTACTAGCTCCGCTAGTACTCTTGCGTTTCTCCACCTCAGTGAGATACTTCGGGCAGTTCCTTTTCCAGTGTCCTACCTCTTTGCAGCAGTGACACTCGGAGTCCTTTGCCGGATTATCTTTCTTTGGTGGTGGAGGAATTTTCTGCTTTGGGGCATAATTTAACTTACCCTTTCCAGCATTCTTTTCTTTACCCCCTTGCAGTTTCTTACCCTTTTCTTTATGGATCCATCCTGCTCTAATAGCCATTACATTAAGAGTCTCATCCTTCTTTGGAATCCCTTCCTCATGAGACTTTAGCATAACATGTAGCTCTACTAATTTCTTCCCCATGCTATGCAAATTGTGAGTTTGTACAAGTGATTCAAAATCCATGTTGAGAGAGTTCAAGATAAAACTCACAGCAAGTTCTTGTGGCATGGGATAGCCTAGGCGTTCCAGAGTATCCAAGTAGCCTTTCATTTTCAGAAAATGAGTGCTAACGGATTGTCCAACTTCCTATCTACCAACATGGAATGCTTTAGTAGTATCATAAAGATCATGTTTAACGTTTTCCTCAAACAAAGTTTTGAGTTCAATGATCATGTCACAGACGTTGAGATCCTCCAACATTATTTTCAATTCTGGAGACATCGCAACCAACATGAGACACGCCATATCCTTTTATGCTTTAAGCCTCGCATAGTAGGCGTCACACACTTCGGGTGCATCAACAGGTTCAGGAACTGGAGTCATAGGTTTTCAAGATATTATGTCCGATCTTTAGCCCTAATACAAATTCTTAGGTTTCGGTACCATACGGAGAAGTTTGATCTAATCAATTTATCCTTGAATAAGTTTGACCATAGTGTAGACTCCTTGTTTTGGGCAACAGCCATCTACAAAACAAAGTTTAGAAACTATTAGTATTTTCAACAATAAGTCTCTCATAAAGCTAACTACCCAAGTTGAAAAATTAATTTTATAAAGATCCAAAGACCCAACTTGAATGTATTCCGTCAATGTAGTTGATCTACTAGAGACGAAATAATTCAAAAGGCAATCATCGAATGATAATTGCCAGCGGTGCAAATCTATAATGAGGTCATGACCACAATAGCTAGAATAAACGTAGTCACGTCATGTTTGCCTCATCTCGTACTTTGTGCTTAAGATCCGACCAAAATACACAACTTAAGTCATCCAGTATTTGTCTACGAAGTTATAACCTTCATATCTGACCCTTGGTTATTATGGCTCCTCATATTTGGTTAAGCCTAAAAAATATCTTTAATCATATAATCAAGACAAGTGACTAATAACTTGGTTAGTATAAAACTTGTTTAAGTGGGTATTAATAATTTTCTAAAATCATGACAAAAATTCGTATAAAAAGAAACATGTAATACTTCTTTTTATAACAAGTTACTAAACAATGAATTTTCCATATTTTTTAATACTTTCCTTAAATCAAACATATGCCTCGGTTTCATGAATCTACCGGTAATCCAAAACCGAGCTACCCATTTTTTTAAAACGTTGTACTAGTCTTTATAAAGTGCCATAGGTTTGTTCGATCGGGTTTTCCAAATCTATTACGAGCACCAATGGAAAAATCAAACAAACGTTGTGTTGAATCCTAAGATTCACGGATCTTTAGGCTGATAGGAATGAATCTCATTCACTTGATTGAATCAACACGGAATAGAATGAAAAACGTTAAACAAGATGTTATAACACGAACACAAGATGAAGTTTCTCCCAACGATTGCTTATTATATTAATAACAAACAACCACTAGGCGTGTATACATTTAATCCCACGCCTACTACGACACACGCTTTAGGTTTACATTGTATATGAATTGAATGAATAAACCTAATACCCTTGGTTCCTTTTATAGTGTAAGGAATAGGGTTTACAAGAGATAAGAACAAATAGACATGCATATCTTCTATTTAAATAAACTATATACAAAATATTGATAAACAATATTCTGAGTATTCCACTTAAATAGAATTCCATCAGCGACTAGACACAACGTGTCAGCGGCTAAAACAAATCCCCTCATGTTTTATTCATTTTGAGTTTCTACCACATCAACTTTTTAGACCCAACAATCTTCCCCTAGTTGATGTCGACAAAACTCTTTGTGTATCTCTTGTATGTGGTACATCATCTTCAAATTGATTCCCCTCAATTTAAGCATCTATATTCTTTCCCTTTTTATCACATCACTAGGGAAGTAAACAATGTATGCAATTGAAGATTCTCCAAAAGTAGCTCTGTGTAATGACCTTGAAAAAAATAAATATAATATTCCTGATGTTGATCTAGATTCTATGTCTTGTACTATCCACGTGATGTCAAACTTATAACAAGTAAGTAAAAATATAAGCAGACCTTGATCTCTTGTCAAAATCCTCATCCTTTGTGAGACACTGAGCACGATAATGAAACTTCCAAGTGATAGCAAGAAGCACTTTGCTAGATATGACAAGTCTTTGTCACCAACAATGTAAGCACGAACAAGTTATCTTTAAAGTGTGAGTGTGATTGGGAACACCACGACTTTAAGATATGATAGAATAAAAACTCACGAAAATCTACTTCAAACATTAATCATATCATAAACATTCTTCCCCTTAATCATATACCTCGTTATGAAATATATCCGAGACATAAATATCATAATGATATTCTGAATAATACAGAGATCCCATGTACATGTGTGTAACCTCCTCGTTTTGTGTGCCAAAACTCAACCAAAAATCCGAACAGCAGCAACTTCCCTTTTATTATTGGCGATCCTTTGTCGTCAGCGGATAAACTATACCTTGTCAGCGTCTTATATATGCTTTGACAATGGATAAGGTATATACTGACATCATCAGCGACCAAACATGTTGACATGATACTCCTTTTTGATAATAGTAGTGCATGTGAATAATATATGAATCAAAATTCACATATACAATTCACGTTTACATACCTTCACGTTGACTTCATTACAAATACAAAGTAGGCCATACATGAAGTATCACTGTCATAGGTCCCATATTCATACAATAAAGCCGAACCACATAATCAACTTGCTGCTTCTTGGTGACATAAATTAGATATCTTGTAGCTTTATCACGTCAATGATTCGATCAACAACATGAATACAATTTGTTGTCCCAAATAATATGATGATAGATTAAAGAAATGAGATGAAAAAGATATGAATTTTTTAGATAGAAAGTGGTGAGAGAGATGATTAACTTGTGAAATTAGATTTAGAATAATGAGATCATCCACCCTCCTAACATGCTAGGAGGGTGCTTATATAGTCCACCCACATGCGGGCTCTCTAATGGACTATATAGTTTTGGGCCGGGCTTGAATAAATGCTTAGTACCTTAAAAGAGGCCTTTTAAGCTAACCATCAAGCCCGTAATGTCACGACTATTTTAACTAACTATTACAACGTTCTAATACATATTACAATTAAAACCTATGACCGAACATTCTTGTTTGACTCAATATTTTGAGGCTAACAATCTCCCCCAATGTGAGGTCATTCCTCTTCGATATTTGGAATCCAATGGAGATTTATGAATTTCATCATAAATGAGTCTTGGACGTGTAATGGTAGTCTTGTTCGTTCATGTTGTGATCTTTGAACCTTTGTCGTTGTCTTTCGACTTTGTCTTTAAACTTGAGATCTTCAAATCGTTCTTGACTTGTCTTTGCCATCTTGCAATCTTGTGTCTTTATCCACATGCTCATACTTTGCACAATCTTGAAAGCTTGCTAACAATCTCCTTTGAATAGAGGTCATTCCTCTACATTAATTGTTAAGGAAGATTTTAATCCTCATAGTTGCGGAAGTCTTTAGCTTTCTTGATTGCTAAATGTATTTGGGCATAAGTATGTGGTTTTGAATCTTTGACTTTGCTAAGTTCACCGTAACGCCACCTTCTCGAGACAAAACATAGACACAGACTGAATGGCTTTGACATTCGTCCTAAATCGGTAGCGTTTTACCTCCGGTCAATGAAGACAGCTACACGATATTAAATATCGTACATATGATTAGGTAGATTCAATTAAGAACCTCCTTGACAGGGTTTCGCGGCTGTACCAGCCGTTCTCTTTACTCGACCGTCTCAAAGCAAGACTGCGAACATAAAGAGTGACTCAATTGGATAAATATCCGCTTGATTAAAGTCGTGAATTCAAATTCCTAAAACAAGTTCGATTCTTAAAGAATCTTACCATTGTTGCTTTCCAGTTGACACAAGCTTGATTCATAAGAATCTTGCAAGTTACCTACCATAGCGTTGTTTGATGTTGACGCTAGAAGGATTTCCATTCATCACTGTGAATATTAATAAATATCAATCTGAATGTTCTAGCAAGACCATAAAGATATTGCGTAGAAACCTGAAACGAGTTTGAATCGATAAAGAAACAAACCACTGTTGTTGATCCCAAACTTAGATCGATTTAGCTTTATGTATACGAGATTAGATCAAGTAATACACTTAGAGAAACCTTTGTATATGTATATGAAAATCTAAGTGTTATGCGGAATTAACACTTAAACAAGAACACAATGATATAAACAAACTTTCACTTTGATTAATGATATCAAACTTGCTTACAATGAAAGTAGTTTACGTATGAAAACTTATATTGAACATTAACCTAAAGGTCTTCTTTTATAGACATAAGAAGCGTTGTACAATAATCTACGTATCAACTATTCTAGGTAAAGATAAATATAGAAAATACATTGTTGTTCCTATCTTTACTAGAAGTAATCTAGAATACAATAAACACGTAGAGTATATCTTCCCATCAGTGCTTGTCTTCAATGTATCAACGCTTGACTTTGTCTTGTCAACGCTTGAGCTGTCAGCGTTTGTTTTACTCCTGTCAACGCTTGTTTTACTCTTGTCAGCGCTCAAGTAGACTGGCCATAATTTATTCCCAACAATCCTCCCCTAAACTTGATATCTACTCTAGTGATCAAGTTTCTTAATAAACATTAAGAACTAGGAGGAATCTTACAAACCTTCTCATATTGGTAATAAATAAATCTAATCAAGTCTTTTGCCACGTCACTTGAATAATCAATTTCCAGCTGAGTGTTCTTCATCTTCTCCAAGATTTCCTTGGACATGAAATACTGACCATCCACAAGTAGATACTCAGCAAACTTTGTAGAACTTAAATAATAAACACCAGCAGCTGAATACAATCTCCATTGAAGACCACTGAGATCATCTTCAAGATCCTTCCAAATAGCAGGATCCTCATCTTTTGGTCCACACATTCTCTTGAATGTGGACCACAATTTTATTCCATTGACTGAAGTTGGTGCTTCAGCCTCATACTTGGCCTCTAATAACCTCAATAGGTCTACCAAGTCTTCTCTGTCAAAACTTGCAAACAAAGATATAAGGGTGGTAAAAGTGTGCACCTCTTTTCCATACCTGCCAATCTTCCAAAACCCACATTCATCTTCTTCATAGCTTACAATTGGGTTTCTGGAATCAAGTGGTAACACTTGTACCATATCTGAAGCTTCTAATGGTGAAAGCTTGAGGCTCTTTCTTATGACAGCTTCACTTGGATGTAATGGATCCATATCTTTGGGAAACTCATGAGAAACTCCCTTTTTCACTGGTCTGGGAACAAACATTGCCTTCTTGAGCTCCATTTCCTCTGCAAGTTCTTCTTTTCTTTCATCAGAAAGAAGTCTTAGAGTGTTTGCTTCCTGCACTCTAACCCAAATGGGATAAGCTCTACATTCCAACTCATCAAATGTCAATGCCATCAACTTCTTATAAGTCTACCCTGTTCCATGACACCTGAGCAACATGCAGTAAAACTCCCTTCTATCCCTTTTCAATTTTGAGAGAACATTGCTTGCTTTGTGTTTCAAAATGACCTTGCAATCCTTTTGTACTCTGAGAAGAATCTCCAAACCCCATATCTGATCTGAAATGGTCAAGTGTGGATTCTCCATACATCTATCTTCCCAAGCATGATACATTTGAACCACCTCTGGCATATCAAAATCAACCTGCAATTTCAACTCTCTCAATTTCTCATTGGCCAGCTCATCACCATACTCAAGTCTTTTTGGCTGTTCTATGATCATAACACTTGAGTCTGAGCTGGCTTCATCACTTCCTTCTTGCTCTTCTGAAGTGACAACAAAAGGTGACTCTCTCACCTCCTTTCTTTCTTGTTCCACAATTTGTGCAGCCAACTTTCTATCAAACTCAATATGTGCTGCATTCTTTGGAACAACCTCTTCTACCATAATAACCTTACCCTTATCTAATGGATCAATTGTTGGTAAGGTAGATGGTAATACTTGTGAAGAAACCTCTTTGACGATGGATGATGACTGGGATACATCAACCTCATTTGTAGGTCTGTCAACGCCCAATTCTGCTTTGTCAGCGCCCAAGATACTCATGTCAGCGTTCAAATTCTCCTTGTCAACGCTCAAATTTCCTGCCTTAGCGCCTTTTGCAATTTCCTCCAACATGGCTGTAAATGATAAATTTAAGTTTGTAGGAGAGACTAGAGACGTATCAAAACCTGTCTGTTTCTTCAAACTTGTTAGGGCCTCAGCAACATCCAAAGATTGACCATCATGGCTGCCCTTATCACTCACATTTATTTGTTCATCCTCCCCTTTGGAAGATTCCTCCATCCCTCTCCTTGTACTAGCAGTCTCCAAAATAACAATCCTCTCCCTCAATTTCTTGAGTTCAAGGCCTTGTGTGCTGACAACTTGTACCAAGTCTGCATTTTGCTTTTGCAAGCTCATGCAGACAGCCATCAATTCCATTAGGGTCATTGGTTCCAATCTGCTCTCTTCTAAAATGGGTATTTAACCTGCCAAGTCAGATTCATTGGGCATGGATGAGGTCTTAATAATGGTAGGACTGTCTTGGCCAGCTTCTAAGCCAGAACCAATAGTCCTAGCCTCATCCATAACACCAACCACACTTGTGGTGGTGGTTCTCTCTGCAACATGGCTAGGACCACTAGAGGAGAACACCCCAGTAATCCTTTGGCGTTTTTGTAACCTATATTGTGTTGGTGGAGATGATGATGTGCATTGGGTGGATGTGGGTTGGTTAAGGGGTGTTTGGGTCTGTGAAGGTTGAGTGTCAACGTTTGAAATAGGCACATCAACGCCAACATTTAACGTGACAGCGTCAAAGGGTTCTTGGTCAATTTGCATATGTTGGGGAGAAGGTAATGGTTCAGGTATTGGGTCAATTTGGGGTTGAGGGTCTGGTTGGGGTTGAGCTGCTTCAATGACAACAATCATAGCTGGGGTTAGGGGTAGGTCACGATATGGGGGTGAGTTCATCATCATAAAAATTGCTTTCTTTTGCACAGGGATCTCGTAAAAATCATCATGATCCCTTGTGCAGTATCCTTGGACATCAAAAACCATTTGCAAAAATATGGGATAAGCTAAAGTCATTTTGTTCCCTTTATTTTTACACATGCCCTCAAAAATCATTTTGGAATAATTAAATTTTTGCCCAGTAGCAATACACACAATAGCACTTGCAATAGATCTATTGATCTCATTGTGTGCCGTGCACTTGGGACTCAAACATTGGAGGAGGACATGTATTAGGTACTTCCAGACTGGGGGAGACTCCTGTTTATGATATTTATTTAAAGTTCCTTCATCAGGAAAAGGATAACCCAAAGCCCTTAGTCCTTGTTCTATTTCACTAATGGGAAGGGTGGTTATACCATCAACATCATCAAGATGCAAATCTTGGCGTACCAAAGCTTCAGTAACCACCCAAGTTCTCCCATGAACAATAGAAGATAATGTAGTCACTCTATTAAATGTTGAGGAACTAACATTGTTCCAAAACTGTTTAATATGTGTGACAGGAATGAGTGGTGCATGAGAAATATCATACCTAAAAGGAGATGCGTTCAAATACGCCACCATTTGTGTGTATTGGGGAAACAGAGCATCATCAACTTCAAGATCGCGATCATGTTGTGTTGGCTTCTGAACCCCAATTCCAAATCTGATGGTTTAAACTTTGGTGCCATTGTTGAAAAGCTGTTAAAAATGATTGATGAAGATGAAGTTGATAAGAGAAAATTATGTTAGACAAGAATAATAGGTACCCTGTTTAAAAATAGGAGCCAAATTTATAGGAGAAGAAAATGCATGTGATTGGCCCAAAAATAGGCAAGTATTTTCAAAATGTAATCATGAAAATATTGAAAAAGAATAAGTTTATCTCATGCATTAAATGAAAGTTATCAGCTCCCAAAATTACGGCCTAAAAATATGTCAAAAAGTAACAACTAGGTAGGTCCCATTGAGTGCCAACGGTCAAAAATAACCTATCAACGCCCAACGGCTATATCCTTGTCAACGTTTGCCATAGCCATGTCAGCGTCTAAATTGGTCACAACAACGCTTGGAAAAATACTTGTCAGCGTCCAAAAATAAAAATGTTTAAAAATGAAATATGACCTTAACAAAGTAATTTTTCCTAGAGAAGATAACCAAAAAGCTGATAATTATTATAAGGCGGCAAGCACTGTCCAGTTATGCACACTTGCTTATGCAAGATAGACATAACAGTCCTCTAGTGTCCCTTGCTAACCAAAACTCTTAACAACTAAGTTACTTTATAAAATTCCTTGTTACTCCCAGGTAAATCCCATGACATAATCATTCCCAAGTCTCCCAATAGACCACAACCAATTCAAGGTCAAAAATGTCTTGGCAGCATGCATAGTATATCAACTTTGCATGCTACAGTGCCTCATGATTTAGTAAAACTAACTCATACTCACCTGTGGACACAATCTAGAATTGTGATAAGAGTATCATATGGATACCCAAACATCCTAAAGGTTCCTAAAACCTCCCCTTAAACTATGATACATAAGTTGCTAAAAATATGCATGAACATAAAAATTTATGTCAAGATAGGAATTAAAAATTCCAACCATCATCCATAAATAAAAACATGTCCAAATGCTTCTCCATTGATCCATAAGCAACTCTGTATCCATTGGTATACTGCTAACACCACCTGCACATTTAGATTGAAAACCACAAAACTAACATTGTTGCTGACAACGCCCCGATAACACATGACAGCGTTGAGGGAAGCTTTGTTAGCGTTAGACAAATATGTTGCTGACAACGTCACAAAAACACTTATCAGCGTTCAAGCAACCTTTGTCAGTGTTAGAAAAATATAGTGGAAAATCTAAATCCTCAAAAAGACCAATAACAATGCATTATCCTGTACATACTTTTATAAAAAGACTCCAAAACACATATTATGTGAGATTGATCATTCCAATACTTGTTACCAAGTATTGAAACCTCCCAGCATCAAAAGGTTTAGTTAGTAAATCTGACACATTCTCTTCTGTGTCAACCCTATCTGGTTGTATTAAACCCTTTTCAAAACAATCTCTTATAAAATGGTGTCCAATTTCTATGTGTTTAGTTTTAGAATGATGTACAGGATTCTTAATAATGCATAAAGTTTCTTTTTATTGTCTAAAAATACCTTGGTATGCATGAAATTATACCCATAGTCCAACAGCTGGTTCTGAATCCACAAAACTTGTCCACAACAAGTAGCTGCAGCCACATACTCAGCTTCAGTTATAGAATTAGCCACCACTGTTTGTTTCTTGCATTGCCAAGATATCAACCTACTCCCAAGAAACTGACATCCACCAGTTGTGGATTTCCTATCAAATATATCACCTCCATAGTCACTGTCTGAATATGCAATCAGCTCCAATGGTGAATCCTTTGGGTACCACAAACCAAGACTAGGATAACATCTTAGGTACCTAAAGATCCTCTTCACAGCATAAAGGTGACATTCTTTGGGAGTCACTTGATGGCGTGCACAAGCACACACAACAAACATGATGTCAGGTCTGGAGGCTGTAAGGTACATCAATGATCCAATCAGGGATCTATAGTGCCTGACATCAACATCTTTCCCATCTCCAATCTTTCCCCAAGGGTGTTCTCTATCCATAGGAGTAGTATCCCTCTTTTCATGTGGAGAAAAGCCAAACTTCTTCAAGATCTCTGCCACATACTTGTCCTGGGAGATGAAGATACCATCTTCTTTCTGCTGGACTTGTAAACCAAGAAAGAAGTTCATCTCCCCCATAGCACTCATCTTGAATTTGTCTGTCATAAGCTTGGAGAAATCCTCACTCATCTTTGGATCAGTAGACCCAAAAATGATATCATCAACATAGACCTGAACAAGCAACACATCCTTACCTTTCTTCTTTGTAAATAGTGTCTGATCTATGGTGCCCCTCTTGAATCCATTGTCCACTAAGTAAGTTGACAAAGTACCATACCATGCTCTAGGGGCTTGATGAAGTCCATACATAGCCTTCTTGACTCTATACACCTTGTCTGGATTCTGTGGATCCTCAAAACTAGGAGGTTGCATTACATATACCTCCTCAACAATTGCTCCATAATGGAAGGCACTCTTGACATCCATTTGATAGACAGTGAAGCCCATACAGGATGCATAGGCTAAAAATATCATAATAGCTTCAATACTTGCAACTGGTGCAAAGACCTCCTCATAGTCTATCCCCTCCTCTTGTGTATATCCCTGAGCCACTAACCTTGCCTTGTTTCTGACCACAATACCTCTTTCATCTCTCTTGTTTCTTAGAACCCATCTTGTCCCTATAGGTCTGACATATCTGAGACAATCAACCAGCTCCCAAACATCCTGAATTGCAAATTAGTGAAGCTCATCCTGCATTGCTTCCACCCAACTTGGTTCTTTGAGAGCATCAAATATTTTCTTGGGTTCCTGTTGTGACAGAAAACAGGCAAACAAACATGCTTGCACAAGAGGGGTATCAACCTTCTTGTGTATATTGGCAATAAACCCACCAAGACCTTGATGAGATCTTCTAGTCTGAACAGGAGTCATAATATCACCAATGATTTGAGAAGTTGGGTGATTCTTCATAGTAGAAGTGTGAACTCCTCCTTCAAAAAGTCTGGTGTCCTCAACCTCATTCTCCATGTTGCCAATATCTTCTTCATCAGACTCTCTTTCATCAACATGGGGATGAACCTCTTCATATAAATTGGAAGGTTCACCTTGTTCAAAAATGGAAGAGAAAAGATGTGCAGAAGTGTTGTCAACGTCTGAACCTTGTTTGTCAGCGTGTGAGCTAACAACGCTTGAACTATTGTTGTCAACGTCTGAGCCATCAACGTCTGAATTGGTCTTGTCAGCGCTAGATTTTCCTTTGTCAGCGCCTGAAGGACCATGCATGTTGTCATCTGGTGGTACTTGGGGACCACCATTATCTTTACCAGCAGCAGCAGCAGCAAAAGCATCCGTCCATATGGGGATTGTAACTTATTCTTGTATAGGAGATGACTTTTCTGCTTGTGATCCAACCTTTTCATGAACCTGTGTACCTGAAACATCAACAACTTGTTCTTCCACAACATTTGAAGTTACCTTCACAATGTCTGGATTAGTGACAGGCATATAATTTAAAGTTCTAGATAAAGGTTCCAAGTCAAACAGCCAATTTGGACCATTTTCAGGATCACTAGGTTTATTCTCTAAAAACCTAACATGTACTCTTTCAAGAATACGTTTTTCCTCTTTAAGATAAACCCTATATCCCTTGTTCTGCACTGAATACCCTATGAAGTAGCCTTCATCACCTTTTGTACTAAATTTACCTAAGGCATCACTAGTATCTAAAACTACTACATGACAACCAAAAGGTCTGAGAAAACCAATATTAGGTTTTCTACCCCAAAGTAACTCATAAGGTGTTTTGTTCTAAATTTTGTTGACCAATGCTCTATTTTGAACATAGCAACCTGTATTAACAGCCTCAGCCCAAAAGGCTATTGGGAAATGAGCATCAACTAACATGGTTCTGGCTGCTTCAATTAGGGTTCTATTTTTCCTCTCAGCAACCCCGTTTTGTTGTGGGGTCTGGCAACACTAAATTGCCTAGTAATTCATTTCCTGGCACATAAATCATCTAACTTTTTATTCCTAAATTCACCACCATTATCACTCCTAAGGATTTTAACTTCATTGCCAGATTTCTTCTCAATCTGAGTGATAAAATCAATTAAAGTATCAGCTGTGTCACTCTTCATAGCTAGAAAGAAGGTCCAAGTAAACCTAGAAAAGTCATATGTGATGACAAAGCAGTAGGACTTTCCATTCAAACTTTCTATATTGGTTGGACCAAAGAGGTCCATATGAAGCAAATGAAGAGGTCTAGTACTAGAGTGCACCTGTTTGGACTTGAATGAGACCTTGTGCTGTTTGCCTTTAAGACATGCAACACAAGAGTGGTCATTGTGGAAGGCCTTCTTAGGCAAACCATCAACCAAGCCAAGTCTCACAAGCCTGTTTATATTCTTAAAATTTATGTGCCCTAGTCTCCTGTGCCACAAATTACTTTCATCTACTGAAGCTTTAGCATAAAAACAAGACATATTGTTATTCATTCTAATCCCATTCAGATTCACATTGTATATGTCTTTATGCCTAGGAGTTCTATAGTCAATATATTTCTCATCAGGGATCTTATAATCCTTGCTTAACACCAAACATTCAGTATCAGTAAACAGAACTTTATTTTTTTTATCACAAACTTGTGATACACTAAAAAGATTGTAGTCAAGTTCCTTTACCAAAAATACGTTCTCAAAACGCAAGTTCTTGGTGAAAAGTGTTCCTTTGCATGTGATAGTATCATATCCGCCTCCAAAGTAAACCTTATCACCATCCTTAATGGGAGTGAAGTTAGTAAGATAATCTTCCTTCCCTGTCATGTGCCTTGAGCATCCACTGTCCCAATATCCATAATCATTGACCTGTTTTTGAATGCCCTGTACATAAAGAAAACAAGTTAGTTTTCTTTGGGAACCCAAGCATTGGAAGACTTGGATTCATCTGGTTGTTCAATAAGAACAGACTTAGTTCTCACAACAACCCCATTTTCATCCTTCTTAGGATGAAATACCCAGTTAACCCCAATAGGTTTTGTAATGACCTTTGAAATGTAATTAAATCTGTTGTAGGTCATTGAAATCCCATTATCATTAGGGTTTCGATCTTCCTTTGGTCTCCATGTTAAGCTTGAAGAAGCTTTAGACCCATTTCCCTGTGGTTGCAAATATTTAGGTCTGGTCACGTTTCTATCAGCGTTGGAATTGGTCTTGTCAACGCCGAAATTACCCTTGTCAGCGTTGAACCTAGGGTTTGCTACAGAAACCCATTGCCTATTAGACCAAGTATTTGTCTTTTGAAATGGTCTTTGTCCATGAGTGTTAGACCCTATAGTGAAGAATGGGGCAGGTCTAACAACTTGTGGACTTTGCTGCACACAAGGTTTGGGTCTGAAAACGTTTGACTTTCTAACAACGTTGACTTTGTTCCTGTCAGTGCTGAATTTGTTCCTGTCAGCGCTGACTTTGGGAGCGTTGACACACTTATATGCCAAGTGTGAAAAGCTACCACAAGTGTAACAGGCTTTTCTAGACACAACCCTAGGTCTAGAAGAGAAGAAGCCCGTTCCATCATTGCTAACTTGGCTCTTAGGTGACCTAGTATTCCTATACATCTGTGCATACTTAATGCTAGGTTTTCTAACAGTGTTTGAGCCAAGGTCAACAGCTTTACCAGTGATTGGGTTTGTAACCTTAATGGGAGTTGACTCATTAGGACTTTCACATAGTAAGCCACCCTTAACAAATAAGGTAGGGTTAGCTTTCTTCCATTCATTTAGGTCAGTCAACTTTTGTTCATACTCTTCAACTGGGGTGACAACTCTTGGTGGAGGAATGAATTCCTCCTCTTGGAGTTCTGGCAAACTAGTCCAAGATAGGTCCTTTTGTTGGACACCATAGAAGTCACCAGCTGGTGGTGGAACCACAGAGTAGTCTTTCATCCCAATCCCAGTCATGTCCTTAGGATTCCTTTGTTTATTCACACATTCTCCTAGGGTTTGTGTGGCTCTATCAAATCTTTGAATTTTAAGGCCAACATTATCTTTATTCTTAATGGCCTCATCTAACTTAGCCTGTAACTCACCATTAACCCTTTCCATGATGTTTCTAATATCCATACTAGCATTTACCTCATGTTTTAAGATATTTATTTTATCTTTTAAGTCAAATTCCATTTTCTTGTATTCAGAAACTGTCCTCTCAGCTTGAGTGAGAGCTAGTTGGTAATTAGACAGTTTACATCTTTCAGTACTCACATAATCTAATAATCTTAACACCTCTATGTTAAGTTTCTCAGTATTTAACCTACAACCTTTACTACAAAAAGCATCATCGTATACCTCATTATCAGATGAAGAGGAGGAGTGTGCCATGAGAGCATATTCAACATGCTCTTCTTCTTCAATTTCAGCAACCAAAGCTTTATCCTCTTCCACATCCTTAGCCAGATAGCTCCAATCCCATCCCATACCATCAATTCCTTGAACTGCAACTGATGAGATGGCATTTATACATGATCTCATCGTTCTTTTCGGGCTTTAAATGCATTAAAATGTCATAAAATACCATATATATGCTTGTGTTTGTTTACTTGTGTATTTTAGGTATGGATATCGTGAAAAAGACAAAAGATCACAAGATACAAGGAAAAACGAACACGAGAAACGAAGCCGTACAAAGAACCGGGCCCTAATCATGGAATATTCAACAAATACCCTTGAAGACTTGAAGACAAAACAAGATTGATCCTCCAAGAATGAAGAAATGACACTTAAAACCCTTGTATATTAATAATTACAAGTTTGGTCCCTTAAGTTTGTCAAAATTGCAAAAAGGTCCTTCAACCTTGAAGAAATGACACAATTGGTCCCTCAACAAAATCAATTTGTCAATTATGGTCCCTCATGAAGTTAAAGATACAAAGAAGACCTTGGAAGATCAACAATGTTCAAAATCAGCCCTTGCAATATTCAAAAGTGTCAAAAATAACCCTTGATAACCTTTTTATTAAGTTTGTGCCAAAAATGACAAAATGTGAAAGTTGATACAAGCTTAATAAGGCGCTGATGGGTTTTAAAAGAGAAAAGACAAAAGAAAGGAAGGATAAGGACTTAAGTTGTGCATTTTGAAACTTTCAAACACAAAAACGCGCTAAACAACCCCTTTTCCCCCAATTTCGGATCAAGGAACTTACTGTTTATCTTTTACACGCCCAAGTTTCACCCCAACTTTTACTTGGGTAAAATCCAATTAAACCTACACACGTGTAATTCCCACACACCAAAACCTAACCCACACACAAAATACCCAATCCCACGCCTTGAGGACCCCACCCCCAATTCCCTCTCAACCAATCAGAGCACACCTTGGCCTCCAAGGCATGTGACGTGTCCCAAATCAACCACCAAGGTTATTTGCTTACTCTCAAAGCAAAAACAAACGTCCAGGATCAAATGTGGACAGCTCATCACCAAAAATCGTCTAGAAGCTTTAGGGGCAAATTTGGGAATTTCTACTGATTAGGGTTTTGATTTTAAGCTTCTAGTATGTTCATTAGACTAGTATAAAAGGAGGCATCAACATGTGATGACCCCTTGTTCTAGTTTTAAAGCTTACACTTGTAATTCCTTTTTAAAGAAATAAAAGTTTGGTTTTTGTTTAAAACAAGTATAATTCCTTTTTATTGTTTTTAAAAGTTGTGTGTAGTGATAAGCTTGATTCTGAGTTCCATTTTCTATTTGGTTAAGCAACTTTGATTTTCAAAGTTATTTAAAGGTTTTCTGAAAATTAGAGATTCTTTGTAAGAATCTGTTTCAGGATTTGATGTTAAGAGGTTTCATTTGTTAGTGATATAGGGTTTTGAAAACGTTTTAAGAAGTCTTAAAAGGTTTTGGATAGGATTTAAGAAGAAAGAAAAAAAATCAGAAACATATCATTGCTTGTTTTTGTGTGTTCTTCTTTTGTTTTGATTTAAGCAGGTATTGGATTGAGTTGATTTTTGATCTGCATGCACCCGGGTGCATAAGGAAGTGGATTTGCATCCACCAAGGGCTTGGATGTAAGCCCTTGAGGTAAATCTCTTTTACCTTTGAAAAATTTCAGAAAGTGTGTTTTATGTGATCTGATTGATTAAGTGTTCCATTGTTGTTGTAAGTGTTTGATCTGTGTTCTTATATGATTGCATACATTTAGAAGATCATAGGGTTAAAGTGATTGAGTTTTAAACTGATTTGTTTGAGAAAAGTTGGTTTTCAGTTTTTAAAAGGGTGTTTGGAAACAAGTTTTAGCAGGGCAAAGATTTTAGTTGGTGATTTAAAAACGTGTTAGGGTTAATGAATAGGGTGAGTTAGGGTATTAACTAGTTGGTAAGTAAGTTTGGTCAAGATTTGGAACAAGTTTAAGTGATAAAAAGAGAAAAGTCAATCTCAAATCTGCATACTCACTTTTCTGAATATTCTTCATGAAATTTGTGCATTGATTTTGAAATCTGTTAAGTTCTAGGTTATTTCAGGGATTGATTTGGTTTTTATATCAGTTTGAGACTTTGTGTGCTTAATTTGGGTCTTTAAAGTTGGCTAGAGTGCATGTAATAAGCTTAAACAGTCCCAGTCCTGCTCATTTGTGCATCAGCAACTTGACTTGGCCTTTGTGTGCTTTGTTTGATCATTTGGTGTGTGCTAAGTGCTTATCTATTGTTATTATTGACTCCTTGTGCTTAAATAAGCACAAGGGTGCCTTTTGTCCACAACACATCCACCAAATAAGCTCAAACCAAGCCCCTCTTGGTTCCAAGAGTGCTCAATTGTGCACTCACCATTGTTCATCAGAAATACAACCCAACTGGTTACACTTTTGATCTTCATTTGTGCTTAAATCTAGCTAAAAAAGGAGTTTGATTTGAGTTTATAGTTTGTTTAAGTGTCACTGTTTTGATTTGAAAAAGAAAAAAAAAAATAAGAAGTGCAAAAAGGGGTTGCTCAGCCTCGAACCCTGGTCATCACACTCAACACACACATACTTAACCGTTGCGCCCTTAGGTCTTTTACTGACTAAGGGTGCAAAGGTTATTAAGTTAACCTGTTTTTCATTTTGTAAGCTTATTAAAAGCCGTGGCTTATTTAGCATATTTCCATCTTATTTGCTTTTCATTTTTGCTTATTTTCATTTTTCCTAGAATCTTATTAGGATTTGTGTTTTTTCTAGCCAAGTTTTATATTTTTCCGTTTATTTAATTATTTTCTAGGATTTATTTAATACCCGTTTTTTATAAAGTCATTAAAAAATAGAAAAAAGATTTTTAATTTTTAGGAAAAATAGTTTTTAGCTTTTTAATATATAATTTGAGGTTTACATTTAGTTTTGGTTTTAAAAACTTTAATTTTTAATTTTATATTATTTTAAGGTTTTTTATAAACTTTAAAGAATTTTATAAAATTATTAAAAAAGGTTTAGGAGCTCTAATTTGTGTTTTTCTCTTAGTTAGAATATCTTAAGTTTTTAGAAATTTTTTAGAATTAATTTTATAAACTTTTTATTTTTAGCAATATTTTAATATTATTTTAATATTAATTTTTCAAAATTTTATTTTTCTTTCTTTTTCATTTTTCTTAGGATCTTTATCATTAATTAGGACCTTTTCCATTTTTAGAGTATTTTTATAGCCTTTAGATTAATTTTTATAATTATTTTAAGTTCAATTAGGTTTTAATCATTTTTAATCATTTTTAGAGTTTTAAAAATAGCTTTAATAGGTTTTAATTTTTAGAAAATTACTTTTTAGTCTTCTAATAATATAAGTTAAGTGATTATTCAATAAAATCATATTTTAGACATTTGAATTAGTTATATTTAATTTTAGGGCTTTAATTAGCATTTAAAATTAAATATTTAATTAATAAAAGGTTTTAAAATATCTTTGTTGGATTTTTAACTTTATTTATATTATTTTAGACTTGTTTTAGTCATTTTAATCTTTTCTTGATTTTGTTTTTGGTCTTAGTATAATAATTTTTAATTTGGTTGATTTTTCTACGGCTTTACCTTTACGTCTTTTACGTCGTAGTTTAATTTTAACGTAACCGTCTTTCATCTTCTCATCCCCATTCTTCTCAATATTAATCTCAAACAACTACAAGTTAATTCACAACACATATACCTCCTTGGGAAACGAACTTTTTCTCTCTTTTAAGTGATTGGGTCATTTGTGCACGGTTTTCCTAAACCGTCGTACTTAATACTTACCGCTATTTACGCTCTTTTCCTAAAGAGTAGTAAAACACTATATCATTTTGGCGCCGCAGCCGGGGAGGTGTGTTGTGCTTTAATTTGGAAGCTTTTGTTTTTGATATTATCCATAATAAGTATTTGTGTTAAGTGGAACTCCCTTAACACGTATTATCGGTTTTCTTGGTTTTTCTTGTACAAATATTATTAATATATTGTATTAAGTATCACAATCAATATACAATATCTCCAAAAGTGTGAAAACACAACCTTAATTGGGATTTGATCTCCTAATTATTGTATTCGAATCTCAAACAAAAAGAAAAGGCAAAAATAGATAAATACTTTCGTGAAGCTCGATTTTGAAAAATACAAACTATAAGGTGGGTATAAGGCGGGTATTATAAAATATACCCTAAGGAAAAAGGCTCTTAAGTGCTTCGCGCCGCCTCGTTTCCCCGCTTGCTTGTGAGTATTTTGACATTGAAGGCTAATCGAGGGTTTTGCCGCCCAAAGTATTAATACGTATACTATATTTTGCTTGGTTTCTTTGTGATTAAACCCTCGTGAACAATTTGGTTTTCACCAAAGTTCTAAAGTCATTCGAAGGCGTTCACTCCACGTGATCGTTTTCATTCCTTTGAGGCTTCTTTAATCAAGAGTTTGATTCGAGGAGAGATTTTGTAGATTGTTGTCTACGAAGATACACCAAAATCCAAAAAAATTAAATATCATCAAAAACACAAAAAAATTGAAAATTCACAAAACAACCAAAAAGAATCTTCTTTGCTCACCTCCCATTCTTCGTGAAGTTTATGATCACTCGTAATCAAGCTAAACGAGCTCGTAAACGTCTTAAAAAACAAGCAAATCAAGGATCGTTGATTGTTGAAGAACCTCCAATTGTTGAACCTATTGTAGAACAAGAAGTCGTAATGGCTAATCGTACTATGATGGAGTTGCTACAAGCACCCACCGAGGGTTTTGGAGAGGCTATTGTTATTCCCGCCATCCTTGCGGAGAATTTCGAGATTAAGACGGGTTTAATGTCTATGTTGCAAGCAAACAAGTTTCGAGGACAGGAGAAAGACAACCCGCATTACCACATTAGGAATTTCAACCGTCTCACCGCTACTAGCAAATTTAAGGATGTTCCACATGACGCCATTAAGATGATGTTGTTTCCATACTCGTTGGATGGACCCGCAAAAATTTGGCTCGAGAAAGAACCGCCAAATTCGATTTTGACATGGGCCGATCTCGTTTCTAAGTTTGTGAACAAGTTTTTTCCACCATCTAAAACAACACACTTAAAAAATGAGATTTCACGATTTGTGCAACGTAACAATGAAAGCTTTTCAATGGCATGGGAACGATTTAAAGAGATGTTACATGAATGTCCTCACCATGATTTTTTGGAATTGCATCAAATTGATACTTATTATAATGGGCTTAATGATCATGAACGAGATTATTTGAATGCCGCCGCGGGTGGTAATTTTTTGTGCAAGACGACAAATGAGGCTTTACAAATCATTGAGAATCGATCTAAGGTTTATAGCCCTCGTAACACACCGAGTGTTGCCAATATGGGTTCGTCATCGTCATCACAATCGTCTCGTAGCATTAACGCCTTACATGATGAAGCTAATGAGGAAAATCGGTTTTTTGATAGATTTGCTAATCTAATGTCCCATTGGAAGGCTCAAGAAGCTTCCAATTCCGCTTCGGTTAAAGCGGTTGCTAAGAGTTGTTTATCTTGTGGGGGAGCTCATGATCTTTCCGAGTGCATTACCGCGGATGGTAACACTTCGAGTGCTTATGTAGCAACGGGAACTTATAACCAAAACGGCCAAGGTTCCCGCCAAAATCAAGCTCCACCAAATCAAAATGTTAACAATTATCGAAACAACAACCAAGGTAATTACCAAGGCAACACACGCAATTACAACAAAGGGAATTATCAAAGTGGGAATGGACAAATCTCTAATCAAAACCAAAACGGTGATTTTCAAAACACTACACAAGGTTTTCAAAATACTCACACGAAAAATTTGCAAGGAGAATTTTTGGATTATGCAAAAGCAAATGATGCTAAATTTGATAACATGCAACGTGAGATGATTAGCTTAAGATCCGAGTTGAAAAACGAGCTTAAAAATGAACTTGCTAATGAACTTAAAACTCATGCAAACAAAATGGAAGGAAATGTCCAACGTCTTCAACAAAACCAACAAAAGATGGAATTAGGACAACATGAGATTAAGCAAGAGTTATTAAAAGCGGATGCTAGGCAATCAAAATTTGAGGACCGAATGGCTAAGATGTTTGAAGCTATCATGTGTAAGCCCTCTTCTTCGGGTGGTCTTCCTAGTGATACCATTGCAAACCCGAAGGGAGAAATGAAGGTTATTACTACACGAAGTGGTAAAACTTTCAAGGAACCAATCTCTCGTCCAAGTACTTCTAAGGAGAAGGAAATCGAGAAAGAACCCGAGGTGATGGTCGAAAAGGAGCATATTACAATCCCACGAAGTACCGCTCAAACCACACCTACGGTTGAACCAATACCAATTATGGAACCCGAGTTTCCAAGGCCGTTGCCTAATGACCTACCCACACCACCTTTACCATACCCTTCAAGACGAAACAAAGAGAAAATGCAAGAACGTAACAAACAACAAATCGAGCTTTTTATAAAAATGTTTCAACAAGTGCATTTTGATGTAAGTTTAGCCGACGCGTTGTTATATATGCCTCGTTTCGCTTCCACTTTTAAAAGTATGATGAGCGATAAGGAAAAGCTTTCAAAGCTTGCTAATTGTTCTTCGGTTTATCTTAACCGCATACCGGAAAAAGTTGGTGATCCCGGAAAGTTTCTCATTCCTTGTGACATACAAGATATGAAAGAATGCCTCGCCTTGGCCGATCTTGGTGCGAGCATTAATTTGATGCCATTTTCCATTTGGAAATCGCTTTCGCTTCCGGCTCTCATTCATTCGAACATGTCCATCGAGATGGCCGATCATTCTACGATTATGGCATGTGGAATAGCCGAAGATGTTTTCGTGAAAGTGGGGAAGTTCTACTATCCCGTTGATTTTATAGTAGTTGACATCCCCGCGGATCCTCAAGTTCCTCTAATTTTAGGTCGTTCATTTTTAGACACTTCGAGATCGCTTATCGATGTTCATGCGAGAACTATCACTTTGAGATTCAACGAAGAGGAACTTGTTATAAACGCTACTCAAAACTCGAAACCTTCTCATGTTTATGCAATCGCTACCATCAATCACATTGACATTGTTGATGTGGTTTGCGATGAGTTTTCACAAGAAGTGTTAGGTTTTTCCGATAGCTCGTCTAGTGGCAATCCCACTATTTTGGATCCGATTCTTGCTAATTCCACACCACATCTCACTCCATTCCAAGGAGGCGATCTCACTTCAAATGAAATCGACAATGAAGATGAGGTGTTGATTAGTGATGATACTTCTATTCCACCATTTCTTCCGCCGATGGGAGTTATGAGTGTTGAACCAAAATCTTCAATCGAGGAACCGCCTATCCTTGAATTGAAAGATCTTCCTTCTCACCTTGAATATGCATTCTTGGAAGGTGATGACAAGTTGCCGGTTATTATTGCAAAAGATCTTGCTAATGATGAAAAAACCGCGCTCTTAAAAGTTCTTAAGGCTCACAAAGGGGCAATTGCGTGGAAAATATCCGACATTAAGGGTATTGACCCAAAATTTTGTACTCACAAGATTTTAATGGAGGAGGACTACAAACCCGCAATTCAAAGTCAAAGAAGGGTGAATCCCAAAATTCACGATGTCATTAAAAAGGAGGTCCTTAAACTCCTTGACGCGGGAATGATTTATCCTATATCCGATAGCCCATGGGTGAGCCCAATCGATTGTGTCCCTAAAAAGGGAGGAATGACCGTTGTGCCTAATGAAAACAACGAGTTAATTCCCACTCGTGTTGTGACCGGTTGGAGGGTGTGTATTGACTACCGAAAGTTAAATGACGCCACTCGTAAAGACCACTTTCCTTTGCCCTTCATGGATCAAATGTTGGAGCGACTTGCGGGGAATGAATTCTATTGCTTTTTAGATGGTTTTTCCGGTTACTTTCAAATCCCTATCGACCCTCGTGATCAAGAGAAGACTACGTTTACGTGTCCTTATGGAACGTTCGCTTATCGTAGGATGCCGTTCGGACTTTGTAATGCACCCGGTACGTTTCAACGGTGTATGATGGCGATTTTTCACGATATGATCGAGAAGTCGATGGAAGTGTTTATGGATGACTTCTCGGTGTTTGGTAATTCGTTCACGTCATGTTTATCTAATCTCGAACAAATGTTAAAACGTTGTGAAGAAACCAATCTTGTGCTTAATTGGGAGAAATGTCATTTCATGTGTAAACAAGGAATCGTCTTAGGACATAAGGTGTCGAAGGCGGGGATTGAGGTCGATAAAGCTAAGGTAGACGTCATCGCCAAGTTACCTCATCCCAAAACCGTTAAGGGAGTTCGTAGTTTCCTAGGCCACGCGGGCTTTTATCGTCGTTTCATCAAGGACTTTTCGAAGATTTCTCGTCCTATGACACACCTTCTCGAGAAGGATGCTCCTTTTAACTTTAATGAGGATTGTGTTAAGGCTTTCGAGATTCTAAAAAGGAAACTTACCGAAGCTCCCATTCTTGTTGCTCCTAATTGGGAATTACCCTTTGAAATCATGTGCGATGCAAGTGATTATGCTATAGGGGCCGTCTTAGGGCAACGTTATGACAAGCATTTTCGTCCTATCCACTATGCTAGTAAGACGATGACCGAGGCTCAATTAAAGTACACCACAACGGAAAAGGAATTCCTTGCCGTGGTCTATGCTTTTGAGAAATTCCGACCTTATCTCGTCTTAACTAAAAGCATTGTGTATACCGACCATTCGGCTATCAAGTATCTCTTAGCTAAGCAAGATGCTAAGCCGAGATTGCTTCGTTGGATGCTCCTCCTCCAAGAATTTGATGTCACCGTGCTTGACAAAAAAGGAGCCGAGAATCTAGCGGCCGATCATCTCTCTCGTCTAGAAGATCCTCACAAAGATGTTTTCGAGAACAAGGAAATTACCGAAACATTTCCTCTTGAGACTCTTGGTGTAGTGAATTCTAAAGACACCACCCCATGGTTTGCCGACATTGCAAATTACCATGCGGGCAATTTCATAATCAAGGGTATGACGACACAACAAAAACGAAAATTCTTTCGTGACGTCAAGTTCTATTTTTGGGACGACCCTTATCTCTTTCGGATTTGTGCGGATCAACTCGTTCGACGTTGTGTGTTTGGTGCCGAAGCCTCTAATATCCTTAGAGCTTGTCACGAGGGACCCACGGGTGGTCACCACGGTGCTAATCTCACGGCTAAGAAAGTGTTCGATGCCGGTTTCTTTTGGCCTTCTATCTATCGTGATGCACACGCACTTGTGAAGTCGTGTGATTCGTGCCAACGTCAAGGAAAATCGTCTCAACGTGATGAAATGCCTCAAAATATAATTCAAGTGTGTGAGATCTTCGACATATGGGGAATAGACTTTATGGGACCGTTCCCATCGTCTCATGGCAACAAATATATCCTCGTCGCGGTAGACTACCTTTCTAAGTGGGTGGAAGCTAAGGCTTTGCCTACTAATGATGCTCGTGTGGTAGTGAAGTTTTTGAAGCAACTATTCTCTCGGTTCGGAACCCCTCGTGCTATTATAAGCGATCGTGGAACCCATTTTTGTAATGACCAATTCGAAAAGGTTCTAAAGAAATATGGGGTTACACATCGTCTTTCTACGGCTTATCACCCGCAAACGAGTGGGCAAGTCGAGGTTTCGAACCGAGCTTTGAAGAGGATTTTAGAAAGGTCAATTGGAGAAAACCGTGCTTCGTGGTCCGACAAACTCGATGACGCTTTATGGGCCTTTAGGACCGCTTATAAGACACCTATCGGTTGCACTCCTTATAAGTTAGTCTATGGGAAGAATTGTCATTTGCCCATTGAATTGGAGCATAAGGCATATTGGGCCCTTAAGCATGCTAATTTTGACTTGAAGACCGCGGGAGATCACCGGAAAATACAATTGAATGAATTGGATGAATTAAGGGATAATGCTTATGAAAATTCATTAATTTTTAAAGAAAAGACTAAAAAGTTTCATGATTCAAAGATTAAAAACCGGGTTTTTAACGTTGGTGATCAAGTGTTGCTTTTTAACTCTCGTCTTAAGGTATTTTCCGGGAAATTGAAATCTCGTTGGTCGGGTCCGTTCACCATTACACAAGTGTTTCCATATGGGACCATTGAGCTAGCTCAAGATGATGGTCCCAATTTCAAGGTGAATGGACATAGGCTTAAGCACTACTTTGGTGGGGAAATTCCTTCAATGGTTGCCCCCGACCAAGACACCTTCCCCAATGATAATTAGCATTGAGGGGATCGAGTCGAGCTCATGACTCGGTAATCAAAAACGAGGTGCCTCGTGGGGGAGATCCCATGCTTATCTTTATGCTTTATGTTCACTAATAAGGGGACTTGTACCCTTCCAACTCGTTGTCTCGTGGTTGTTTGTGATTGTGTTATCTAGATCATCATCATCGTCTACGATTGAAGACTCTCGTGTTCGTTTACGTGAGCCTCCATCGTTCGTTTGAAGAAGTTTTTCACGAATCCATGACATATCCTTTATTATTCTAACAATTATCTTTTAGCATAATTAATAAACGGCTTTAGATATATTGTTGATCACCCTTTCCATGCTAGATCCTAAGCATTCGATTCTTCGTCTCTAGTATGGGGGTGCTCCACCCTTAGACTCGAAACATTGAGGACAATGTTTACTTTTAGTATGGGGGGGTGAATAGGTACTTGCTTTGCTACGCCCTCACTTTCAATGTTTTGTTTTGCTAATAAGGCTAAAAATGGCCAAATTTTAAAATTTTTCTTATTTTTCTTAGTGTTTTTAAGACACGAATGTATATTTTCCGATGGGTAGAATAAGAGTTAATTTTTGACTTGATGGGCATTTGGAGCCATTTACATTCCTTAACCCGCTCAATTCAAGTTTTGCTAGACTTTTATATAGGGAGCTTTAAAACGCGAAAGTCTTAATTCATTCGGGTTAAGAACAAGAACTTTTCGCAAGTTCCTATAATTGATTCTAGAAAGTCACTTATCAAGGGAACTTTAAAACGCATTCTCTAAACTTGAAAAAGTCCAAGAAAGTGCAAGATCCTATAGGTGGCTTGAAAACCCAAAACTTTGATTTGATATAGTCTTAATGAAAGCTAATCCAAATTTGGCTTAATTTTGACTTGCATGGCTAAGTATTCACGAGTCTCTTTAATTAGAGGTCTTTATATAGTGAAGAACGAGAAATGATAGAGTTAGACAAGTGATCATGCTAAACGTAGAACATGAAAGTGTTCTTTCAAAAACTCATATGTTTTTAATTGTGGCTTTTTCTTCCCATAAGATCAATGCATTAGGAATAAATCATAATTGCAATAAGTAAGGTCGTACGATTTGAAAAGTTACTTAGCCTCTAGCGCAAGATCGTTTAAAAGTTGCTCGGGGTTGAATAGAGTTCATAGCCAAGACATAACTTATTGAAGCGGGACGCGAAGATTGGCGATCATCCAAAAAGGCCCTAACAAGGCATGAGGAGCTCTATTTTTGCTAAAGATCCAAAGATGATGTGAAGTATCATTATTCCAAAATCAATATGAAGGATCAAGACACACGACGAGAAGCTATTACTCCCCTAAAGAATGGAGAAAGTCTATCCAAAAAGACCCTAACAAGGTATGAGGATAAATATATCCAAGTCCGAAAAGGAGGCGGATCGTTGTATATCAAAATCCAAAGTAAGGATTGAAGAAAAATGATGAAGTCGTGGTCCTATATGAAGAATCTCTCAAAAACGTCAAGTGAAGAAATTCCAAAAAATGAAGAGAAGACCATTATTTCAAGAACGTCTTCCCAAGATTTAAAGTATGAAGTACATGCCAAATATCGGTCCGAGAAAGGTCTCAAATCGTGAAACGAGTTATGCCAAGATATGAACTTAAGGAGATACACGAGAAGCCGTTTTAAAAGATTTTGTCCTTCGGCTAACTATTGATCAAATCGTGCTACTTTGCTTTCGGACTAATAACTACTCAAATAAGTCAATATGAATCACTTGTGATCCATGACAAATAGATAAAAAATGCTAGTAACCCATTTCCTTTTATAATAACTAGGATTGCGGGGAGAAAAAGTATTACACAATTTGGACGTATGAGCAGTGTTAGCATTGTGACTTGTACCAACAATGATCTTGTTTTTGCACTTAGCATGGAATGTATGACAATCAAGGATGACGAAATTTACTCTAAGGGACATTAACTTGTTTCTATTCTTTGACCCTAAAAGTCACATTTTGGTGATGAAAATCATACATTATGTCTTTACACATTCTCGTAGTATGTTGCAAGTCCTTTACTTTTCAATAAGGATAATAAAATTGAACTTTGGTGATGCTTAGATACTTTATTCTAGCATTGCGTGAGGGCACGGCAATGGCTTAGTATGGGGGAGTGATGAGATGGCATTTATACATGATCTCATCGTTCTTTTCGGGCTTTAAATGCATTAAAATGTCATAAAATACCATATATATGCTTGTGTTTGTTTACTTGTGTATTTTAGGTATGGATATCGTGAAAAAGACAAAAGATCACAAGATACAAGGAAAAACGAACACGAGAAACGAAGCCGTACAAAGAACCGGGCCCTAATCATGGAATATTCAACAAATACCCTTGAAGACTTGAAGACAAAACAAGATTGATCCTCCAAGAATGAAGAAATGACACTTAAAACCCTTGTATATTAATAATTACAAGTTTGGTCCCTTAAGTTTGTCAAAATTGCAAAAAGGTCCTTCAACCTTGAAGAAATGACACAATTGGTCCCTCAACAAAATCAATTTGTCAATTATGGTCCCTCATGAAGTTAAAGATACAAAGAAGACCTTGGAAGATCAACAATGTTCAAAATCAGCCCTTGCAATATTCAAAAGTGTCAAAAATAACCCTTGATAACCTTTTTATTAAGTTTGTGCCAAAAATGACAAAATGTGAAAGTTGATACAAGCTTAATAAGGCGCTGATGGGTTTTAAAAGAGAAAAGACAAAAGAAAGGAAGGATAAGGACTTAAGTTGTGCATTTTGAAACTTTCAAACACAAAAACGCGCTAAACAACCCCTTTTCCCCCAATTTCGGATCAAGGAACTTACTGTTTATCTTTTACACGCCCAGGTTTCACCCCAACTTTTACTTGGGTAAAATCCAATTAAACCTACACACGTGTAATTCCCACACACCAAAACCTAACCCACACACAAAATACCCAATCCCACGCCTTGAGGACCCCACCCCCAATTCCCTCTCAACCAATCAGAGCACACCTTGGCCTCCAAGGCATGTGACGTGTCCCAAATCAATCACCAAGGTTATTTGCTTACTCTCAAAGCAAAAACAAACGTCCAGGATCAAATGTGGACAGCTCATCACCAAAAATCGTCTAGAAGCTTTAGGGGCAAATTTGGGAATTTCTACTGATTAGGGTTTTGATTTTAAGCTTCTAGTATGTTCATTAGACTAGTATAAAAGGAGGCATCAACCTGTGATGACCCCTTGTTCCAGTTTTAAAGCTTACACTTATAATTCCTTTTTAAAGAAATAAAAGTTTGGTTTTTGTTTAAAACAAGTATAATTCCTTTTTATTGTTTTTAAAAGTTGTGTGTAGTGATAAGCTTGATTCTGAGTTCCATTTTCTATTTGGTTAAGCAACTTTGATTTTCAAAGTTATTTAAAGGTTTTCTGAAAATTAGAGATTCTTTGTAAGAATCTGTTTCAGGACTTGATGTTAAGAGGTTTCATTTGTTAGTGATATAGGGTTTTGAAAACATTTTAAGAAGTCTTAAAAGGTTTTGGATAGGATTTAAGAAGAAAGAAAAAAAATCAGAAACATATCATTGCTTGTTTTTGTGTGTTCTTCTTTTGTTTTGATTTAAGCAGGTATTGGATTGGGTTGATTTTTGATCTGCATGCACCCGGGTGCATAAGGAAGTGGATTTGCATCCACCAAGGGCTTGGATGTAAGCCCTTGAGGTAAATCTCTTTTACCTTTGAAAAATTTCAGAAAGTGTGTTTTATGTGATCTGATTGATTAAGTGTTCCATTGTTGTTGTAAGTGTTTGATCTGTGTTCTTATATGATTGCATACATGTTAGAAGATCATAGGGTTAAATTGATTGAGTTTTAAACTGATTTGTTTGAGAAAAGTTGGTTTTCAGTTTTTAAAAGGGTGTTTGGAAACAAGTTTTAGCAGGGCAAAGATTTTAGTTGGTGATTTAAAAACGTGTTAGGGTTAATGAATAGGGTGAGTTAGGGTATTAACTAGTTGGTAAGTAAGTTTGGTCAAGATTTGGAACAAGTTTAAGTGATAAAAAGAGAAAAGTCAATCTCAAATCTACATACTCACTTTTCTGAATATTCTTCATGAAATTTGTGCATTGATTTTGAAATCTGTTAAGTTCTAGGTTATTTCAGGGATTGATTTGGTTTTTATATCAGTTTGAGACTTTGTGTGCTTAATTTGGGTCTTTAAAGTTGGCTAGAGTGCATGTAATAAGCTTAAACAGTCCCAATCCTGCTCATTTGTGCATCAGCAACTTGACTTGGCCTTTGTGTGCTTTGTTTGATCATTTGGTGTGTGCTAAGTGCTTATCTATTGTTATTATTGACTCCTTGTGCTTAAATAAGCACAAGGGTGCCTTTTGTCCACAACACATCCACCAAATAAGCTCAAACCAAGCCCCTCTTGGTTCCAAGAGTGCTCAATTGTGCACTCACCATTGTTCATCAGAAATACAACCCAACTGGTTACACTTGTGATCTTCATTTGTGCTTAAATCTAGCTAAAAAAGGAGTTTGATTTGAGTTTATAGTTTGTTTAAGTGTCACTGTTTTGATTTGAAAAAGAAAAAAATAAAAAAAAGAATAAGAAGTGCAAAAAGGGGTTGCTCAGCCTCGAACCCTGGTCATCACACTCAACACACACATACTTAACCGTTGCGCCCTTGGGTCTTTTACTGACTAAGGGTGCAAAGGTTATTAAGTTAACCTGTTTTTCATTTTATAAGCTTATTAAAAGCCGTGGCTTATTTAGCATATTTCCAGCTTATTTGCTTTTCATTTTTGCTTATTTTCATTTTTCCTAGAATCTTATTAGGATTTGTGATTTTTCTAGCCAAGTTTTATATTTTTCCGTTTATTTAATTATTTTCTAGGATTTATTTAATACCCGTTTTTTATAAAGTCATTAAAAAATAGAAAAAAGATTTTTAATTTTTAGGAAAAATAGTTTTTAGCTTTTTAATATATAATTTGAGGTTTACATTTAGTTTTGGTTTTAAAAACTTTAATTTTTAATTTTATATTATTTTAAGGTTTTTTATAAACTTTAAAGAATTTTATAAAATTATTAAAAAAGGTTTAGGAGCTCTAATTTGTGTTTTTCTCTTAGTTAGAATATCTTAAGTTTTTAGAAATTTTTTAGAATTAATTTTATAAACTTTTTATTTTTAGCAATATTTTAATATTATTTTAATATTAATTTTTCAAAATTTTATTTTTCTTTCTTTTTCATTTTTCTTAGGATCTTTATCATTAATTAGGACCTTTTCCATTTTTAGAGTATTTTTATAGCCTTTAGATTAATTTTTATAATTATTTTAAGTTCAATTAGGTTTTAATCATTTTTAATCATTTTTAGAGTTTTAAAAATAGCTTTAATAGGTTTTATTTTTTAGAAAATTACTTTTTAGTCTTCTAATAATATAAGTTAAGTGATTATTCAATAAAATCATATTTTAGACATTTGAATTAGTTATATTTAATTTTAGGGCTTTAATTAGCATTTAAAATTAAATATTTAATTAATAAAAGGTTTTAAAATATCTTTGTTGGATTTTTAACTTTATTTATATTATTTTAGACTTGTTTTAGTCATTTTAATCTTTTCTTGATTTTGTTTTTGGTCTTAGTATAATAATTTTTAATTTGGTTGATTTTTCTACGGCTTTACCTTTACGTCTTTTACGTCGTAGTTTAATTTTAACGTAACCGTCTTTCATCTTCTCATCCCCATTCTTCTCAATATTAATCTCAAACAACTACAAGTTAATTCACAACACATATACCTCCTTGGGAAACGAAATTTTTCTCTCTTTTAAGTGATTGGGTCATTTGTGCACGGTTTTCCTAAACCGTCGTACTTAATACTTACCGCTATTTACGCTCTTTTCCTAAAGAGTAGTAAAACACTATATCAGCAACCATGGCTTTAGGATCCTGAGCTTCCCTCATGAAGGTTTACCAGCATCAGATCTTCTAGGAGATCTGCATTCCCTCATGAAGTGCCCCATACGATGACAGTTGTAGCACTCAACTTTGGATTTATCAAATCCAGCTGTGTCCTTTGCATTGAAGGTCATCTTCTTCTTAAACCTTCTATTCCACCTGTTTGCTCTTATACTAGCAAGAGCCATATTCCACTTGATATCCATTTCTTCCAAGTGCTCATCACTTATCTGCTCAAGGTCCTCATATGTAATCACTGAACCATTGGGCAAAGAAGCAATATAAGCACATACAGTATCCAGATCCAAGCCAGCAGGTTTAACTCTTGGTGAGTCACTTTTGTATATGTCAGCATCTGAAAAGGAGGCGTTGACAGGACATGTTCCAGCGTTGACACATGATGATCCAGTAACTAGATGCATGTAAGAGTCCTTCTGTTCAAATTGGCCTTCACTGTGTGAGAAGAAAGCCATGTTGCTATTAGTAGACTTACTTCCATGCTCCAGAAGGGTTTCATTCTCCAACAGCCTTAGTTTGTTGTAGATATCATCAAAAGTAGAACTTTTGTAAGTGTTGTTGGCAAGTATAGATCTTGCCTCAATCTTCCATGCTTCACCAAGACTTTTAAGAAAAGTAGCATTAATGTCAACATCACCAAGTTGTGTCCCCATAAAGGACAACTTGCTTGTAATATCAAGCAATCTGCTTCTCACACTGCTAAGCTTCTCATTAGGTTGAGCTTTGAAAACAGCATAATCATGCATGAGTTGTTTCTTCTTCTCTTCTCTAGTATCTTCATTGCCACCATATGCAACTTCAAGAGCTGCCCAAAGGTCTTTAGCAGAATCATAACCTCTGTATTTATGCTGGTTCTCTTGTCCCAAAGAGACTTTTAGAATATTTAGGGTTTTCATATCAACCCTTCTCTTTGTTATATCTTCAGCAGACACAGCTCTACCATCACCAGGTATTTCTTTCTTATCTGCTTCTGGACATCCAGCAACAACAGTTCTTGTAGCAATAGCAGCAGCAACCTTTTCAGCTCTATTGTATGTGTTCCCATTCAATGATCTCCCAGAGAGTGTAGTCATAGATCCCCAGATATTGCTCAAAGTTGAATTTACACAATTCAAAGTTGGTTGCATCAAGCATGGGAATCTTGATGTTTGGCAAAGGTTGGGAGGAAGAGGTTATTTCTGGAGTTGACATGATGTTGTTTAGGGTTTTGAGAAAATTAGGGTTTTGGTGTTTTTAGGGTTCTTGTATTCTTTAAGATCAAAAGTTCCTCAACAAGCTCTGATACCACTTGTTGATCCCAAACTTAGATCGATTTAGCTTTATGTATACGAGATTAGATCAAGTAATACACTTAGAGAAACCTTTGTATATGTATATGACAATCTAAGTGTTATGCTGAATTAACACTTAAACAAGAACACAATGATATAAACAAACTTTCACTTTGATTAATGATATCAAACTTGCTTACAATGAAAGTAGTTTACGTATGAAAACTTATATTGAACATTAACCTAAAGGTCTTCTTTTATAGACATAAGAAGCCTTGTACAATAATCTACGTATCAAATATTCTAGGTAAAGATAAATATAGAAAATACATTGTTGTTCCTATCTTTACTAGAAGTAATCTAGAATACAATAAACGCGTAGAGTATATCTTCCCATCAGTGCTTGTCTTCAATGTATCAACGCTTGACTTTGTCTTGTCAACGCTTGAGCTGTCAGCGTTTGTTTTACACCTGTCAACGCTTGTTTTACTCTTGTCAGCGCTCAAGTAGACTGGCCATAATTTATTCCCAACAACTGTTGCTTTTTAGTTTTACATATGTTCCATTCATAAAGAATCTTACACATGACCTACCGCAGTGCTGTTTGATGTTAACACTGGAAGGATTTCCACTCTTCATTGTGAATACTAGGTAGTATCACTCTGAGTGTTCAAGCAATATCATAAGGATATAGCGTAGGACTCTCTTAATCTTCATCCGTGTGTCCTAACGAGATTTGATTGATCTCTTGGCTCTAGACTCGATTTGTGCACTTTTAGTGGTCGGAGGCTGGAGCAGATGGCACCTATTCAATATCAACTATCTCGGAGTGAGAAAGTCAATAGAAGTTGTGTTAATCTCCGTGACAATAAAACAAACTTCTTTTGAGAGAATCCTGAGTCAGCTAGGGAAGGGTTGTGCATTACATCACTTAGTCGATGATGCGTTGTCTTCATGATGTGTTGACCCGGTTTCTGCCTAAGTTGTATGGAGGGCTTCTTTCTTTACACCCTTTATCCTTACATTTCTTTTTCATTATTCAACCCCTTCAATGCTTACCAAGACATCATTAATAGCACCTTGTTGTGATTGTTCTTGTGCTATCATCAGTACTTAGTCGGCATTCAGCTCCATCTTTCCTAAGGACTTCTAATAATCTATTGGATTGTCCCTGGGACTCTGGTTCTGGTTGTATCATAGGACTTAAACCTAACCACCGTTTTGACACCAATAACGTCGTGAATTAAAGGTGTTGTGGGTATTTGATCGTAACCATGAGTGCTTGAGTCTTTAGATCAAATTTTAATCACATTTTCTCCCCCTATCTCTAATATATAAAATAGTTTGATATTAGAGATACCAAATTTGATTAAAATATATATTGTGTAGAAGAGTCTTGAAAAACTTCCGGGAGAAAAATGTGTCAAACTCAGCATGAATTTGGAACGCTCCCCCTCAAAAATTGATCCAATGGAATTGTCATTACGAGGATATGATCCACATTAAACTTTTGAGGATAGGAGTTGTTGAACACACAATTTTTGAAAGATTTTAAATATCATTGAGAAATTCTTGAAAAAATTGTGTTCAACGCTTTTTGAAAAATCAATTCTTTTTAGTGAAAAGTTTTTTCTAAAGCATAAACTTGAGTTCATAGACTTTGAATGTCTTGACGAATCCACTCAAGTGTAAGAAGATTTAACTTCTTTTGCTAAGGGTAATGGCACGAAAGCGTACACTCCCCCGTGAATTTAGATCGGGTTGCAATCTGAAAGTGATTACAAGCCATTGTGTTCAGCTCAAAACGTTGAATGTTTGTGACAAGCTCAACCCGAGATAGATTGCTCTACCCGTTGTTGGAAATATTATCCAAAAGAGACATTTTCCTTTATAAAAGATAGAAATGACATGTTTTGAAAAATATTTACAACTTTCATTCGAGCTTTATGTACATACCCGTGTCGTTATTGAGCGACATTTCTAGGTACGTCCATATTATCGATACTGAAAGACATGTCGAGAAGAATCTTTTTGGTATTTTGAAAGATTTTTTAATTTTGTATTTTTATTTTTAATTAATATTTACATGTAGATGTTTGATAGATGAATCAAGCAGGCTTCTTTGCCAGAACCTCCAGTTCTGCTGGAGTCAAACATCTCATACCAATTTGCCTAACAAGATACGCAAACCTCTCTTTCGAAAGAGCTTTTTTAAACAAGTAAGCTAATTGGTAATCAGTTCCAACAAAGTATAATTCAACAATACCCTTTTCAACTTGTTCCTTAATGAAGTGATATCTGACATCAATGTGCTTCGTGCAGGAATGTTGTACCGGATTGTAGGAGATGGCTATGGCGGACTTTGAGTCACAGTACATAGGTACTTTATAAAAGCGGAAGCCATAATCCGTGAGTTGTGTTCTCATCCATAGAACTTGAGCACAACACGCAGATAAAGACACATACTCCGCTTCGGCTGATGACAATGATGTGCAATCCTGCTTCTTGGAAGACCATCCCACAAGCTTATCTTGACCTAGAAATTGTGCACCACCAGAAGTACTTTTACGTGTATCAAGACACCCTGCATGATCAGAATCTGAATAGGCCGTTAGAAAGAAACCGGTTTCCCTCGGATACCAGAGTCCCATGTGAATGGTATTCTTAAGGTACCGAAAGATCCGTTTAACCTCCTTGAGGTGCTTTTCAGTGGGTCGTGCTTGATATCGTGCACAATAACACGTAGCATGTGATATATCTGGTCTGCTTGCTGTTAAGTACATGAGGGAGCCGATCATGGAACGATATTTCGTTTGATCTATGACATCTCCCTCCAAATCAGCATCTAGGGATGTGGTTGATAATGGTGTCCCAACTGGGTCACATGAGGCCATACCATGCTTTTTGATTATCTCTTGACAATACTTAGCTTGGTTAATAAAGATACCACTTGGGGATTGGTGAACTTGAATTCCTAGAAAGAATTTTAGTTCGCCCATCATAGACATTTCAAATATGTTGTGCATTACTTTTTCAAACCATTTTGAAAGTTTTGGGTTTGTAGACCCGAAAATAATGTCATCAACATAAATCTGCACAAGCAAAATGTCATCCCCATATTTATAAGTGAACAAAGTTAGATCAATGGAACCTTTTGAGAAACCTTTGGAGACCAGAAATTTCGAGAGCTCATCGTACCACGCCCTTGGAGCTTGTTTGAGTCCATAAAGTACTTTGTGGAGACGATACACCTTGTCAGGATAATGGGGATTGACGAATACTTCTGGCTGCGTGACATATACTTCTTCCTTCAAAGGACCGTTAAGAAACACCGTCTTTACATCCATTTGATAAACGATGAATCCCTTATGTGCAGCATAAGCAAGGAAAATCCTGACCGCTTCCATTCGAGCTACTGGTGCAAATGATTCTTCAAAATCAATCCCCTCTTTCTTTCCATACCCTTTAGCCACTAGCCTAGATTTATTCTTGATGATCGTGTTCTCTTCATCCATCTTGTTTTTTCTAGATCCATCAAAGATTTAATGGTATTACATCGTACAGTCTGTCAACAAGTTCCCAGACTTTAAGTCTTTCAAATTGTTGAAGTTCATCCGTCATCGTATCAATCCAAGCAGATCAGCCATGGCTTCTTTGATGTTTTTCGGTTCAGCTGAACTCACGGCGAGTGCGAACATATAAACATCGCCATCAGTGTTAAGCTTTCGTCTTGTGCGAACAGGCTGTGAAGGGTTTCCAGTTACTTGAACCAAAGGATGATCTCGGGTCCAATGATGTGTTGAAGGATGTCGTTGATAGAACGTATGCATATTTGACGGATCAACATGGCGAGTAGAAGACTCTTCAGTTTCGTGTACCGATGTACCGAATGGGCTGATAAATTCGTCTTCGTCAGATAATGCATTTTCTGCTTTATTTGTGTTCTCTGGAGCAATGACAGTAGTTGTGGATGTTGTAGGATCGATTGTTGAAGTGATATTTTGAGGAGGTAAATCTGCAGCAACCCGTGTTGAAGTAGATAAAGTTGTATCCTTTTGTTGACGATAATCGGTATCATCATTCTTATCATGAGTGACATCGGAAGACTTCGATACAACTTGTTTCTCCCCCGTGAAATATTCATCATACATTGGTCCATATAACATTTTCAACTCTTCAAGTGTCGTGTTGACTGTCATATCTGCTCGTGGAACATTTCCTTGAACCAGCGCTGAACTTGACGGTTCATTGTTGTGGTCTTGAGTTCCGAGTTCCGTGCGGTTATGAACGGAAGTCGTGTGTCGTTGTGGATCGGGACTTAAACTGTTTTGTTCAAGTGCCATCTCTTGTAATTCATCAAATCGGATGTGAATAGTCTCGACTATCAATTTTGTTCTCTTGTTGTATACTCTATATCCCTTAGACTGAGTTGCATATCCCACAAGAATGCATGCATCACCTTTTTCTTTCATCTTATCTAAATTTTCACCATCTCGTATTATGTAACAAGTACATCCAAAAACGTGAAGGTGTTTGAGTGAAGGTTTTTGATCATGAATTATGTGATATGGTGTCTTTTCGTATCTGGGGATAATTAAGGAGCGGTTTTGTGTGTAGCATGCGGTTGACACGGCTTCGGCCCAAAAGTATAGTGGAAGTTTTGAAGCGGATAATAATGTTCGAGCAGCCTCAACTAAAGTATGGTTTCGTCTTTCAACAACGCCTTTTTGTTCGGGTGTTCGAGCAATAGATGTTTCATGTTCAATTCCTTCGGCTTCAAAATAGTTTCTCAGATTTGAATTCAAAAATTTTGTACCTCTGTCAGTACGAACCACTTTAACTTGAGCTTGAAGACCACGTTGTATCAGTTTAAGGAAGCTGATGAGAACTTCGGGTGTTTCATCCTTGGACCTCAAGAAGTAAGTCCATGTGTACCTTGAGTAATCATCGAAAATTACCAGAATATATTTCTTCCCATTGATACTGTGAACACGCATGGGACCACACAGATCCATATGGAGAAGATCTAATCGTCCTTTAGAGTTTGGTGTGGTCTTTGTTTTGAAGCTACTTCGTTTAGCTTTACAAAGCTCACAATATCTTTCTTGGAAAGCAAGTTGATGGTATCAAAGTTGAGGTGAGATAGACGTTGATGCCATAACCATGCCTGAGTCGTTGAAGCTTTAGCCATGAAGCAAATTGGAGTTGATGAAGTTGTGTCTTGTAGAGAAATTGTGTAAAGATCGGTATTCCGTGAACCGGTGAGTAAATCATTCCCGTCATAATCACAAACAAAACAAGTCTTCTTTCTGAAAGCAACTTCCAAATCTGCATCACAGAATTGACCAACCGTGAAAAGATTGTGATTGAGCCCTTCGACGTAGTATACCCTTTTTATCGTTATATTTCCCTGAACCAAATCTCCATATCCTAGGATTGGTGCAAATTGATCATTTCCGAATCGGACCGTACCCAGGAACTTCTCCACGAAGTTAATTAGAAGCTTGAGATTCCCCGTCATGTGCTTCGTGCATCCGGAGTCCAGTATGAATAGAATTATTTGTATCACCTGTAGAAGAGTTAGAACACGATGGAGTAATTTCTAAATTGGATACCACAGTCGTTGTGATTATAGAATCATTAGTGTGCTTAGCAACATTTAAAGGCATACTAACACTCGTTGTCACATTTTATGTCCTAACTTTAGGCATCCATTTATATCCTGGAGGACATTGATTAGCAAACCACCATTTCCGAGACTTGCTAGCAGACTCATATAATTCCTTAATTATGCTTCTAGGGTTCTTAGTGGTGGAGTCTGATGCATTACTTTTCTTAGTGGGGGTTGCACCAGAATGGTTCACTTTGCGTTTGGGTTTACTAGCACTAATAGGCATCACAACTTGCTTCTTAGTTCTAGTATCTACGCCTTTGACATTATTCATATCATACATCGAATGATTAGCATTAGCACACTTTCCACATTTGACACAAACAAATTTCACATTCATAGCATTCAAATCATTCAAATCGTCATTACATGCGATTACAAACTTTTTATTCTTAAAAACATTCAAATTCCTAGGGTGTTCTTCTACTTCCTTCATCTTCCCTTGACTCTTGTGTTTCCAGACCTTATCATTCACTTGAGTGCTCTTAAGTTGAGGCCGGCTAACACTAGCAGTGGAGACTACTCCAGTAGTAGAAGACACGCGAATATTAGTGTTTCTAGAAGTCTGTGGTGAGTGACTAACTTTGTTTGTGGGTTTAGTGGTCATTTTATACATCCCTGGTTTAATCACATTATTGTGCTTAACGCTTGGTGCTATAGCATTCCTTATGGATTGAGTATGTGGTAACCTTTCCTTTCCATCCATCTTGGGGGCAAACACAGGTTTTGCAAATGAAGAATTTGAGAAAGCAGATGGTTTTCCTAAGATAGATGATCTATTCACTCTAGAGGCATTGGGTTGTCTAACAACAGGTTTCTTAATGCAAGGTTCCACAATGTTCACATCCATCTTAGCAACGAGTTTCTTCAACTCTGCTATTGCTATGTTTTTTTTCTTGTAACTGAGCTTTCAAATCCGATATATCAAGACTTTTTTCGTTTAGTAATCGAAAGGACTCAGATAATTTTACTTCCAAAGGTGTATCATTTGAAAAACTGCCAACTTTCTTTTGCAAAGCAAGTTCAAGTGAGTGACAATGTTTTTGAAGATAATCATATCTATGTTGAAGTAACGAAAACTCTTTGTTGTCAACTTTATTCGAAAGCTCAGTTTCAAGATGTTCACATTCTTTAACTTGATCAAGATATTTGCATGCAACATCAGAATATTCATCAATATCAGCACAAGATGTAACATAAGCACACATAATATCTTTTGAGAGACATTCATGTAAGAGTAGATCATAAGATGTAGAAAACTCGTCTCTTTCAAGTTGATGGTCGTTCACTTCTTGTTCAAGAGATTCCACATATTTCAAATCATTAAACATTTCTTGCTTAATTAATGTTTCAAATTCCAAAATATGTTTTTGCGTTCTTTCCGCAAGCGGAATCAAAATACTTTTCACAAGCACAGTTATATCGTGAGGAATTTCTTTGTTTCCTTTCGAAAGTTCACGTTTTTTGTGACAATCTGTCAATCTATGGTTGATATTTTATTCTCAAGTACTATTTTAATGTTATATTATGAACTCACTCATTTCTGGGAAGAAATTTGGATTTACGTCTTGAAGTAGCATTGAGTACGTCTAAACCGGAGGATTCTACGTTACGTGCTTACGTTTACATACACCGTTTTGGTGACAGTCCGACATTTCAGAAAATAATTTTATCCGTGAATATTATTTTGGGATTTTAAATTTATGTTGGTTCATAAACTTACTAATTTACGAGAAGAGATTAGGACTTACGTGAATAATTTAACGTCCTTTATGACTAAACCGGAAACCTTAGGATTACGTATTTACGTTTTTTGAACTCCGTTTTTTATGAGACAATTTTTATTAGATTCGTTTTGTGTCGTTGATTCATAATTTATAAAAACGTTTTTCGTAAAACGACCCGAGGGCACGCAAATCGAGGAAACTAGAATCGAGGAATACCCGTAAATTAGCGGGATGGGACAAAACAAGTTTATCCCACCCCACTCAAAAGGGACGGCCAAAACAAGGACACCACACATTGTGATGTGTCAAACTTGTAACTAATAAGTTTACACTTGTTACTTAAAGCTTACAAAGTAAGCTACACCAACACAAAACCATCCAACACAAACCATTCCTCCATTTCATCTCATGCAAACCACCTAAATCTCTCTCAACTCTCTCCCCAATTTCGTCCACTCTCTCTCTCTAAAAATACCTCATTTGATCAATTTCAACCACAAACCATGTGTTATTCATACACATGATGATGCTCCTTTAAAGCCTTGAAGATTGGAGGTTATTATAACATCCAAGGAGGTGATTTGGTGATGTCCAAGGGCTGATTTCTACAAGAAGTTTACAAGTATTGGTGGTCTTGGTGTTGATCTATCACAAGTTTTGCCATAAAAAATCCAAGCCTTGATCATAAACTACTTAATCTTGGTGGTATAAAGATTGTTCTTCCTATCCTCTTGTTATTTTGATTATGTAATCTTATATTTTCTTTATTTATGTATATGTATATGATGATGAATGATGATAAAAATATTATGTGGGGATTTGGTGTTGATAAACATGGGTAAAAAGATGGAAAACCACATGTAAAATGGTTAAAATATTGCTTAATATGATGGCTGTATAAAAACAGTAAGTAACCAAATGCTAAACTGATTAAATGGCATAGTGGAATCAATTTACAGTACATATTAGGTGTTATACACATGTGAGAGTTGGCCATACAATGGAATCATAAAAATGAGTGAGATATGATCAAAACAAGATTAGAGTGCAAATCTGCCTATACTGTTTTGGACGAATTTATTAAAATGTTTAGAGGTTGATTCATCAGTAGCTATACAGAAGTAAAATGAAGCACATATTATGTAGTTACTGTCATAAAAATTTGAGGTCCTATCTCATTATAGAAATCTAGATATGGACATTTTAGTGGACTTAAAATTTGGGACTGATTTTGTATATAAATAGTATATAATATAAGCACTAAAAAATTTATATAAAATATACATATATAAAACCCACTAGTTGATAAAAGGGTTAAGTCCATACAATAGAAATATACTTTTCAAATTTTAGAATTCTAGAAAACGAACTTTTTTATTACACGATATAGGTAATGAAACTTGTTGTAACCGGGTAAAAACACTAATATGACCTGATGATATTATAACATATATAAAATGACTAAATTACCCTTTTTCTTTACCAACCCACCTTCAGTCCTTCACTATATGTTATCAAATCCGTTTTAATAATAAGATGGCTCGAGTAAACAAATCGTTTAAGTTTTTTAAAAAAAAGTAAACAAATCTTTGTATATACTTCTTCAATTTCCTTGACAAATCCAAATCTTATCATAGTCATCACTTCTATCACCATAAAAAGTTAAAAACATCATTTTCGTTTCTAGATCTAAGTTTTCTTGGTCAACAAAAAGATAAACCAATATCTAGGATTTTTGTTTCCAGATTTGATTTTAGTTTTACTAATATATCCATGATTTATGATGATGGGTTCGGAAATGACTTGTGGGTTTTCCTGATGGTTGTGACGGGAGAAGGGGAGATGGTGTGATGAAGGTCGGCATTTGCAAGCGAGGAAAGGACGTTTTTGTTGTTAAATTTTTCTTCGGATTTTATTTGTGATGATGTTGTTGAGCATATCGATTTTCTTTGTGAAGATGATGTGAAATTTTAGAAAAATTAAAAAATGGCGATGAAGGGGATAAGTAGAGGAGTTGCAGGTGTTGGTTGACAGATAATTTAGTTAACAAGATAGTGTTTTATATAATGAAGGTCAGAGAGGATGTGGTTGGTCAACAATAAATTACGTTTAGTAAAAAACAATAAATTACGTATATACTTAATAAATTATACTGTATAAATTAGAATACCCAAGTCATAAAAAGAAAAACAAATAGCAAAAAATGATGATGTGTCGATAGCTTTTTAAGATGTAACCTATTGTAGAAGGTATCAGGCAAGAGAATTTACTATAAAGTTACATATTTGAAAGTTATAATAGTTATAATAGTAATAAAATAAGTTTGTTTACTAGAATTATAAAAATTGAAAAGTACATTTCTATTTTATAGACTTAACTCTTGATAAAAATTATAAATAAAGAGTTACATATATATTGATATTAATTAAAATATGATACATTATATAAATTACAAGTAAAAATGTTTTTCCAAGTTATAAAACTATATACTTAAGTTTTACGTCTTTTCGGCTGAAACCGAAAGATTAACGTTTTTGGTCAATTAAAACTTAGACGGTCGGACCCGTCTAATGTAAACTTTTATAAACTCACGTACTGATATATAGACTTATATAACAAGTAAAAACCGATAAAACCCGAGCTTTACAACATATAGACATTAAAGGGTCAAAGTAGCCTTATTGGACTATTAACCCGACTAGTTTGGTAAAACACTTATAAACTTACTTATTGGGCTTAACCCATTTGGGCCCAACATGTAAAGTATAATACTGATACTAAAAGTATAATTGGGCTAATGAAAAGTATTGGGCTTGTAATAGGCTTATTGGGCCTAAAACATGTAAATAAGTACCAATACATAACACAAAAATGAGTAAACGAGAATGTATAAACCCACTTGATCATCATATATATAAAATCATCATATGTATATATAATTGTTATTTTTATAAAGTCATTGCACAAGAGTCTAAGACGAGTATTATTTGTCTAGGTTTCCGTGATTGAAGCACGTACCGTACATCCGAATTGCCGATAACCCGCTTTCCCACATCAACGTGAGTTCATAACCTCGCACTCTTTAAATTGTTTTTATGAAATGTTTTATAAACCCGCGAGGGAGATAACATGTTAGTTTTTATAAGAATAGGACACCATTTGTCCCAATTGTTTGTTTATTGATTTGGACCCGAATGATCGTATGACCGGATGAATGATTATATGACCCGATGTGTGAAATAAAATAGATTATTAAAGTTAGGTTATGTCACTAAAAGTCCCATTGGCATGAATTGTGAACTATCGGGATTTGGTAGACGCTTATGCATTTAATAGTACTATTTGGGGACGATCACCCCAGTTCGCGCCTTGACGGTTGATCCCCGTCGTGCCACATTGATTAGTAAGCGAATTTATGTATGAGAAGATTTACACAAGCGTGATTATTGTGTGACACGCTAATTTAGATGGGCAAAATGATTTTCGGGTTAGCTAACCGTTGTTTGTTGTAGTAAGGTAACAATGTCATGCGGCTTATAATAATCCAAATAACGAAATACTGCTATACGCAATGAATTACAATGAATTGCCTGACTAGCAATACGGGGTCTTATTATTGATATTATGTTCGTGTTTTGGTTTTACATAACCATATTCATATAACGGTTTTATTTAACTCTATACAACGTTATAAAACGTATTGTATGATGTTTTTAACGACAATGGTTCGTATAAGGATTTTGAAGGCGAAAGCCTATATTATGATTTTTGATAAGGATTTGTATAAATGACTTTGGCTATTTTATGGCCTACTACAAAGATTTGTACAAAATGATTTTCGGTAATAAATATATACCGATGATATATTAATGGTTTTCATTAAACTCTATGAATTCACTCGGCGTTATCGCTGACCTTTTCTTTTAACATGTTTTGTCTCAGGTACTTGAAGGTAATTCTCGGAAAGACAACAAGAATTCATGGCCCGCACTTAAATAACAAATTTCCATTCAAATGCTTTGTAAAATTGTATGAAATACTATGACTTGGGACCTATGTAAATTTGATATTTATGAATTAAAATGATTTATTATTAAACGACGCGGTTTTTATGCGTGGTCTATGATGTGAGTAATGTGCTATCCCGTAACACCAATGAGTCTTCCGATGTATTGAATTGTATAAATTTGAGGGTGTTACATTTTGGTACCAGAGCTCTCGTTATAGAGAATGAAAGATTTTTAAAACCAAGGTTTTGAATAAAACATTTCAAAATATTTTAACTATAAACATTTTTCTAAAAATGTCTAAAAATCTTTTTACTATAACGGTGCCGAAGAATTCCCGAGTTACCGACAAGGCCAGACTGAGAAGTATTATTTTAATATATATATAACTTGGATTATATATATATATATATATATATATATATATATATATATATATATATATATATATATATATATATATATATATATATATATATATATATATATATATATATATATATATATATATATATATATATATATATATATATATATATATATATATATATATATATATATATATATATATATATATATATATATATATATATATATATATATATATATATATATATATATATATATATATATATATATATATATATATATATATATATATATATATATATATATATATATATATATATATATATATATATATATATATATATATATATATATATATATATATGTTGTAATTTGATTACATGATTGTTGATGATTATTTTAATACTTATACGAAGTATTTATACGACGTAGTTTGTCACAAGAAACCCTAACTCCCCTAGCAAATTAATCTAAGCTATTTCTATAGGAATTCTAGCTATTCCAGATCTAAACCAAGTTGTGGATACCTATGATCCCAACAAAATGGTTGATATTCGTAGAAATGTAGATATTAGTTGATTGTGATATTGAAGAAGAATTGGCAAGATTAAAACTGATATCGATGTCATGACGATCTTTCCTTATAGAGTGGAGTTTGACAAAACGTTACCACCTAGAAAGATGTCATCTGATTCATTGTCATCCAATTCTTAAATTGAAATCGAAAGGGTGAATGTTGCACTTGAGGCTGTCATTGGAACCATTTCCCAAAAGTCTCATGCCACTAGTACCTTTCCGAGAAGTCTAATTGAATGATCGAGTCATTTAATACTAGTGACTCATTTGATAATTGTTGTTGTAAGAGCTATAGGATTGGAAATTAAGTGTTGATCATATCGAGCTTTTATTTCCGTTCTAAGGTCTAAGAATAAGGTTGAAAGTATTGGAAAATGAGGTAGGATATCACATTGGGTATAAGTTGATTGAAACTTGAATGAAGTAAAATTTAACTCGTATGGATTAAGAAATTGTTAAGAGGAAGTCATTAAGTCCTGTGATTGAATTATAAGGTTTTAAATGATTGTTGATTCGTGTTAAGGGTTGTTCCTAGGCCATTGTCCAATAATGAGGATGCCCAGTGTCCAGGAAATAAATTGAAGAAATCTTCTTCTGAATAGGGACCGATGGATCTTCTGGGACAGGTGGAACCCCCATGACTCTTGTAGATTAGTATTCATTGTGGTATCTTTTAAAAATAATCCCTAACTTAACTGAGACAATAGTTGGTAGGATGATTTCATGGAATTGTATGACATAGTGACACATAATGTGTTACGGTACAATTTTGACTTGTTTGTGATTAATGAAAAGACTACCTTTGATTGCAAAATTCTACATGTATCGATGTTATCTATCCTTTATTGCTTCATCCTAATGATCGAATTAGTGATGCAACCATTGAACAAGTACTCATCTCGAATTGAGTTACGTTGTGGATTATTCTTTTTGAGTGCCATCGAGGTCATGAACCTCATGATTATCTGGCTAAGCTCATTTCCTTATATATTGTAGTTAGTTCTTGGTGAACAACTTTTCATCACTCTTTTGCAGATCACTCATTGTTTTTATAAGATAAAACAGTATCCCTTGAGAAAAATTGAATTTTCATTACTATAAGGATTATTCAAAGTGAGATTTATAAGTAATCATTAACAAAATAGAGTTGTTTATAAAACACTTTGGAAAACTTAATTTTTTTCATAACAAAGAAAATCTTTGTAAATTTATTTTTGATTCTTATTTAAGAATTAAGCATGAAAATGTTTTTATTATAAACATGATGACAAAATTTTGACGAACTGAGTATTGCATCGTTAATCTTGAAATTGTATATAGTTGCGCGCCTACATACAATTTGGAAGTGACCATGAAAGGCTGATTAGTAGTCACCATGAAATTATTAATAAACACTAAATTTTCTTTGAAGATTGTGAAAGATTAAATTTTATGAGATCTACAAGAAGTGAAAAATAGGGACATATTGATAGGGACACCTACATATGTGCCCGTACTATTTATTCTTCTGAGTCGAATTTACTTATCTGTGGAACTTGTCTTATTTGACAATTGATATTCCCTTTTTGTCCAATTCTCCCGTGGCGAGATTCTTTGGAAAAATATCTGATTACCGAGTGTTGATACCCGATTGGATGTATCGACGTTCCTATCATTTCTTTTGATTAGATTTCATTTGAATGACTTGGGTAACGATCCGAGGAGCTTTCGAATGCGTACTCAAATTATGAAAACATGGGATATATTCATATTCATTAAATGTTTTCGTCTGTATCTGATTTGAAATTCTCTCGCGTAGATTATGCGTTGACCTTACTCTTTTAATGGTAGTTGTGTCTCCTGATATCCTTGAACTATGAATGATTATGAGTTATTATTAGTCTTTTGAGAAGTTCACATCTTATCGACGACAATAAAACTGAAAAGTTGATAGTGCCAGTAGAATGGATTAATTGATTATGACATGACGACATTGTCTTAATTGATGGGAACTCGAGTAGAATTCCACTAAATGATAAGATGTTGATTATTAAAAGTGATCTAAATAATTCTTGATGGATGACCATATCCTGCATTTAGACTTGAAATTATACCGTGAATGGTTATGAACTAGACATAAGATTTTGTAATCTAGAAAGAACTTAAACTAAATTTATTAAAAGATGTTTATGTTATCTGAAACTTTAAGAGGTATTTCTGGTGAATTACCTAGACTTTCGCCATTAAGGCAAGTTGAATTGGTATTGATTATATTCCTGGTGCTGCACCCTTGGCGTGTGCACTGTACGTCAGCACCATCTGAATTAAAAGAATTACCATACAACTGAGAGAGTTGTCGGAGAAGGCTTTTATTCTACCGAGCTCGTCATCATGAAGAGCTATGGTGTTATTATTCCTTATATTTATTGATTATCGTGAACTAAGTAAATTGACGATCGAAATCGATATCCACTACCCAAGATGATAGATTTGTTCGATCATTTACAAGGTTCTAGCGTACATTCAAAAGATTTGATCCACGGCATGGTTATCATCAACTTCGCATCCGTGAAAAAGATTATCCATTCCAATCACTACATCCAGAACTCGTAATGAACATTATGAGTTTCATGTATGTCGTTTGGATTGACTAATGCACATGTAGCATTCATAAATTTGGTGAATCACGCGTGTAGGCTGTAAGTTGATAAATTCATGCTTGTGATCATTAAGAACCATCTGTTTGTTTATAAGAATAAGAAAGAGTAAATAATTATTTATAGACTGCCCTAAATTGGCCGAACAATGAAAACATGTACCTTGAATATTTAACATGTGATTTAAGACTTAATCCTTTACTTGAATTGACCGTGTGATTAATAAGATAATGGGATCTATATTGACTTTTGAAAGATTAGAGACATTAAGGCTTTGGTTATACCAAAAAGAAAGTGCAAATATGTTTTGACAAATGTTTAATCAAAGGAAATTTTAAGGGATTATTCCCTTATACCCAGAACATTTAACTAAACTCCTGTTTAGGGGTAAATGTTTATGTGTACTTCTAGACAACTTAAGAAGAATTGAGGAAACTATATAACTTGTGACTTGACATTTGAAACGACAATTTTTGCTTTTCAACAAAGAAAATTTTGACCAAAGCATAAACAAAGATTTTTTTTCAAACATTTACAAATCTTGTTAATTATTTTTGATAAATCAACAAAAATCGTGTTGATTAAATTCAAATTTGTTTTGAACATTTTTATATAATTGGTCGAACTAAGAAAATTTAAAATTTTTACGTTTACATTTCATAAAAATTTAATAATTATTATTAATTTACTTGTGATAATTATCGACGCTTTTAAAACGTCGAATTGAGTAAAACGGATAAAAATGATAGTTGAGAAGAAACTAAAACTAAGAAAATATGAAGAAAGAAATTTCGAATAAATACGGTCATGATATTTATTCCATCAAGGAAGGTGAACGTAATTACTGACAATTATGTAGAAAGGATAAAGAATCAATTAGGATGTGTTCCTTAGTAATGACTGTGCAAAATAAATTGTCGAGCAATTTAAAAATAGCTGATGCTTGTAAAAAGGATAATATAGATAATAAAAGGGGTTCGCGGCTAATTTGAACCATTAGAATTGAGAAGCCGATGGCGTTAAATGTATAAAAGGCCGCTTGTGATTGCCTAAATATGGAAGATTTTGAGATTTAGTCATGTTGGAATCTCATAAGATTAAGTATTCTATTCATGCCATTTCTGATTTAATGTATCTTTATCTGAAGAAGTAGTACTGATGGCAAATTATGAAGGCATACATCGCCTCATATATTAGTAAACATTTAACTATTGCAAAGGTCATCATCTGAATTTGATTCGATTTGGGTCATCGTCGACAAACTGACCAAATATGCTAATATCATTCTTGTTAATGATAGATTCTTGATGAAGAAATTTACTCTTTTGTATTTAAAGGAGTTGTGTAAACATAGTGTGCCCGTATCGATCATCTCTATCAAGATCCTCGCTTCGCATCGAATTTCTAGATATTTGCTCAGAAGTCAATAGGAACGAACCTTAATGAGAGTACTGTTTACCACCCCAATCGAAGGGACGAGGTAAAGTAACGATACAAAACACTAGAAGTCTTGTTTTATGTTTGAACGATTGACCTTTGGTAATGAACCGTATAATCGTTTTCCTTTGGAGAGATTATCTTTGATAATTATCGTATTAAGATCGAGATCGAATCTTGATAGGATCTAAATATGAGAGCATGAAGACACCCGACATACACCCACTGTGAGTTGGACATGTCTTTTAGTTTTAAGGTTTTCTATGATGACAAACCTAACCTTGCAAAATACCCGACCCGCAAGACCTGAAATGATTGTGTAAATTAGGATCTGATGATTGACTGCCAGTAGTGAGCAGAAGTTTATGTGAATATGAAATGTAGATCTTGAAGTGCAGGATGGGTAGCGAAGTTATGCCAAATATTTCACCTTGGAAAAAAATGCATAGATGATCTGAAAGATCATGGGAAATAAGTCCCCTTTGAATGGGACCATTGAGATGAAATAAAAATTGGTTTGAAAGGCATATAAGCTGGATCTACCCTAGGACTTCAAGGGCTGCGTGAATTATGATTCGTATATCTAACTTGATGAAATGTCTATCAAGTGAAAATCTAACTATTCCTTAATGAAGTTTAGATCAGCGAAAAGTTGCATTCATCAAAAACCCGTGAACATCATGGATAGAGAAAGTAAGTCAACATTAAGCCTGATCTTATTCTCGTGGTTATGTTTGATGAAACTCGCGTATTGTAATGAATTACATTTGTGAGAAAAGACCGAATGTGGAGGAAATACCCACATGGCTCTAACTCTATAAGAAGCGAGTAGTAAGATAAATTGATCTTTGAGGATAAAGATCCTGTTTAGGGGTAAATGCTGTGACAATCCGTCAATCTATGGTTGATATTTTATTCTCAAGTATTATTTAAAAATATTATTTTAATGATATATTATGAACTCACTCATTTCTGGGAAGAAATTTGGATTTACGTCTTGAAGTAGCATTGAGTACGTCTAAACCGGAGGATTCTACGTTACGTGCTTACGTTTACATACACCGTTTTGGTGACAGTCTGACATTTCTATAAAATAAATTTATCCGTGAATATTATTTTGGGATTTTAAATTTATGTTGGTTCATAAACTTACTAATTTACGATAAGAGATTAGGACTTACGTGAATAATTTAACGTCCTTTACCACTAAACCGGAAACCTTAGGATTATGTATTTACGTTTTTTGAACTCCGTTTTTGATTAGACAATTTTTATTAGATTCTTTTTGGTGTCGTTGATTCCTAATTTATAAAACCGTTTTTCGTAAAACGACCCGAGGGCACGCAAATCGAGGAAACTAGAATCGAGGAATACCCGTAAATTAGCGGGATGGGACAAAACAAGTTTATCCCACCCCACTCAAAAGGGACGGCTAAAACAAGGACACCACACATTGTGATGTCTCAAACTTGTAACTAACAAGTTTACACTTGTTACTTAAAGCTTACAAAGTAAGCTACACCAACACAAAACCATCCAAAACAAACCATTCCTCCATTTTCATCTCATGCAAACCACCTAAATCTCTCTCAACTCTCTCCCCAATTTCGTCCACTCTCTCTCTAAAAAATACCCCATTTGATCAATTTTAACCACAAACCATGTGTTATTCATACACATGATGATGCTCCTTTGAAGCCTTGAAGATTGAAGGTGATTCTAACATCCAAGGAGGTGATTTGGTGATGTCCAAGGGATGATTTCTACAAGAAGTTTACAAGTATTGGTGGTCTTGAAGATTGGTGTTGATCTATCACAAGTTTTGCCATCAAAAATCTAAGCCTTGATCATAAACTACTTAATCTTGGTGGTATAAAAATTGTTCTTCCTATCCTCTTGTTATTTTGATTATGTAATCTTGTATTTTCTTTATTTATGTATATGTATATGATGATGAATGATGATAAAAATATTATGTGGGGATTTGGTATTGATAAACATGGGTAAAAAGATGGAAAACCACATGTAAAATGGTTAAAATCTTGCTTAATATGATGGCTGTATAAAAACAGTAAGTAACCAAATGCTAAACTGATTAAATGGTATAGTTGAATCAATTTACAGTAAGTATTAGTTGTTATACACATGTGAGAGTTGGCCATAAAATGGAATCATAAAAATGAGTGAGATATGATCAAAACAAGATTAGAGTGCAAATCTGCCTATACTGTTTTGGACGTTGAATCAATTTACAGTAAGTATTAGGTGTTATACACATGTGAGAGTTGGCCATAAAATGGAATCATAAAAATGAGTGAGATATGATCAAAACAAGATTAGAGTGCAAATCTGCCTATACTGTTTTGGACGAATTTATTAAAATGTTAGAGGTTGATTCATCAGTATCTATAAAAAAGTAAAATGAAGCACATATTATGTAGTTACTGTCATAAAAATTTGAGGTCCTATCTCATTATAGAACTCTATATATGGACATTTTAGTGGACTTAAAATTTGGGACTGATTTTGTATATAAATAGTATATAATATAAGCACTCAAAAATTTATATAAAATATACATATATAAAACCCACTAGTTGATAAAATTATAAATAAAGAGTTACATATATATTGATATTAAAATGGGATACATTATATAAATTACAAGTAAAAATGTTTTTCCAAGTTATAAAACTATATACTTAAGTTTACGTCTTTTCGGCTAAAACCGAAAGATTAACGTTTTTGGTCAATTAAAACTTAGACAGTCGGACCCGTCTATTGTAAACTTTTATAAACTCACATAATGATATATAGACTTATATAACAAGTAAAAACCGATAAAACCCGAGCTTTACAACATATAGACATTAACGGGTCAAAGTAGCCTTATTGGAATATTAACCCGACTAGTTTGGTAAAACACTTATAAACTTACTTATTGGGCTTAACCCATTTGGGCCCAACATGTAAAGTATAATACTGATATTGAAAGTATAATTGGGCTAATGAAAAGTATTGGGCTTGTAATAGTCTTATTGGGCCTAAACATGTAAATAAGTAAAACTAGTAAACTAGTATAAAAGTTACCAATACATAACACAAAAATGAGTAAATGAGAATGTATAAACCCACTTGATCATCATATATATAAAATCATCATATGTATACATAATTTTTATTTTTATAAAGTCATTGGACAAGAGTCTAAGACGAGTATTATTTGTCTAGGTTTCCGTGATTGAAGCACGTACCGTACATCCGAATTGCCGATAACCCGCTTTCCCACATCAATCTGAGTTCATAGCCTCGCACTCTTTTAATTGTTTTTATGAAATGTTTTATAATCCCGCGAGGGAGATAACATGTTAGTTTTTATAAGAATAGGAAACTATTTGTCCCAATTTTTTGTTTATTGATTTGGACCCGAATGATTGTATGACCGGATGAATGATTATAGGACCCGATGTGTGAAATAAAATGGATTATTAAAGTTAGGTTATGTCACTAAAAGTCCCATTAGCATGAATTGTGAACTACCGGGATTTGGTAGACGCTTATGCATATAATAGTACTATTTGGGGACGATCACCCCAGTTCGCGCCTTGACGGTTGATCCATGTCGTGCCACATTGATTGGTAAGCGAATTTATGTATGAGAAGATTTACAAAAGCGTGATTATTGTGACGACACGCTAATTTAGATGGGCAAATGATTTTCGGGTTAGCTACCCGGTGTTTGTTGTAGTAAGGTAACAATGTCATGCGGCTTATAATAATCCAAATAACGAAATACTGCTATACGCACTGAATTACAATGAATTACCTGACTAGCAATACGGGGTCTTATTATTGATATTATGTTCGTGTTTTGGTTTTACATAACCATATTCATATAACGGTTTTTATTTAACTCTATACAACGTTATAAAACGTATTGTATGATGTTTTTAACGACGATGGTTCGTATAATGATTTTGAAGGCGAAAGCCTATATTATGATTTTTGATAAGGATTTGTATAAAATGACTTTGGCTATTTTATGGCCTACTACAAAGATTTGTACAAAATGATTTTCGGTAATAAATATATACCGATGATATATTAATGGTTTTCATTAAACTCTATGAATTCACTCGGCGTTATTGCTGACCTTTTCTTTTAACATGTTTTGTCTCAGGTACTTGAAGGTAATTCTCGGGAAGACAACAGGAATTCATGGCCCGCTCTTAAATAACAAATTTCCATTCTAATGCTTTGTAAAATTGTATGAAATACTATGACTTGGGACCTATGTAAATTTGATATTTATGAATTGAAATGCTTTATTATTAAACGACGCGATTTTTATGCGTTGTCTATGATGTGAGTAATATGCTATCCTGTAACACCAACGAGTCTTCCGCTGTATTGAATTGTATAAATTTGGGGGTGTTACATTTTTCCAGTCATCATCAACAACCTTTTTGAAATTTTCAATGTTACTCTTGAGAATACTAAGTGCTTGCTTACTCTTGCTTACAGAAGCTTTAAATGGCAAGTATTCAATAAAGTTTGAAACATTAGTTTTCTTAGTGGCAAAAGCTTGTCTCCATTTAACTCTTATTTGTTCACATTCGAAAAATATTTGCTCACGAGTTTTCTGTGTTTACAGTTTGAAAAGACCATAAAGACTGTTTTCATAAGCATAATTATATGGTTTAACAAATTCTTTATTAACTTTTGGTCTACTCTCTTCTTCCACATCGTTTGTCTCTTCACTATCGGGCCTAACAACAAGACAATCAAGATCGGTCCATTGGGACTCATCAAGATATAAGTGCGGATTCTCAGATTGAGCATGCTCAAGGTACTTAGGATTTGCAAAACTAGGTCTATCCTTGAAAAACGAACGAGGTGCCAACATTCTCATGGTTTGAATTGATTGATTAGTTTTGTAAACAATGTTCTTGTAAAAATCATGTTGAGTTTTAAGTTCCACCATTTTGTCGATGTCATTCGCTGGTTTAGTTTTGAAATCCTTTTCCATCTTTTCAACCACTGCTTTCTTTTCATTAACAAGTTTAGTTTTATCCTCTTGAAGAAAACATTTACTTGAGTTAGCTCATTGACTTTAGTGGTAGCAAGATACGTTTTGTGACGTTCAACACTCAAAGAGGTGTTATAATTACGTTTCTCTTGTTCAAGAAGCTTAAGAGTTTCGTTATATTTCTCTTGAAAATCGTCCTTTTTAACATTAATTAAACACCCTTTGTATCCCTCAACCTCATTGGTCTTTTGAAGAAGCTGAGCTCTATAGCTATCAATGGTCTCACTAGATTTAATTATAGCAGCTCTGCATTCTTCAAAATTTTGAGTGAGCGTAGCGTTTGCCTTCTTTAATTGATTTTGACTCTTTCTAGTTTCTTTGATATCTTTTTGTAAAGAAGCAATTTAGTTAGCAAGCGCAATACGCTCCTCATCATCATCATACTCATTTGCAAGTTGATCATCCTCAGACTCATTATTGCACATGTCTGATGAATCAGATGTGGTATTGCTATCAACCATTTCCATCATACATGTGTCATTAATGGCTTTGGGTAGCTTAGAATGCTCATGAATATTACCAAACACATTATATTCCTCTTTAGTGTGTACCTTATCGATTGGCTCAGTGTCAAAAATAGGACCATTGTCATCTTCAGTGACGTTGAGAACTTCTTCAACCTTTGCCATGTACAAGTAATGTGCTTCAAGTTCTTGATCGGAGGCTTCATCATCAGTATCATCAAGCATTGCTCCTTCCTCATCCGACAGTTTAACCCCAACTTCCATCTTCTTGCAAAGTAGCATCTTTTCCTTATGATAGCCAGAGTCCCTAACCCGTTTCGGTTTCCTACATTCCTTTGCCATATGCCCATAACCTTGGCAATTAAAGCATTGAATCCCACTTTGTTGAACCACTTGAGTACCAAAAGTGTCCCTATTCCCAGAAGCAGTAGCAATCCTCTAAGCATCATACTTAGCAGTTTGTCTATCATACCGTGCAGAACCCTCAACATGTGTTGGATTACGTCGATCATACCTTGGAGGACTTTCATCACGTTGACGTGTGTCATACCTTCGAGGACTCTCAACATATTGGTTCCTTGTATTTGATGATGTTTGAAGATTGTTGTTGGTGGGTTTGAATATTTTCTTGTAGGTCTTCATAATGAAAGCAATTTGTTGCTTCATCTCCCTATCCTTCTGAGCTAGTTCTTCATCACTGTCCTCTTCAGATGATGGTTCAGGTGATGGTGATGGTGCTATTGGTTCTTTGTCACGTGATCGTGTGGGAGCAGAATACTTAGATTAAGTAGAGTATGTTGGTGAGGAGGATGTAGTGGAGTACCTTGGTGAGGATGATGTAGTGGAGTATGACTTTGGAGCACGAGAGCGATGATCTTGAACTTGTTGAGTGGTAGACACCAAAGCAAGTGGATTAGCAGTCTGTGCTATCCCTTCAGCTCGAAGTTCATTTGCCTCATTCTGAAATTTTTTCAAAATGTCAAAGAGCGTGTGATAGTTGACCTCGTCTAACTTACTTTGTTGTTTCACCAAAGTTACAAATCGTGTCCACTCAGGTTGAAGTTACTGTAGAAATTGCACATTGACTTGCATGGTGGAGACTTGCAAATTGTTTCTTGTCATGTCATTCATAATCTTGTAGAACCTTGAGTAATATGAATCAATTGATTCCCCATCCAATGAAGTAAATTTACCAAAGTTCCAGAACAAGTTAGTTTTGACATCTTGCTTGTTAAGTGATTCACCTTGTTGCAAGCGTTCAATGGCAAACCACATCTTTTTAGCAGTAGAGCATGCATCAACCGTTAAGTAAATATCATCCCCAATCCCACTTAGAATAAAATAGATTGCTTCTTTTTCTGCATCAGTCCAAGCACGTTTCTCTTTCGAATTGTTCTCATATGTTTCCTCAATTGTTTTCTCATCAGAACCAGTCATCGAGTCGGTTGCTAGAATTACAGGAATGGTGATTGTAGTGGGAGTATAAGGTCCTTCTTTGATGCAACGTAGAAGAACATCACCATTGGGTTTGGTGTCAAGATATCGAAGGAATCGTGACTACCATTGTGCATATCTACCAGCTACAAACATTGGCGGTCTCTCTTTGTTACCCACCACCATGATGTTGTTATTAGTAACACGATATTCAGTAGTAGAATCCATCTCAAGAATGAAGTGAAGTGAATAGGATCTTAAGTAGATGTTGTTGTGAGTAGATTGTGGTTGAAACTTCAAAAAATGGTGTGAAACAATGTCTTCGTATGAAACCAAAAATTCTTAAGCAAAAAATCACACGATAAATTTTCAAAATCACGTTTTTGAAAATTTTAGAATAAGTCGGAATAAATCTTAAAAGAACAATTCACAATCCAATGAACTCAACCTAATTCGGAATCACAAAAATTGACCTAATCCGGAATCCTTAAACCCAATCTTGTTCGGAATCCAAGTTCTGAACCCAATCTTGAACCTAATCCGGAATCCAATTTCAGCACCTAGTTCGGAATATGTAAGAAAAACGTAGTTCGGAATATGTGATTCTCAGACCTAGTTCGGAATCTGTGAGTCTCAGACCTAGTTCGGAATCTGGGAGTCTCAGACCTAGTTCGGAATCTATGAATCAAGACCTAGTTCGGAATCTGTAGTCAACACGTAATCTAGAATAATGTTTTGCACGTTGTTCGGAATCCAAAATCCACACCTAGTTCGGAATCCGTGTCCTACACCTAATCCGGAATATGTGATGTTTAACTAATTCGGAATCCCACTTACTGAAACAAGATGGAATACACGTTTCTCACCTTATTCGGAATACAAGTTTCTCACCTAGTTCGGAAAACAAGTTTCTCACCTAGTTCGGGAACGAGATATGAACCTTATTCGGAATGTGAAGAAACCCAATCTCTAAGCTAGTTCGGAATATCCCTTTCTCACCTAATTCAGAATATTTCTAAAACCCTAGTATTCCGAGTTAAAAAACTTCAAATTTTCCTGAATAACAAAATTTTTGTACCTTTTGATTTTACCCAAAAATCAAGCCAAAAATTTCAACTTTTTTATAAAAATCACCAATATGAGGAACACAAATTCCTACCACAACTTTGTAGGAAATTTGTATGAAGATTTAAGCTCAAAAACACAATTTTTTTTATACAAGATGATTTTAAGATGAAAATCACACGAAATCAAAAATGAGAACCACAAACTAAACACAAATCTACCCCATGGTGATTGATACCAATTGTTGTCCCTAATAATATGATGATAGATTAAAGAAATGAGATGGAAAAGATATGAATTTTTTAGAGAGAAAGTAGTGAGAGAAAGTAGAGAGAGAGATGATTAACTTGTGAAATTAGATTTAGAATAATGAGATCATCTACCCTCCTAACATGCTAGGAGGGTGCTTATATAGTCCACCCACATGCGAGCTCTCTAATGGACTATATAGTTTTGGGCCGGGCTTGAATAAATGCTTAGTACCTTAAAAGAGGCCTTTTAAGCTAAGCATCAAGCCCGTAATGTCACGACTGTTTTAACTAACTATTACAACGTTCTAATACATATTACAATTAAAACCTATGACCGAACATTCTTGTTTGACTCAATATTTTGAGGCTAACACAATTTCTTTCAATCGCTGCTACATCAAATAATCCAACACGTCACCATAAGTACTTCAATACTTCACGTCTTTGTCACATGTATGCACAAAAACAAACAGCCTATGGACAAAAGTACTTGTTGCACTCATATAGATCTAGGGTTTGACATCAAACCCTAACTATCAACATCACAACCATGATAAACCATTGCTACAGTTCTAGGGTTTCAAATCTCTTGCTTGTTGCTTCCTTTTTTCATGATTTGTTGCAGTCATGAATTCCATCATGCTGCTAGGGTTCATCATCAATCCATAAGAAATTGATTCCCCAAGGTGGTAGTAGTAAAATTACACTTGTTTAGGAAAACAAGGTAAAAGCGATAAGTATTAAACAAATGATTTAGGAAAATCAAATGCTTATGACCCTTTTGTGAGTTCGTTCTCGAGGAGGATTAATGTGTGTGTTAAACTTGATTATATTTGAGATTAATATTAAGAAAAGAAGGGGGAAAAGAAAATGATGACGGTTAGGATTAAAATTAAACTATGACGGATAAAGAGGTAAAACGTTAAATCGTGACGAAACTAAAATATACTCTAAAAATTCCTAGAAAATCATAATAAATTCCTAAAAATCCAACTAGAGTTTACAAATGATTAAAACTTTTTCAAACCTTTTATTTAATTAATATTTAATTTTATAATGCTAATTAAAGCCCTAAAAATCAAATAAATTAATAAAAAGCCTAAATAAAGATTTTTCAGTTTGTAAACCACAAAAATGACATAATTAAACTAAAAAGTATTTTTGTAAAATTTAAAACCAATTGAAACTATTTAAAATGATTAAAAACTAAAAATAAATATTAAAATAATATTAAAAAATCAAAATTTCTAAAAATTTCTAAAAACTTGCAAACTAGTTTATTTTAACTTAATAAAACCAGAAATGAAAGTGAAATGACCTAAATACCCCTAATGGGCCTCCAAATGGGCCAAAAATGAAAACAGGCCAAGTGAAATGGATTTTTTTTGGCCCAATAAGACAAAAGTCAACCAAATATGCCCAAAAGTTCCAGTCTAACTTAAAATTTGATTTTAAACAATAAACTCTAAAGGCCCAAAAGCTGAAAGTGAGCTTATCATAACTTAATAAGCACTTAGCTTATTCTTAATGGGCTTTTTGGCCCATTAAGCCATAAGTTAATGCCATAAGCTGAAAATTGACACACATCCTTCTCTTGTGCTTATAAAGCTGTTTGTAAAAAGAAATTTTGAAAAAGCTCAATAAATAAGCCTGAAATAAGCCAAAGCTCTCTATAGAAAATGACAAAAATAGTCGTTTTTGAGTTCTAGGCTGATTCAAGTTGCAAAACATTTTAAATGACTTAATTTAGATAAATAAGCAAAAAGATTTCCAATAAGCACACTCAATAAGCTGAAATGATGAATAAGCACTTTTGAAAAAGTCAAATGAATTCGTTTTCTAGTCAAACCCTAAAGTCAAAGGCCACAAACTTCCAGATTAGCTAATTAGGTGAAACAAGAAAGATTGATTACAAGTTGAAAGTTGTTGCACGTTGGAATAAGCCAATTTAGCTTATTGATAAGCTGAACACAAAATTGCACTATCAGTGGCAAGCAGCAGTGGGAAAGGAGTTCCCACTGCTTGAAATGAAAAAGTTGATTTTAGCCTGTTTTAGTTGGTTTCTTTGGACAATAATGGCACCCCTAGAACCAGTGAGTCGTAGGGAGTCAAGAACAAGCAAGAAAATCACAAATCGCTTAGCCAATTAGTACAGTTTAATCAAATAGTTCCCAGACATGAAAATAAGCAAGGTCTGATGAAATAAGCAGTTATTTAAGCAAGTATAAGCCCACAAAATTCCACCAAAAGCATACAACAACAATAGCTAACTTACTTAAGGCAAAATAAACTCATAACATGCATTGATTCAAAGATTCAAGCTCGTATTAAGCCTATGTGAGTATACTGATGTAATAGTGAACACAAAAAGAACCCTTGCTGATGCACTTGACCAAAAGTTGAGTTTCAAATCCACAAATCCACTACTCATATTGCACAAACTTTGGTTTTATAACACTCAACCCTAGATCTAAACCCTAGGCACAAAGATGGCCAACTTTTAATTCACAGCAAACTAGAACAACTTTGTTTTTTAGCAGAGATTCAGATTAGGTGTTTAAGTCACAAAATAAGCAGGTTTTAAGTCTTAACTTCACAAAACCAAAATCAAACACAATATGACCTATAACACTTACTCAATATTTACCAAAGCTTACAAAACATGCAATCAAACACTACTTTAAAATTTGAATCCAGATTTTAACAAAGACTTTTTGTTTAAAACCACACAAAACTTGTTAAGATCAATCAAAACAAACATTAAATATGAAATCAACAAAGATTCAACAATAGTTTATCACAAAGCACCAAGCATAAGCAGACCACATAAAATTCAAAAACTTGAAAGGAAGTAGATTTTGAGCAAAACCTTAGAGACATACATCCATGTCCCCGTTTGTATAGCTTATGTGATAGCTCAAAGAATCACAAGCTTCCAACGCACCCCTGCTAAGAATGAACAAGGTTAAGCAATAACAGATATCTATAAGAATGGAAAAGTCTTGGTGATTTTGAGTAAACCCCACAAGTTTGCAGCCCAAACTTATGTACCCACTACACCCTGATTATCTCAATCATGGTGCTTTGGTCATACATAAATCCAAACTTAAAACAAAAGGTACTTTAGCTTCTCAACCAAAGAACTTAGCAAGATTAAAATAGCACTTGAGAAAACCGAAAATAAAAACTGAAAAACTTTTGAAGCAAACTTAAATGAAAACGGATTTGAAAGCAAGTAACTTAAACAAACATAAACAACAATTGGGACTTGGTTTTCTTGTCATCAAAACAATACTCACTTTTCTGTCACTAGAAAAAGCAGCTTTACAAGTTTGTGACCAAAAACTGAAAAACTAAGAACAAGAAACTACAGCTAACACTAAGTCCCTTTATATAGAGGGTTACATAAAAAAGGAAAAGATGTAAACCATAATGCTAAAGTCCTAGAAATGCCCTTGGCGTTTGAATTAAGCTTGAAACCATGTGATGTTTTTGGACGTTTGCTGAGATGCCAGAGGTGTAGAGATAACCTTGGCCCTTCTTTTTGATGTGGAGAACAAGTACTTCCATCCTAGACGTTCGAATCTCTGTCTCACTTTGTCTTCTTCCCAAAAGTGTAGCAAGAGAGGTATCATGTGACAATATGGGTGATGTGGCAGCCAAGTAGTGGGTGGGGTTTTGTTTAGGTTAAGGTAAATTAGCAATCTGGATCTAATTACAAATTTTCCCTTTGTTATGAGCAAATGGTGGATTAGGGTTTATGTGTTTATGAATTGTGAATAGTGGTGGTTTTAATCCGTTTTTGGGAATAAACAAGGTGTTAGGCGCCAAGTTTAAAAAGGGATTAAGTATTAATAAACGGGGTAAGTAGGTTGGTAAGGTGGCAAGGAGATGAGTTGTGATTGGTTGGGGGTGTTAGTGGGGTGATATGGCAGCCACTGGTTGGTTAAGATAAGTATTTGTGTCTCCCAGATTTGGCCCCTCTCTTTTCTTCTTTGTTTCATTTGAAGCTTTGGCAGCTTGAAACTTAACTTCCTTTGTTAATGAATTTTTTAACTTCATACTTTGTCCACAAATATTTTCCAAATGTATTTTCAAGGGTGTTTTATGTACTTTCATGATATTTAAAGGGTGATTGTTGACATTTCTTGAAACTTGAAGGTCTTCTCTTGTGTATTTGACTTTGAGGAGGACTAAAAGTGACAAGTCTTTATTTTTCAAGGACCAATCTTGCCAATTCTTTAAAGTTGAGGGTCCTTTTTGGAATTTTGACAAACTTTAGGGACCAAACTTGTAATTATGAATATACAAGGGTATAAAGTGTCATTTCTTCCATAATGAAGGACCATTCTTGTACATCTTCAATTCTTCAAGGACTTTTCTTAGAAATTCAACACTTAGGTCCGGTTCATTGTGCGGCTTCGTTTCCCGTGTTTTTTTTGATTGATTCTTGTGATCTTTTGTCATTTTCTCGATATCTGTACCTAAAATACACATTGAGCAAACACAAGCATATATATGGTACTTTTATGACATTTTCATCGTTTTAAGCCCGTTTTAGATGATGAGACTATGTATAAGAGCAGTCTCATCACAAAGCTAGCATCATAACAACCATATGCAGATTAGGGTTTTAAACCTAACCAACATTTTTAGGGTTTTAAACAAATCCTACCTCGATCGCAGCATCAAATCACAAACAAGAATAACTTTTCTATTTTGATTCAATTGATCTAGGGTTTTAAAACAAACTCTATTACAATAGTAACAAAAACAGAATCATGAAGAGTTGTTTCTGTAGCCAACTTCGACGCCCAATAACTTTTTATTGGAGGCTGATCTTGACAATCCCTCCGGTGAACATCTAGCCACATATGTTTAGAACACACATACAAAATTCGTAGCGATCCAACGGTTCACAAAAAAGTTATGCTCTTCTTACTGTTGCTGCGCACACAAAACTTCCCAAAAAAACCCTATACGGATTTTTCTTCTTTCTCACTAACATGAACACCTTGTTGATCTTAGCATCAAGAGCCACGAGGCTCTGATACCAATTGTTGAATCCTAAGATTCACGGATTTTTAGGCTCCTAGGAACGAATCTCATTCACTTTATTGAATCAAGTCGGAATAGAATGAAAAACGTTAAACAAGATGTTATAACACGAACACAAGATGAAGTTTCTCCCAACGATTGCTTATTATATTAATAACAAACAACCACTAGGCGTGTATACATTTAATCCCACGCCTAGTACGACACACCCTTTAGGTTTACATTGTATATGAATTGAATAAATAAACCTAATACCCTTGGTTCCTTTTATAATGTAAGGAATAGGGTTTACAAGAGATAAGAACAAATAAACATGCATATCTTCTATTTAAATAAACTATATACAGAATATTGATAAACAATATTATGAATAATCCACTTAAATAGAATTCCATCAGCGTAGACCTCTGTCAGTGGCTAGACACAACGTGTCAGCGGCTAAAACAAATCCCCTCATGTTTTCTTCATTTTGAGTTTCTGCCACGTCAACTTTTTTAGACCCAACACCTTGCTACAGTCACAATTGACTGTATGACATCTGGAAGATACACTGAAAAGAACACAAGAAGCTGGCCAGCGGTGAACACTCGTTAATTAGCCCGTCTTATTTAAGGAATCATGTAGACCCGCATTTTCTAGTTTAGTGATATCTAACTAAAACATTATAGAAATCAAATAAAAGCTAGCTTTCTATATACTTCTAGAGCAAATAAGATATTTAATCAAAAGACCAAATATTTACTTTGAAAAACCTCTGATTTTACCTGTTTGACTTTGTCAACATTTTGTACTCATCATTTCTGAAACCTATTTATTACCACTGTTGCATGATTAATTGAAGCTTTATTTTCAAATTTATCATACTATCTTTTCATATTTATTTTAATAGATATGAACCTTTAGTCTTTTCTGACTACTCTAGCAATTGATTGGCCACATGATAAACAAGGACTCACCACCTCAGTACACATTTAATAATTATGACAGTCTGGAAATCATGACCTCACATACTTCATTTTACCAAGTATCTGGACTTAATATTATATATATATGTATTTATATATCTCATACTATAAGAAACCATATGACTCTATAAAAACAATATATGTTACCTCACCGTCACATTTCTATTTATTACAAACAATGATAATATTGTTAATATTACATACATCACATAATTTCATCAATTTATCTAAAACCTTAACCAAAGTACCTAAAAACTTCACTAGTGCTTACAATATATTACCTAGACCTATATTAACTCCCAAATTTAAATAAATAAAACACATTTCTACCCTAAACACCTATTCTAGCCGAATGCATATATGTTTACCATGAACACACTTAATAAACCTTGAAATGTTATGTTACCACAAAAATCAACTTACACTATGCTACTAACCATACTACAAGACACTTACTACTATTTCAAGCCATAACTTGTCCCCTTTGACTTCCATTTACACGGCAAGAAAAGAAGAAAGAACACGGAGTACATGTTTTTTACTATTTAGGGATACACTTGACAATATACACACATATCTCACCATATCTCCTATATCCTACAAGATCTAGACTAAGATACCTTGTACTATATTGGATATCCTAAATCTTCCTATATCTAGTATATGGTTGATGAGACTGCAATTATACATAGTCTCATCGTCTAAATCGGGCTTAAAACGCTTAAAATATCATCAAAATACCCAAAAATATGCTTGTGTTTATTCATTGTGTATTTTAGGTACGGATATCATGAAATCAACAAAATACAAGAATAAAGCAAAAACGAACACAGGAAACGAAGCCGCACAAAGAACCAGACCCGAATCATGATTTTCCTATCAAGTCCTTGAAGTTTTAAAGATTGGCAAGATTGGTCCCTCAACTTTTGAGGACTTGTCATTTTAAACCCTTGTAAAACTCAAAATTACACATGGGGTCCCTAAAATGATGAGATTGTACATGATTGGCCCTTGAAGAATGCAAATATTGCATAAAATACCCTTGGAACAAGCTTTACTAAAACCTTTGTGGCCAAAGTAGGAATTTATAAACATGCATTACAAAGGATATTAATTTTTGGGCTGTTTATTACAAAGAGACAAGAGAAAGGGAGTATAAGGGCCAAAACCATCAAACAGCCAAACTTACTCCATCCAACCCCTGCCTGTCACCTCACCCCAATTAAATCCTCCACCAATCACGAACCACCTTCTCACCATGTCATTTTTCCATAACAGATTTATATTAAATCTGTTTTTAAACCGAAAATCAAGAGGGAAAGAAACACTATTAACCCATCTTCCCCGTAATCACCCTTAATCTTAACTATAAACCCTAATTTATAAATCCCTCATTTCAAAGGGTTTTTGACTAATTCCTTCCAGATGGGTAATTCACCTTTCCCTAATCAAGACCCACATCACAAACAACTCTCACACTCACCTATGTGAGTAGTAGGACCTCCCTACTCACGTCGCTATCCCCCAAACCCCATGAGGAGACAATATTAATGGTGGGATCTCATTCCTTGGCCCCAAAGTTCATTTTAACGGTTCTAGATCAACAAACACAGCCTGGAACATCACATGCTATCAAGACCAAGTTTGAAATTTCTTTGACCAAGGGCATTACAGGAAAATCAACAATTAGGGTTTAGTTTTTTTAGTTCTTGTATTATTTTATTCAAGTATTCTAGATTGTTCTAAGCTTAGTATAAAATGAAGACGACTTGTGTCTCATTTTTCTTTTGTTCCAGTTTTTGTACTTTTTTAAGAATTATTAATGAAAATGAACCTTTGTAAATTATACATTTCTGAGTTCCATAGTTCAGTTTATGTAGTTTAATGCTTTTCATTATGGCAATTTAGTTAAGGTTTCTTAAAAAGTTTTTACTTTACAAGCATTTTTTAGAAAATTCGGATTGTAAATCCAAAAATCCCATGGAAGTGAAAGTGGAAGTTGGATTATAGTTTTTACATCTGTTTTGTAAATCTGTTTCTCAAATTTAAAAGGGTTTCAAGAAAGATAGTGGTTTCAAGTTTTCTTTCAAAGTTGATTTTTAGATTATTGGTTATATGGGCTATAAGCTATAAGCTTGCTTAATCAATAAGCCAAGTTTATAGTTGTATAGGGTTGTTAACCAGTTGACATTTTATTCTTGTTTTCTTTATCTTAGCAGGTTCACACGGAAGTATTCACTTTTGAAGACATATAGGGTATTGGACTATTTAGTCCATACCAACATTCTCTACATCAATACATCACTCATTAGCTGACAAGCATAAGCCCTAGCTTATTTGGAGAAGGCTTCAGCTGGCCTTTGTATGGTTGGATGTTAACCATACCAGGTAATAGGCTTGAACCCTCCACTTGTTGCCTTAATCTGTGATTTTATGGAAATTGAGTTTGACTGCTTATTTGTTCCAAGTGTGTGTTTAAATTGTGTTTGCTGAATGTCTCATGTTAGTTCATGATCAGCTTAATTGATTTGGATTTGATTTCCAAACATTTTATTAGTTAAATTTGTTATTTAAATATTTAAAAGGGTGTTTGGGTATGTGTTTTTAACTGAGATTGGTGACAAATTGTTGGTTGAAACATGTTTAAACATACCTTGGTTGTTAGTAATAGGTGATACCAGTATGTGGTTTTCATTTTGGTAGTTTTAAAAAGTATTTTACAAGATTATTTTTGGTAAAAACTAGTAAAACTCAGCAGGCTTATGAATCAGTAGGTTTGGATAAGTATTTTGATTTCAAATCTTGCATATTGTTAAAAGTTAGGGTCATCTAGGATTTGTTTCTGTTAAATTGTGTTTTGGTAAGAATTTGTGAAAGATTTGCGAGTTTAAAATTCATTCAATGGCATAATAGATCAGCAATAGTAACCACCAGACCAATAGCTTAATCAGTAACTTAATAGGGTCATTTGAGTGTGATTTTCGTGTGCAACGTGGTGTTTTTATTATTTATCTGACTCCCCACAACCCAACTGGTTGTGGGGGTACCTTTGGTATCCAATAAAATCAACAAACGAAGCTTCCCTAAGCTTTAAGGTCCACAGACCTGTGAGCATCAGTGGGAATTGGGCTTCCATTGACAACACCCATTCTATCCACTGTTACATTTTTCTGGGCACATTTTGCTCGTTTTAGGCTTTTAATCTTGTTCATTTTTAGTTGTAGATGTGTTTTGGGAGTTGGTAAAGCATCAGGGTTGAGTTTAGTTAAAAGAAAGTAAAAAAATATAATTTTACAAAAAGGACGTGGCCAGGACTCGAACCTGCGCCACTCCTCTCAACACACAACAACACTACCGTCATGCCCTTGGGTCTTTTACTGACCAAGGTGCATTCGTTATTTATTTAAGGGATTTGTTTTTTCAGCTTTTCAATATAGACAACTTATAAATAAGCTGATTCCAGCTTATTCAATAAGCCTTTTACCATTTTTGATTTTTTCTTTGTTTCTATCATAAGTTAGGACTTTTTAGACTAAAGTTTGTATTATTCACGTGTTTTAATTATTTTTTATTAATAGTTTAATACCCGGTTTTTACTAATTAGTTTAAAAATAGTTTAATTTAGTTTAAATTTTACCAAAATTAGTTTTAGGTTTTAATTAAATAGTTTTAGGTTTACAGTCATTAAAATTTTCATTTTAACTTATTTTTAATTTTATTTAATTTTGGAGTTTTTTATTAACTTTAAAAATTAATTTAAAATTATTAAAAAGATTTTAGATAATCTGGTTTTCAATTTTGTGTTATTTATATTTTTCTTAGTTTATGTTAATTTTTTGGTAATTTTTAGAAGACTTTTTAGTTTTGTCGATTTTCACGATTTCACGTTTTTTACGTGGTAGGGTAATTTTTAGCATAATTCGTCTTAATTTTCCTTCTTTTCTCATCCAAAAACGACACTAATCCAAATTTGATTTTACATATTGGCACTTAATCACACACCTCCTTCGAGAACGAACTCGGAATTTTCGTCTTCACAGTTTTCCTAAATCGTGTCGATTAATACTTTCCGCTTTATACTTGTCTTTCCTAAGACTTGTATATAAAAACCTACATCAATTTTTGGCGCCGCTGCCGGGGAGGTGTGTTAGCCATTATTATTATCGTGTTTGTGTGAGTAGTGCATTTTTGCTTTTCAATTTTTGGAAAGCGTAAATATCGTACATACTCATTTTTGTTATTTTTCTCTATTATACTATAATATCCGAATAAAACGTGTTTAATTTTCTTAAATTAAACACAAACCAATCATTTTACTATATTGTAGATATCCCATTATCGTTTTCCTTTTTCTTGTGAATATATTACTATATTGTACTTACGTAGAACAATAAATATACAAGTACTCCAAAAGCGTGAAAACACAACCTTAATTGGGATTTCATCACTCAATTATTGTATTCGAATCTAAAGCAAAAGTTTAAAGTCAAAACAGATAAATAATTTCGTGAGACTTAATTTCGATTAACACAAACTATAAGGTGGGTATAAGGCGGTTGTATTTCACGACCTAAAGGAAAAAGGCTCTTAAGTGCTTAGCGTCGCCTCGTTTCCTCCGCTTGCTTGTGCGTGTTTTGAGAAAGAAGGCTAATCGGGGGTTTGCCGCCCAAGTATTATCTACGTATCATATATATTTTCTTGTTTTCAAGATTAAACCCTCTTGAACGTTTTGGTGTTCCACCAACGTTCTAAAGTCATCGAAGGCGTTCACTCCACGTGATCGTTTTCATTATTTGGGGCTCCTTTAATCGATAAATCGATTCGAGGAGAGATTTGTAGATTTGAGTCTACGTAATACATTCAAAAATCCAAAAAAATTAAAAACAATAAAAAACCAAAAAAAAATTGAAAAAATCGAAAAACTACAAAAAGAATCTTCTTTGCTACCCCCTTTCTACGCTTAGTGCATGCGCACTCAATGGAAGGATTATTCTAATTCTAGCGACGCTTCGAATCGACGCAATCATAATCGAAGGAATCGACGACGTAGACGAGATTTAGAAACCGACGTTCCTAATATCGTTGTTGAAGAGACCGTAGAGGAGATGGCCGACAATCGTTCGATGATGGAATTCCTCCAAGCGCCCACCGAGGGTTATGGAGACGCGATCGTAATTCCCACTATCGAAGCGGAGAATTTTGAGATTAAAGAGCAAGAACAAGTCTCTCCATTTTTTTGGGGGAGCAGAGCAGTCAAAGAATGAAACAGATCAAATGATTGTTCTAGAATGGCTAACCTACATGTCCAATTGAACTATGAGCTAGAAGTCTTTTGACTTTCGTTTGGGCCATGGCGAAGAGCGGAATGATTTCGTAATCCAAGCTACGAAGTTTCGAGGTCGTGAAGCCGATAATCCTCACGACCATATTCGTAATTTTGATCGTCTTTTGGCCACGAGCAAGTTTAAAAACGTCGACACCGATGTCGTCAAGCTTATGCTTTTTCCGTACTCGCTCGATGGTGCCGCCAAGGATTGGTACGAGAAAGAGCCACCTAATTCGATAATTACGTGGAAGGATCTCATTTCCAAATTCATTAATCATTTTTCCCACCGTCTAAGACTACGTTTTTCAAAAATGAAATTACGAGATTTGAGCAAAAACCGAATGAATCTTTTAGAGACGCGTGGGATCATTTTAAGGAATTTCTTAGGCAATGTCCCCACCATGGATTTTCCGAGTTGCACCTAATCGATACGTTTTACAACAGTCTTAGTTTTCAAGAACAAGATTCGTTGAATTCCGCTGCCGGTCTTGAAAAATTGTTTCCTTGATTGTTTTTGTTTGAAAAATTCGAGTTTTGATTATTGTATCGATTTTGCCAATTCAAATTACGATCTTGATTATAACCTTGGTTTTGAAAATTCCCTTGTTGATTATTTCCTTGGAAATTGTTTCGGTTTTGATTAAAATAGTTGCCTTGGTTATAATTTCCTTGTTGTGATGGACCAGTGTTAATTTGATTTTGATTAGAAAATTGTTGTTTAACGCACTCACATTCGACGTTTTGCCATCCGTAGCCGCACACTCGTAATAATTATGAGGTCCACCACAAAACGTACACGAAGTCTCAACCGCTTTCAACGTAGCGGGAGCGTCTTTCTTTTGCATTTCGACGAGAAAAGACGTAAACACATTCGTTAGCTTGTCGGCTTTCGCATCAACTCTCTCAATGTCGCGATTAGAACTACTAACATTGGCGACATTGGCAACACTCGGTGCGTTGCGGAGTTGGTAAACCTTGGATCGATTTTCGATAATCATTAAAGCATCTTTCGGAGTCTTACACAAAAAGTTGAAGGAACAACACGAAATCTATCAATGGTAAGGGTAATCACATGACTTTTTCCACGAGACGAGGCGGCTTTACATTGTTCCTTCGGATTTGCAACGGTGTCACTAGGTAACGAACTCGACGAAGCACCCGAGGCTTTGTTCATAATAGCCGAAAACATCTTTTTAATGTCGATTTGTCCTTGCTCAATCTTCGTGTTTTGAAGTTTTAAAGTATTAGAAAAGTCATTTTTCAAAGTACCAATTTCTCCCTCTAATCGTCTCATATTAGCCTCATTCGTTTTCATGTAATTTTGAAAATCATTTGACGAACTACTTTTATTTGAATTAAAGTTCCCTTGGTTTTGATTACTTCTTTGAAAATTGTTTTGATTCAACCCTCGACTTTTAAGACGTCTTATTGTTCTAAAGTCGATGAGGTGAACGTGGCGACCAAGGAAAAGAGTGCACACCCTCGTGTACCTCAAATTCCATCCACGGTTCAAAAAGAGAGTTTTATCGAACTAACCAAAGTAACCCTTGAAGAAACTTGTGCTTCGATCCTTCTTAAAAAACCCAAAAGGCATATGCCGAGAAAGGAAGAGGATCCGGGCCAATTTCTATTACCTTGTGATTTTTCCGAGATTGAGGGATGTTTAGCCCTTTCCGATTTAGGTGCTAGCATCAATCTTATGCCTCATTCTCTTTGGAAATTGATGAGATTACCTAATCTTACCCCCACGAACATGACAATCGAGCTTACAAATTGTACTCCACTTATACCAATTGGAATAGCCGAGGATGTCTATGTCAAAGTTGGTGTTATTCCCATATCAATCCATAACACAAGATTTAGTTGATATTTTAGAGAGAGAAAGAGAAGAAAGTAGAGAGAAAAACTAGAGAGAATTTGGAAGGTTAAACACTTTTAGAGAGAGAAACAAAATGGTAACCAACACCCTCTTCCACACATGGAAGAGGGTATATATACCCTTGGCTTGTTGGGCCGTGGGTTTAATTGACATGGGTCGGGCTTGGCTTTGTCTTGGGCTTACGACCCTAACTTAGACAATATTAGCTTAAAGTCCAAGCCCGGTTTTCCCGACTAACCTATTACAATATAAGACCATTTACGACTAAGATGACCTATTACATTCTTGTTTGACTATATAAAATATAGGGCTAACAATCTCCCCCAATGTATCGGTCATCTTAAAAAGCTTAAAAAGCATAAGATGATTGAGTGAATACATTCTTGTAGAGGAGATCTTCCTGCTTTGGTCTTGTATCTTGGTCTTGATCTTGTTTGTAACGGCTTTGTTCCTTCATGCCTTGTGATCTTTATCTTGAGCCTTTGTCTTTTGACTTAGAGTGCTTGAGATCTTCAGTCTATCCTTGATAGTGTTCATCTTGTGCTCTTGTGACAAGATGACCTATTACATTCTTACATTCTTAAGTATCTTGATTTTCTCCATCTTGTGCTCTTGTGACTTCTGAGTCGACATTGGTCACACATCTACGCCACCTTCTTGATATGCATCAACATATATAGACACGGAAGAAATGGCTTTGAACATTTCATCCTAACTCGGTAGCGTTTTACCTCTAGTTGGTGAAGACCGTTAGACGGTATTAGATATCGTACATGTGATCGGGTAGATTCGATTAAGAACCTCCTTGACAGGGTTTCCCGGTGGTAGTAGCCAGTTCTCTATACTCGACCGTCTCAAAGCAGACTGCGAACGTAAAGAGTGAATCATAAGGATGAATTATTCGTCTGATAAGAGTCGTCAATTCAGATTTCCTGGAACAAGTTTGATTCTAAAAGAATCACACCATTGTTGCTTTCTAGTTTGTCATAAGCTTGATTCATAAAGAATCTTGCGAGTCACCTACCGCAGTGTTGTTTGATGTTGACACTGGAAGGATTTCCATTCGTCACTGTGAACACTAAAGAGTGTCACTCTTAATGTTCTGGCAAGATCACCCGGATTTTGTGAAGAAACCTGGAATCAAGTTTGAATCAATTAAGAATCCAAACTTAGTTGCTTTCCAGTTCTCACAAGTTTGATTCGTGTAGAATCGCACAAGTTACCTACCATGAGCTTGTTTGATGCTGGCTTAAGCAGGATTTCCATCTTCATTGTAAATCGTATCACTCAGATGTTCTGGCAATATAACAAGGATAATGCGTAGGACTCGATTATGTCCTAGTGAGATGATAGATTGATCTCTTTTGTCTCTAGACTCAATAAGTGCATTTTGGTAGTCGGAGGCTGGAGCAGACTGCCACCTTTTCAATATTGACTAACTCGGAGTGAGAAAGTCAATAGATACTTGTTGATCTCCGTGATAATGAGACAAGTTTCTTTTGAGAGAAACTCGAATGGCTGGGGAAGGGTTGTGCATCGCATCACTGGGTCCATGACACTTGTCTTCGATAGATGTGTTAACCCGGTTTCTGCCTAAGTTGCATAGAATATTCAACTCCTTCAATGCATACCAACACGTCATCACTAGCACCTTGTTGTGATTGTTCCAGTGCTAACTTAAGTAATTGGTCCGCATTCAGCTTCATTCAATTCCATCTTTCCTAAGGACAACTATTTCTAGTTATGGAATGTCCTTGAGTAGATCCCTCTGGTTCTGGTTGGATCATAGGACTTAGTTTCCTATCCTAAACCACCTTTTGACTCCATCGTTCCGTCGTGGATAGTAGGTTGTTTTGGGTATAGATCGTAACCATAAACCATTGAAAACCATTCAAAGTGCTTGATAAAAATCAAAACTTTTAACACTTTGAAAGTTTTACATTTCCGAAAAGCTCCCCCTACACACATGCATCGATATACGAAATGGTTTAGCATGTGAAGGAAAGAGTTACACTTGAGTCTTTAAGATCATATGTTGCGATATATTACATTTTAATCACATTTTCTCCCCCTATCTCTAATATAAAAACATAATATTAGAGATACCAATTTATTAAAATGTGACAATTTCTGAAAAACCGATTGGGAGAGAAACATGTGTGCACGCATGAATCGTGGAACTTTTTCAGTCGGGATGCTCCCCCTCAACAATATATGTGTGTCTTGAAACAAAAATTTGATGAAAATTTGGAAAAAGGACACCACAAAATATGTTGAGGTACGGAGTTGAGATGCCTTATCCGATATGGTATAATACATATGACAGTTTTATACTGTTTTTGGAATGTGTTGGATACATAAAATATGAGAATTTCAGAGATGTACCCAACAACATTAAATGCTTGATTTTAAAACGCTCCCCCTCAAATATTGATCAAAATAACATATGACAATTTTGAGATATAAAAACCACATATGAGGAAGGGAGTGTTGAACACACAATTTTGAAAGATTTAGAAAAACCTTTTGAGAAATTCTTGAAAAATTGTGTTCAACAGTTTTAAAATAATCAGGATAGAAGACTTCTCTTCTATTGCTCAAGGAAAGCGCACTGAAACGTACACTTCCTTTTCGGGTTCATTTTTCATGAGCTCAAAACTTTGATTGTTTTGTGACTACCTCATGACCGATAAAAACTAATTTCCCGTTTTAAAGGATAAGTTATCGTTCGTGATGAACTTTCGGTAAGTTGAAGTTCGAGTTCTAAGCTGATATTTACTTAGAAGTCATTTTTCATGAACTTAAAAACGTTGAATGTTTTTATGAGAAGCTCATGACCGAGAAATATAAATTTCTCGTTGAGAAGGATAAGTTATCGTTTGTTATAAACTTTCCTTATTTGAGGTCCGAGTCCTAAGCTGTGATGCGCTTAGAATTCATTATGAGAGAATATCAAGCAGCTTCATTTGCTAAAACCTCCAAGTCTTCAGGAGTCATGTACTTCATACCAAGACGGCCAACGAGATACTGAAACCTATTTTGAGATAGAGCTTTAGTAAACAAGTCTGCTATCTGGTTCTCAGTTATGACAAAGTATAATTCCACGAGTCTACGTTCCACTTGTTCCTTGATGAAGTGATATCTGACTGCGATGTGCTTGGTACGGGAGTGTTGAACCGGATTACAGGAGATGGCTATGGCCGACTTTGAGTCACAATACATAGGTATTTTATCAAATTGGAAGCCATAATCCGTGAGTTGAGTTCTCATCCAGAGGACTTGAGCACAACACGCGGATAGAGCCACATATTCTGCTTCAGCTGATGAGAGCGAAGTGCAATCCTGCTTCTTTGACGACCAGCTCACAAGCTTGTCTTCCCCAAGAAATTGTACGCTACCAGAAGTGCTTTTTCGACTATCAAGGCAACCTGCGTGATCAGAATCTGAAAAAGCTGTTAGATGAAAACGGGTTTCCTTCGGATACCAGAGTCCCATGTGAATGGTATTCTTAAGTTACCAAAAGATCCGTTTAACCTCTTTGAGGTGCTTTTGAGTAGGTCTGGCTTGATATCGTGCACAATAGCATGTGGCATGATGAATATCAGGCCTGCTGGCTGTGAGGTACATAAGTGACCCGATCATACTACGATATTGCGTTTGATCTACGGGATATGAGTACAAGTCAGCGTCTAGGGATTTGGTCGACAATGGTGTACCAACGCGAGCACACGAGGTCATACCATGCTTTTTAAATATCTCTTGAGCATACTTAGCTTGGTTAATGAAGATACCATGTGGGGATTGATGAATCTGGAGGCCTAAAAAGAATTTTAGCTCCCCCATCATTGACATTTCAAATCTGCTGTGCATTAATTTTTCAAAACGTTTTGAAAGTTTTGGGTTCGTAGAACCAAAAATAATGTCATCAACATAAACTTGCACCAGCATTATGTCATCCCCATATTTATTAGTAAAGAGAGTAGGATCAATAGAACCTTTGGAAAATCCTTTAAAAACCAAGAAGTTTGATAGTTCTTCGTACAATGCCCTTGGAGCTTGTTTAAGTCCATATACAGCCTTGTTGAGACGGTAGACTTTGTCAGGATGATGAGGATCGATGAATCCTTCCGGCTGATTCACATACACTTCTTCCTTCAAATGACCGTTGAGAAAAGCAGTTTTAACGTCCATCTGAAAAATCGTGAAGCCCTTATGTGCAACATAAGCAAGGAATATCCTGACTGCTTCCAAACGAGCGACGGGAGCGAATGATTCATCGTAGTCTATGCCTTCTTGTTGACGGTATCCCTTAACCACAAGACGATATTTGTTTTTGATGATGGTTTGTTCTTCATCCAATTTGTTTTTCCAGATCCATTAAAAATCTAAAATTGACATTCCATAGGGTCTGTAAACAAGTTCCCAAACATTTAGGCGTTTAAACTGATGAATTTCGTCTTGCATTGATTCAATCTACGCATGATCAGTCATGGCTTGTTTGTTGTTTGTAGGTACAGTTGAACTCACGGTGAGTGCATACATACACACATCGCCATCGGTTTTGAGTTGTCTGCGTGTTCGAACCGGTTGTGAAGGATTTCCAATGACTTGCTCCAATGGATGATCACGTGTCCAATGGTGAGTGGATGGATATGGTTGGTAGAATGTATGCATGTTGGACGGATCAACATGTTGAGTAGAAGACTCTCCGACTTTGTGTACCGGTGTACCAAACGGATTGATAAATTCTTCTTCGTCAGGTTGTGCATCGACTGCTTGATTGTTGTTTCCTCCTTCAGCAATGACGGTTGGTGATGTTGGTTGTACGACTGTTTCTTGAGTTTGTTGAGTATCCAATGGAATTGTCTCTTGAGCAACGGTTGCTGAAGTAGATGCAGTTGTGTCTTTTTGACTTTGTTCGGGTGCATCAGTAGTAGTGACAGCGGGAGGCTTTGACACAACTTGATTGTTTCCATAGTAATATTCATCAAACATTGGATCATACAAATCAACCAACTCATTCATTTGTATCGTATCCGTCGAGTCTGCTGTAGAAGTACTTTCTTGACGTTCTTGCACGGGACGTACACTGTTTTGTGTAGGTGCCATCACTGGACATTGAGGTGCGGGAATTGAGCTGTTGTGATCAAGTACCATTTGTGGCAATTCGTCAAAGTTCACATGAATTGTTTCGACAATAATCTTTGTTCTCTTGGTATAGACCCGATATCCTTTCGACAATGTAGCATACCCCACAAAAATACATGCATCACCTTTTTCTTTCATCTTGTCGAGATTCTCACCGTCTTTGAGGATGTAGCATATAGATCCAAATACGTGAAAGAATTTGATAGTAGGTTTCCTGCCATTGATAATGTGGTAAGGTGTCTTTTCATGTCTAGGGATGACGAGAGAATGATTCTGAGTATAACAGGCAGTTGCAATTGCTTCAGCCCAGAAGAATAGCGGTAATTTTGAAGCAGAAAGCATTGTTCGAGCAGCCTCAACCAAAGTACGGTTCCGTCTTTCGACAACGCTGTTTTGTTCAGGAGTTCGAGCAATAGACGTGTGATGTTCGATGCCTTCTTCTTGAAAGTAAGATTGCAATACCCCTATCCGTTCTTACGGTTAAGACTTGAGCTTGAAGATTGCGTTGTATCATCTTGAGAATTTTTTTGAGAACTTCTGGTGTTTCACCTTTAGACCTTAAGAAGAAAGTCCATGTGTATCTAGAGTAATCATCAACAATCACGAGAATATACTTTTTCCCGTTAATACTCTCTACACGCATGGGACCACATAAATCCATGTGTAGAAGTTCCAATCGTCCTTTTGAGCTTGGGGTAGTCTTTGTTTTGAAAGACTTCCGTTTTGCTTTCCCCAACTCACAAGAAGAACAAAGATGGTCTTTGAAGAATTTTAACTTAGGAAGACCGGTCACAATATCATTCTTTGAAAGCAAGTTGATGGTGTCAAAGTTGAGATGTGACAATCGTTGATGCCATAACTATGCTTGAGAGGATGAAGCTTTAGCCATTAAGCAAATTGGATTTGTTGAAGATGTGTCTTGAAGAGTTACTATGTAGAGATCAGAACCCCGAGAACTTGTAAGAAGGTCATTCCCATCGTAGTCTCTAACATAGCAAGTAGATTTCCGAAAAGCCACTTCCAAATCCGCATCACAAAATTGACCAACCGAGAATAAATTGTGATTCAGTCCCTCGACATAATAAACCCGTTTGATAGTGAGATTTCCTTGAACCAAATCGCCATATCCAAGTATCGGTGCAAACTGATCATTTCCAAACCGCACCGTACCCAGAAACTTCTCCACGAAGTTAATGAGAAGCTTGAGATTGCCCGTCATGTGCTTTGTGCACCCGGAGTCCATTATGAATAGGATGATTTCGACGAGCTGCAGAAGAATTAGAAGACAATGTAGCATTTGAAAAATGGGAGCCCTTGATATAAACGGGTTCCAAAATAGTAGTGGGCCTAGATGTAAAGTCTACAGGCAAGTTGATATTCCTAGACCCAATCACTAAAGTGGTTAACTTAGGTACCCATTTGTATCCGGGTGGTGTAAATCTCGAATACCCCCGTGTACATGTCCTAATCATGTTCTCATATAGCTTCTTTAATCTGTTTTGTTTACGCAAAGTAGTGGAGTCTAACGCACTTAGTTTCTTAAGTGGTTGATCAGTGGGTTGGTTCAAAGTTCTTGTGGGTTCTCTAGTACTAGTGGGCACAAGAATAGGCTTCCTAGTTCTAGCATTCACGCCATTATGATTAATAGCACAAGCATCATTATTGAAAGTACGAACACATTTTCCACATTCAACACAAACAAATTCAACATTCGAGGTCTTAGCATTTAAACTGTCATTACATGCAGTTACAGACGTTTTATTCTTAGAAAACTTAAAATTCCTACGGTGGTCTTCTACTTCCAACTTCTTTCCTTGACTATTGTTAGGCATGACCTTATCTTCCATTCTAGTGCTCTTAAGCTGTGGTCCGCTAACGCTAGTAGTGGGGATTACTCCTGTAGAAGAAGACACACGTTGATTAGTTTTCTTAATATTCTGAGGTAACCGCGATGTTCCAGTTTGAGTGGGCTTAGTGTTCATCTTATACATTCTAGGTGCTATCACATTTGTACTCTTATCATTTCCTATCTTAGGCAAAGTCTGTGGGAATTGTCCTAAAATAGATGATTTTAACCGCATTCGATTGACGAACGACGGATGGTTTACCCAAAACAGACTTTCCTTTCATTTTCACAATGAGTTTCTGTAACTCACTAATGGCTATGTCCCTTTCTTTTAACTGAGCTTTCAAATCATTTATATCGAAACCTTTTTCATTTAGTTGACGAAACGAAGAAGCTGCCACTTCTTGACACTTTTTATGATTATGAGATTTATCACCTTTTTGTAAAGAAAGTTCAAGAGAAATGGAGTGTTTCTCAAGTTGGGAAAAACTTTTCGAAAGTTTGTTATTTGACTGAATTTGTTTTGAAAGCTCTACTTCAAGATTGCGACATTTCTCGTCCGTTTCTGACGCTAGACATGCTACATGACAATATTAATCAAGATCAGTATACACACCAAGTATAGCATTCATATGTTCAACATAGAAATATTCCTTCAAAAGTCGATCAACTTCGTTAGAAAGTTGGTGTTCTTGTGTCTTTAATTTGGTTTGAAGAAAATCAACTTCATCTTCAAGAGATTTAACATAACTTAAATCAATTAACATTTCCTTAGTGAGAGCGTTATAAAACATTTCCACATTTTTTGAAAGATCATCAATGGTTGGAACAATGCATTGTTGAATGACGACTTCTACTTGTGGGTTAGGTTTAATATTCCAAACGGTATCCCTAGAAAATTTTTCATAGTCGACGACACCTTTGTACAAATTTAAAACCCCTTGTTTTATAAACTCAAATTGCTGAACACTTTTGCTTTTCTCATCCCATTTACGTTTTTCATCCAAAATTCGTTTTTCTAACAAAATTGATTGTTTTTTGAAACTTATATTTAAAGAAACTTTCTTTTGTGGTTCATCACTTGGTGGTGGAACACTATTATACATCTTTTGTTCTTTTGAAAGTTCCTTTTGAGGGACAAACTTAATATGATTGTTAGAATCAGAAAGGTTTATCAAATCACTTAAGTTCGATCGACTTTCTTCTTGATGACGAAGGATTTCGTCGCATTCAGGGGAAAGCATAAGAGCAAGATTATCAACATAACAACTGATACCATATAGACCAGGCTTTATAGATTTAACGTTCTTGAGATATTCAGGCTTAACAAAACTCGTTTTCATATTTCTATTGAGCATATTCATAGTTTGAATAGATTGACCCGTTTTGTAAACAATGTTGTTTAATGTTTCGACTCTCTTTTCCAAATCAAGAATTTTTTCAATATCCTTTTCTTCACTTTCTTCTTTGTTAACCGACTCTAACTCAGTAATCTGGAGTTTATGTAGCAGTAGTTGTTCTTCAAGTTCTGATATCTTTTGTTTTGACATATGAATTTCGTGTGTTACTTCAGAACAATATTGTTCGTTGAGCACCTTACGTTCATATACCAAACCATTAGCTATTGCAACTCTTCGATCAACTTCTTTTACATAATCACACTCTTTAAGCATGTCTATCTCCTCGGCTAAGGATGTGTTTGCTTGCTTCAGACGTTTATTAGCCTCTTTGATTTCATTAATTTCACGTTTTAAAGAATCAATGATAGATGCAAGCAAATCACGGTCCTCTTCCGAGTCAGTATCCTGAGTAGCATTTCCGTCATCATTACACATATGCCGTGAATCCGTAGAGATATTGATATCCTTCGTTCCATTACATATGTGTCATTGATGCTTTTGGGTTGCTATGCTGTCGTTCATTAGCAAACACATTATAGTTATCATTTGATGGTACCTTTTCAATTGGCTCAGTGTCGAAGATTGGTCCAGAATTTTCAGCAATCTCTGGAATCACTTCTTGAATCTTTGCCATGTACACATAATGTGCCTCTAACTCTTGATCATCGGCTTCATCATCAGTGTCATCACGCCAGTCAACTTCATCTGCAGTGAGAGGAATCCTTGCTTCTTCTTTCTTACACAATAGCATCTTTTCCTTGTGATATCCTGAATCCTTAACCCGTTTTGGCTTCTTGCATTCCCTAGCCATGTGCCCAAATCCCTTGCAGTTGAAGCATTGAATCCCAGTCTTCTTCACAACCGGAGTGCCTACAGTATCTCTAGCCCCAACTTGATTCGGCATCCTCTAATTATCATACCTAGCATCACGATCATACCTAGGTGCATGATTAACTTCCTTATATCTAGCATTGGATGATGATCTGAGGTTGTTGTTGGTAGGTTTGTAGATCTTCTTATAAGTTGTGGTGAGCAAAGACATGAGTTCTTCAATCTTCTTGTCCCTTGAAGTTTGTTCATCATCACTATCGCCATCTGACTCGGTATCATACTTTGGAGGTAGAGTGGGGAAAATTGCTTTTGCTTTGTTTCTAGCAGTAGCTAGAGGTCTGGTGGATGAGCTTGATGACCTTGAGGAATGTGTAGGTGGTTGTTGACGGGGAACGGGTTTTGTTGAAGTAGCTGCCACAAAAGCAATAGAGTTTGCAGATCGTTCTGCCTTTTCAGCCCTAAGTTCATTCACTTCATTCTGATGTTTTTTCAATATATCATAAAGTTTGTGGTAAGATATAGTCTTGATATCCTCCCTTTGTTTGACCAAAGTCACAAACCTTTGCCATTCCAGTTTGAGTTGAAGTAGAAACTGAACATTGGCATGATGATTGGAGATGGTGCACTGATTTCTGACAAGCTCATTCATCATTTTGTAGAATCTCGAGTAATATGAGTCAATGAATTCACCATCTTCTGATGTGAATTTTCCAAACTCCCAAAGTAGATTAGTCTCGAGATCTTGAACATTGATCGACTCACCTTGCTTCAATCGATGAATTGCATTCCACATTTCCATAGCATTAAGACATGCATCAATTGTGGAATAGATATCGTTATCAATCCCAGTGAGTATGTAGTTAACAGCATCGGCTTCAGCTTGGAGGAGTTTCTTTTTCTCAGCAGGACATGTGTCAAAATCCTCCATAGCTCGTGTAGTTGATGAAGTACCATCTTCTGCATGTGTGGTAATGGGTCTGAATTCAAAAACTAGAGGTGGATTCTCAAGGCAATGACGAAGAGCGGTTCGGTTCTCTTTTCCATCTATAAATCTTAGGAAACGAGATCTCCACTGAACGTAGCAACCGGCTGTCAGCACAGGTGGATTACCGTTGCCACCTTGTTCCAAACGAATTTGATTAGCAATCGCAATGTTGATGTTGTTGTTAGACATTGTGAATACTTGTGAATGGATGAGGATCTTAGTGAATATGTTGTAATTTGATTGTGGTTGAAATTTCGAAAGTTCCAACAAAAATAATTTCTCAGTCCGACAATTAATTCCTCAGTCCGACAAAACAGTAAGCCGAAAAATATTTGTATCGCCAAATTTTGAAAATAAGTTAGAAATAGCCAAAAACTAGGGAAAAAAATTGATTTTAATCTTCGTTTAAACTATGTTCCGAGACTAGTCTAGATAGTGGCTAAGTCTAATAAGTACTCAAACAAAATTTAGATGTCCATCGCAATACCCATCGCACTCTTAGATCGCACTCTTAGATCGTAGTCCTTGATCGTACTCTTAGATCGTACTCTTAGATCGCAACCCTGATCGTACTCTTAGATCGTAGTCCTTGATCGTACTCTTAGATCGTAGTCACTAGATCGTACTCAGATCGTAACGTTGGATCGTAGTCAGTGATCGCAATGAGTGATCGTACCCTATGATCGCACTCCTTGATCGCAGTGAGTGATCGCACTCTGGATCGTAGTGAGTGATCGCACTCTGGATCGCAGTGAGTGATCGCACTCTGGATCGTAACCAATGATCGTGATATTGGATCGCAAGTAGAAACCCCAGGTTTATGCGATCGCAATACACATATCGTACCAAGGAATCAAAAATACCTCTTTTCTCGGATAGTACTAGAACACAAAAAATTCGAGATTTTTAGCCTAAAAAAGAATCAAGTACCCAAAAATTTTTGTGTTTTTAACCAAAATAATAATACCAAATCACTACCAATAGTAAGTAGATGATTTGTATCAAGAATAAACCATAAAAACACCAAAAAAAATTGGTACGAGACTTTTAGAGCAAGATAGGCACGAAAAATCAAGAACACAACACACGAATCTTCAATCACCTATCCACTATAGGCTCTTGATACCAAATGTTATTCCCATATCAATCCATAACACAAGATTTAGTTGATATTTTAGAGAGATAAAGAAAAGAAAGTAGAGAGAGAAACTAGAGAGAATTTGGAAGGTTAAACACTTTTAGAGAGAGAAACAAAATGGTAACCAACACCCTCTTCCACACATGGAAGAGGGTATATATACCATTGGCTTGTTGGGCCGTGGGTTTAAGTGACATGGGCCGCGCTTGGCTTTGTCTTGGGCTTACGCTCCTAACTTAGACAATATTAGCTTAAAGTCCAAGCCCGGTTTTCCTGACTAACCTGTTACAATACAAGACCATTTACGACTAAGATGACCTATTATTGTTTGACTATATAAAATATAGGGCTAACAGTTGGAAATTTTGTTTTTCCCGCGGATTTCGTCATATCCGATTACGAGTGTGACCCTAAATGTCCCATTATTTTAGGCCGACCATTTTTATCGACCGCTCGAACCGTAATCGACATTCACGAGGGGAGACTTACTATGAGATATGGGGAGGATAAAATGGACTTTTTCACGAGTAAATCCCAAGTGTCTTATGATAATGAAAAACCGAGGTTTCAAAACCTAATGTTTCAAATTATAATGATTTAAAAATATTTACATTAGCGGAAACTATGAGACTTAATGAATGTTTTGAAAGAATTAAGAAAAACGGTTTTAAAGATGATGATTTTAACGATAAAGAATACGTGTACCTAATTCAAATGGGCATGTGTAAATTTATGAATGAAAAATCACTTTGGGATGTATTCGATGAAACAAGTGAACGACCAATTCCGAAGGGCGACGTTAGTGCCATCACGACAATGACAAAAATGGACTCGTCTTCACCACCTTCGAAGGACCACGTCTTTGAGGCTTCAACTTCTAACTCCATCGAAGTGCCTCCTTTTCCTAGCCCAACACCCGTTGAGGCTAAAGGTTTCATCGACATTGATCCTCTCGTCTTAGAAAAGTCACCTAATCATAGTCATTCGACTTGTAAGACCATGGTTGTGAGTGCTCACATCGACTCTTTCTTTGATGATGACGATGGCGATTTTGCCGAGATTGATCACGTACTTCGAAATCCACATGCCATTTTTGAGGATTCTCCCAAAAAGACCTCTTCACATGTGAAGTACGATGATTACGAGTTTGATCCCGAGATTGAGGAAATCATTGAACGAGAGCTAGCTCTTTTTCCTCCACTTCCACCTACAAGTGAGGTCGATCTTTCCAAAATCGAGGATGAACTAAATGAGTTGGAACGTCTTATTTTCAGTGACGAACCAACTCATGTGACCACCAAAAATCTAGTTCTCGAGGAGTTACCTAATCAACACTCCTCAAATGAGAATTACGTTTACCACATTTGTGAGGATTTAACTTATCAAAAATCCCCACAAATGTATGATGGTTTCGTGCTTGATCGTTATCTTTTCGATAGAGTTTCTAAGATACTCAAGGAGGGGAATGATAAACCTTGGTTTGACAAGCCTATCTTTGATGAAGAAATCGATGAGATCGACGTTCATGAGGATGACGAGTATGTAGACCCTGAGGGGGCGGTGTTCTTTATTGATCGACGTTTTGAGAATTATATAATCCACCACCCCCTCCCACCAATGACTTAAATGTGAGGATTTTTAGCGCGACTAATTTTGAATTTGACACGCCAAATATTTTCGACATTATCAAATCGGGTTTTCATAAAGAGCTTTTAAACGATGAAAAAGGAAAGGATTTTAAATGTGATTTAAAAGAATTTTCTACATGTTTAACTCCGTCATCACATCTTGTTATGAGTGCTACCACCCCGTCTACTCCTTTTGACGACGGTTGGTGTGGATCTATTGTGGGGGAAGCCCCTTATGTTCCCTCACATTTCTCCACCGAGGAAGAGATTTACGATCCCGGAATTGCTTGTAAAGGGAAATCTCAGTCTTCCACTGATGCAATAAATGGAAAATATATTAATTTGCTTGGTGTGAGTCTACCTCGAGTAGCTCATAAGTTTGACTTAACCATTGTTCCACCTTTCTACTTCTCATCTCTTTTCTTCTACCCCTTTGGGGTTTTAGCATGTGTTGGAGTGGCGTTTTTTCGTCTTTCATCCGAAAACGAGGACGCTATCTTTGACCCCGGTATACGTTTATCGGGTTTTTAAAGTACTCCACGTACTTTTGGGCATTGTTTATCATGTAAGCCCCACCAAAAATTACCATACCAAGATTATCCCTAAATGATCACATTTAAAGGGATTCGAGTCGAGCTTTTGACTCGGTTATTAAAAACAAGGTGCCTCGTGGGGGATTCTCATGCTTATCCTTGTAAATATTATCGTTTTTCTAATAGTGTAACGAGGGGACTTGTGCTCTTCCAACCTTTGTTCCGTGGTTGTTTGTGATTGTGATTTATTAGGTTCATCGTCATCATTGAAGCCTCTCGTGTTCGTTTTACGGATCAAACGAGCTTTAAGTGTTGCCTTTGAAGATTCCGATATCCGATGATATCCTTTTATGTTCTAACGTTTATTTTATTAGTATAATTCATAAACGGCTTTTAGGTTATTCGTTTTACGCTTTCCATGCTCGAGATTAAGCATTCAACTTCGTCTCTAGTATGGGGTGTTTTCACCCCTAGACTCGAAACATTGAGGACAATGTTTAGTTTTAGTATTGGGGGAGGGGGGGTGAGTAGATACTTCACTTTGCTCACGTCAACACGCAATCCAATTTTCACCTTTTTTGTTATCGTTTTGTTGCAAAATAAGGCTAAAAATGGACAAATTTTAAAATTTTCTTGTTTTTCATAAGTGTTTAAGACACGAATGTAGGTTTTCCGATGGTGAGAATAAGAGTAATTTTTGACTCGACCGTACGTGTTGAGCACTTAGCTTCGATTCCTTAACTTTTTAGGCTAAGTCTCTTAAATGAGGACGAGAAGTGATAGAGTTATTTATAAGTTACGTAATCTTTCACGATCTCATGTGTAGTAATTATTAGCTTATTCTCCCCACACTTTTATAATAAATTGTTAATAAATATTGATTTAGCGGTCTAATCACTATTGTTGGTTTCTAATTTGTTTTAGTAGCTTCCATGTAATTAAATTGGGAAAATATTAAGGTATCGCCAGCGTCACGGTTTTGAAGTATTGGCACCCGAATAATCAAAGGCTTCACCCAATAATAAGATTTCAAGTGCTCACCTAAATTAAGCAAAAATTTGAAGCTCACAAGGCTGAAAAATCTATGCCCAAATTGAAATTGAATCAAGCCTTAATCTTTGAAACTTTAAAGATCCAAAATTCGCCTTAGCGTGAGGATATACGTCAAGTCATAATAAAACCACTAATGATGGCGGATAATAAAAGACATGGGAAAGACCAAAGTCATAATAAAAGCTTCATGGCGAAGTTGAATAAAAGATGGAGGTAAACCATGATAATAAAACCACCGATGATGGAGGATAATAAAATTCATTGTAATAAGTCTCATGTTCAAAACCGTTCTAAAATGATGTTTATCGATCCTTCTTGTTGACTTAATTTTTTTACATCGTTGTCTATTAGGGTGAATTATAAATTCGATGATTTTGGTTACACCGTTAAGACTCCATTTTTAGACCTAATCTCTATTCACGCATAAGTCAATGATGTATCCTCGTGATCATTAAGACAAAAATAAAATATAAGAGATAACAATTAGGAATAAGGGAGTCTAGATTCATAATTAACACTCATGATATATGACTGTGTTGCTAACTTATAATAACAATGATCTCATTACACGCTTAGCATGGAATCGAGTGAAAATCGAGGACGACTAATAAGTGTGAAAACACTTATCCTTTTACCACTTATTTCAAATAATAACAAGACCAAAACGTGTATTTTATGTTGTAAAAGTCGGAATTATGCGTGGTTTGTGTTTTTATTGTGTTTTAGGACCAAAAGATGAAAAAGAAAGAAAACACGGGCTTAAACGGGCTTTTATCGAAGAAAACGGGAAAAGACGAAGTCAAAAGATCAAGAGTGCTTAAAGAACGGATGTCCAAGACCTATTCTGAAGATTTATCGAAGAACAAGTCTAAAGACAGAAGTTAAATGAAGTCGAAGAACTCGAGTCTAAATAAATGAAGAAATGTTAAGACGAGTTTAATTAATCCCGAGACGACATCGAGAAAGACAAATGAATTAAATCGAGTCGAGAAGAAAAAGAAAGAAGGAAGCACCACACATGCACTTCCCACTTCCCTATAAATACCCTCCTAATCACATTAGGAGGGTGGTTAGCTAGTTTTATTTTTAATTTTTCTTTCTAGTTTTAGAGAGAGAAAGTTCATAACTTTCTCTCACTAAGTTTTTCTTTGTTTTCATCTTTTAAATTTAAGCTTTCTTTAATCTTTGTATTTGGATTCCATTAATCAATTTCAAGTTAAGTTTTAAGTCTTTAATCTTCTTCCACATTTCTTGGTTTACTTGAATTTTTGATTCAAAATCTTTTCCTTGATCCGAATCCTCATGATCCGTGATTGAAGTCGAGATTGTATGTTAAGGAAGTTCATTTCTCGTTCTTACAAAAGCTTGTACACGTTTAGGCCATAAGATCTCTATGCTTATTGGCTTATTTCAAGTTCTAGCTTATTGATTTTCGGATTTCTTAAAGATTTTTGTCACGAGTAAAGTTCTTTTCATAAGGTGTTTGATCTTTATGTTTAAGAATTTGTCAAATTTAAGCTTTTTGAATTGTTTTAGGTTCGGGTAGAATAGCTTATTGTAGCAGCTTATTGAGTTTTGAACTTGCCACCATTTTCGGATTAATCTTGTGTTCATCGCAATATTTTGATTCTCCACATTCCGACGGGGTACTGGATTTGATCGCAATAACCCTTAAGGGTTCTACTTTGCGATCGGTGTGTCATTTCCCCCTTATTCCGATCTGGATTGCGATCGCTTATTGCGATCGCACATTCCGACGGGACTAAGGACTTTGTTACGACGAAGTGTTGCCCATTTTTCGACAGCAACATTGCGATAACCATTATTCCGATAGATGCACATTGCGATAGAAGTGTTTTAGTTATTCCGATCTGAAACATTTCGATAGAGGATATTCCGATAGATGCACTTTGCGATAGAACCTTATTTCGATAGAATTGCATTTTACATTCCGACAGCTTTACATTTATGTATTCCGATGGTTGTGATTTTGGTGCATTCCGATGGACATGATTTGCATTATTCCGATTGACTAAGTTTTTAAGTTTTAAAGTTTTACAAAGTTTTAAGTTTTAAGTATTTTCCTAATTAACTTTTAGTTTAATTTTGTCAAAGCTTCTACTTTACACATCGACATTTTCATACTTGCTTTTAAATTAGATAACCAAACCAAACCAAATCATTTTGTCCACCAAAAGACGATTGAGTCGCACTTTGAACCAATAGTCAATTCGAAGAGATTCGGACGATAAGATTTTATACTTGGGGTAAAAAGCGAGTATTAAATGGCGCCGCTGCCGGCTCTTTCGTTACGATTAACGGTTTCTAGTGAGAGACACATTGAATTTTGGGATCCTTTCTTTGAACGTTATTTTCCTTGTTTCAAAAATCTTCAAAAACCCTAAAAATATAAAATTCTTCAAAAATACAAAAACATTAAAAAATCATAAAAAGCAATTCTTTTCCAAAGGTTTTGCACCAAAAAGATTATATAGATATTCTCTCTGTGTATATTTTTCTTCTGCAGGTGTATGCGTACTAGATCTTCGAACTATTTTGAGCCCGAGACTCGTGAAGATCTAGATATGGCTGGTGTTAATAACAACAATAATAACCCACCTCTACCCAATTTGAATAACAATAACAACAACAACAACAACAATGTCCCCCTACCTGATTTACGAACAATGGAGGAATTGTGTTAACCCACCATGAACGGACGCGGAGGCCCGATTGCGCCGATGCACGTCACGGCTCAGGAGTTTTCGTTGAAGCATCACATGATCCAACAAGTGCAAACTAATCCATTTCGTGGAATTCCGGATGATGATGCCAACAAACACCTCGACAAATTCATTACCATCACCCAAAGCATGAAGTCCCCCAGTGTTTCTATGGATGACCTTCGCCTTCAACTATTTCCCCACTCGCTTTCTCACCATGTCGAAAAATGGTTCGACCGTCTTCCAAAGAATTCTATTCATACGTGGAATGATATGACTCAACGCTTTTTGCCGCGCTACTTCCCACCATCCATGGTCACAAGCCTTCGTAACCAAATTAGTGGATTCATGCAAGACAATGATGAATCGCTCTTTGATGCTTGGGAACGATACAATGATTTGATCGACCGCTGTCCAAATCACAACATGCTCCCCGTCACTCTCATTGATACCTTCTACAATGGTCTCACTTTTCGTGATCGTGACACGATCAATGCCGCCGCCGGTGGTACTTTTATGAAAAGGAGACCGGAGGAGTATAGAGAGTTGATTGAAAACATGACTACTCACCACAAGAATTGGGATTCATCCGCATCCTCAAGATCTAATCAGAGAGTCAATGTTTCTTCTACTACTTCCAATCCCGAGATGACTGAAATTACTCGACAACTCGCTGAGATGAACAAGAATTTCATGACCATGGCCACAAACCACTTTCTACAAGCTAAAGCCGTTGCTATTTCTTGTGACACATGTGGTGGTCCTCATTCTTATAATGATTGTCCTTCTACCCAAGGCAATTTTTCTGAAAACGTTAACGCAGCATACGGTACTTATCCCACGGGAGGCTATCAAGCTCGTCCTCAAGGAGACCGTAGCTTGCTGAGTTATCGTTCAAATAACTATCTTGCTCCACCCGGTTTCCCTCCCAAAAACCAAAACCAACAACAAAGCTATAACCGAAACAACCAATCCCAACCTCGTGCTAACAATCAATATCAATCCCAAAGAAACCCATACCCAACTCAAGGAAATTCTCAAGCTAACCAAGCTCCACCTCTCAATCAACCGATGGCAGTGAATCAAGACGTCGAGACGTTCATGAAGACTAATCGGGAGATGGTGACGAATCTTCAGATTCAATTTGTCAACTTGAAGAATGACATGGCGAAACAAGGGAGCGATATTCGAGCCGAGCTAAGGAATGACATGGCAAAACAAAGCAATGAAATTCGCGCAGACATCAGAGACTCTTTCAGCACTCAAGCGCTTAACATACGTGATATGATCGGTTCGCTCATCCAAGGTAATCAACCCTCTTCTTCGGGTACTCTTCCGAGTAACACCGTTGCGAATCCAAGAGGGGAGATGAAAGCAATCACCACGTGTAGTGGAAAAGGTTATACGGAACCCGAGCTTCCTACACCTCCACCCGTGATTGTGAACAAGGAACAAGAGCAACTTTCTTCACCTCCTTCACCTTCTATCCCTATTTCCCTACCACCCGTGGTTGTGAGTGATCCTAATCCCCTAAAGCCTTCTTCTTCATCCAATATACCTTATCCTTCAAGGTTGAGGAAAGAGAAGCAAAAGAGCAAGGATGATATTCAAGTTTCGAACTTACTAAAAATGTTTAAACAATTGAATTTTAACATCTCCTTTGCCGAGGCTCTCGCTCACATGCCCAAATACGCGAAAATGTTTAAAGATCTTCTTAGTGACAAGGAGAAGCTTCTTGACATTGCTCAGACCCAACTTAATGAGAACTGCTCCGCCGTTCTCTTAAGGAAATTGCCCACCAAACTTGGTGATCCGGGTCGCTTCTTGATTGTAGAGAATTGCATGGCCCTAGACGATCTAGGTGCCAGTATAAACTTAATTCCTTTAAGTGTTTGGAAGCAATTATCTCTCCCCGAGCTAGTCCCCACCAAAATGACTTTGTAATTAGCTAACCGTACGGTTGCTTATCTAGTGGGGATAGCCGAAGACGTTTTCGTTGGCGTTGACAAATTCACCTTCCCGGCGGATTTTGTTGTCGTTGACTACGAGATGGACCCCCGTGTTCCATTAATCGTTGGACGTCCATTCCTGAGGACCGATCGCACTCTCATTGATGTAGCCGCGGGCGAAATAATCATGAGAGTTGGTGACGATAAAATTGTCTTCAACATGGGTAAGATTTCTAAGCAACCTTATTCATATGAGAGTGTTAATGCTATTGATGTTCTCGATGAGTCTTGTGAAGAACATTTTCATGATGCTTGCAAAAGTACTCTTTCTTCTCTACCCAATGTTAAGACCGTTGCCTCAATTGCTCCAGCATTGACTCCTTTTGGAGAAAGTGACTTGGATGATTTCGAAGCTAGCTTGGGTCCTCTCGATATTAAGTATGATAATTCGTCCACCGATTGGGATGAAGACATTCGTACTATTGAGAGAGTTCTCAATGAAGACCCGTTTTCTCCTCCTTCTCCTAAAGAGGTGACTAATGATGATCCATCGTTAGTTACACCATCTATTGAGGATCCTCCCACTCTTGAGCTTAAGGACCTACCTCCTCATCTTGAGTACGTTTTCCTTGAAGACAACAAGAAGTTACCGGTCATCATCGCGAAGGACCTGAAAGAAGAAGAAAAAGCCCGACTTATCGCCGTGTTGAAGAAGCATAAAAGCGCCATCGCTTGGAAAATCTCCGACATCCGTGGAATTGATCCTCACTTCTGCACACATAAAATTCTCATGGAGGACGACTTTAAGCCCACAATTCAAAGCCAAAGAAGGGTGAATCCTAAAATCCATGAAGTCATCAAACAAGAGGTTATCAAACTTCTTGATGCGGGTATGATTTACCATATTTCGGATTCACCATGGGTTAGACCAGTCCATTGTGTGCCTAAGAAAGGCGGAATCACCGTTGTGCCCAATCAAAACAATGAGTTGATTCCTACCCGTCTCGTAACTGGGTGGAGAGTTTGTATAGACTACCGCAAACTCAATGATGCCACGAGAAAGGATCATTTCCCTCTACCTTTTATGGACCAAATGCTTGAACGTTTAGCGGGTAATGAATATTACTGCTTTCTTGATGGTTTCTCGGGTTATTTCCAAATACCCATCGATCCCAAAGATCAAGAGAAGACAACATTCACTTGTCCCTATGGCACATTTGCTTACAAAAGAATGCCTTTTGGCTTATGCAATGCCCTCGGAACTTTCCAAAGGTGCATGTTGGCTATCTTCCATGACATGGTTGAGAAAACCATGGAAGTCTTCGTGGATGATTTCTCGGTCTTTGGGGATTCCTTCTCCTCTTGCCTTGCCAATTTGGAACGTATGCTTAAGCGGTGCGAAGACACTCGCCTTGTTCTGAATTGGGAAAAATGCCATTTTATGGTAAAAGAAGGCATTGTGCTAGGACAAAAAATCTCTAAATCCGGTCTTGAAGTCGACCGTGCTAAAATTAATGTCATAGCCAAATTACCTCCACCTTCAACCGTGAAGGGTGTGAGAAGTTTTCTGGGTCATGCGGGCTTCTATCGTCGATTCATTCAGGATTTCTCTAAAATCGCTCGCCCGATGACCCACCTCTTGGAAAAAGATACTCCTTTTATCTTTTATAAAGAGTGTATCGAAGCCTTCAATCTTCTTAAGGATAAGCTAACTAAGGCACCGGTCTTGGTTACCCCTAATTGGGAGCTACCCTTTGAGTTGATGTGCGATGCTAGCGACTTTGCTATTGGTGCGGTTTTGGGCCAACGAATGAATAAACACTTCCAACTAATCTACTATGCTAGCAAAACAATGACGGGGGCTCAATTGCATTATACGACAACCGAAAAAGAGCTTTTAACTGTTGTCTATGCTTTTGAAAAATTTCGCCCCTATCTTGTTTTATCCACCACCATCGTGTATACCGACCATTCCGCGTTGAAGTACTTGATGACTAAGCACGACTCTAAGCCAAGACTTCTTCGTTGGGTTTTACTCCTTCAAGAATTCAACATTGAAATTCGTGACAAGAAGGGAGCCGAAAACCTAGCCGCGGATCATCTGAGTCGACTTGAGGATCCATATCAAGGGGATCATCCGAACAAAGAGAACAATGACTCTTTTCCCCTTGAGACCTTAATGTCTATAAATCTCAATCTTGATGACACCCCGTGGTTTGCCGACATTGCAAACTACTTAGCGGGTGGTATTCTCATCAAAGGGTTAACATCCCAACAAAAGAAGAAGTTCTTGAATGATGTTAAGACTTACTTTTGGGATGACCCTTATCTATTCAAACATTATGCTGATCTGATCATTCGTCGTTGTGTTGATGGACCGGCAGCTTTGCAAATCCTTGATGCTTGCCATAGAGGACCCACCGGTGGTCACTTTGGTCCCAACTACACCGCTAAGAAAGTGTTTGACTCTGGATTCTATTGGCCCACCATTTATCGTGACGCTCACGAAATGGTTAAGCATTGTGATGCTTGCCAACGCCAAGGCAAGATCACACATAAAGATGAGATGCCTCAAAATTTCATACAAGAATATGAAATCTTTGACGTATGGGGCATCGACTATATGGGGCCATTTCCATCCTCCAAAGGGAACAAGTACATCCTCGTCGCCGTTGACTACGTTTCTAAATGGGTTGAAGCTAAGGCTCTCCCTACGAACGATGCGAGGGTGGTTGTGAACTTTTTAAAGCAGTTGTTTGCTCGATTCGGCGTTCCTCGTGCTATTATCAGTGACCGCGAGACTCATTTTTGCAATGATCAATTTGCAAGAGTCATGGCTAAGTATGGTGTCAATCACAGTCTTTCCACCGCCTATCATCCCCAAACCAATGGGCAAGCCGAGATTTCCAGCCGTGGATTGAAGCGAATTTTGGAGTGTACTGTAGGAGAGCATCGCGCCACGTGGGCTGATAAGTTAGATGATGCTCTGTGGGCTTTCTGTACTGCTTATAAGACCCCGATCGGTTGTACACCTTATCGTCTTGTGTACGGGAAAGCATGCCACCTCCCCATCGAGCTGGAACATAAGGCGCACTGGGCCTTGAAGTGGGATAACTTCGACATCAACAAAGCCGGTGATCATCGCAAGATTCAACTCAACGAGCTAAGTGAACTGAGGAATGAAGCTTATGAGAACTCGCTGATCTACAAGGAGAAGACCAAGATCATCCACGATGCAAGGATTAAGAACCGAGAGTTCCACGTTGGTGATCAAGTCTTACTTTTTAACTCTCGGTTGAAGATCTTCTCTGGCAAGTTGAAGAGCCGCTGGTCTGGTCCATTCACCGTCGCCAAAGTCTTTCCATATGGGACCATTGAGCTTTCTCAGCCGAATGGGCCCAATTTCAAGGTGAATGGCCAGCGTTTGAAGCTGTACTTTGGCGAGGACATCTCTCATGAGATGACTCCATCCCTCACCACGTTCCCCATGAACTAAATTGGGTCGAGTCAGGCTCGTGACTCGGTGAACAAAAACAAGCGCTTCTCGGGAGGCAACCCGTGATCTATCCTTTACTGCTTTCATAATAAGTGTAGGGGGAGCCCCGTATGTGTTTGTTGTCTTGTTTCTTATCTTGTGCAGGGATTCAAGCTTCAAAGAGCATCTTGATGACTTTTGACGAACCGTGATACCGTGTTCCCATCTTCCCGGTTCTATCCTAAACTCTTGTGATTCAATATTTCATATTTTGTATGTTCACATTGAATTCACTTTAGATTGTCCTTTCCTTAGCAAGATTTAAACAAAGTGCACAATGTCCTAAGTGTAGGGGAATTTACTCCCACATGCTTAAACATTAAGGACAATGTTTATCTCAAGTGTAGGGGGACTTCTATCGAAGTAAGTGGTCTTTTCCATGAATTTGCCCTCATTTTAACCAGAAAACTTGATTTTTCGACATTTTTCAAAATTTTTAATCTATTTTGGCCTAGTTGTATAGTTGTATTTTCCTTTATTATGTTTATTTTCTTGCCTTACTAGAATAAATTTTAATGAAGTGGTTTAAAATTTTTCTTAGTCGTGAACATTTTGACTCAACCCGAGTTTACTTATCTAAGTTTACTCTAGCTAGTATCCTTAACATGTTTAAGTCAAGTTTTGCTAGGCTTTTATATAGGGAGCTATAAAACGCGAAAGTCTTAACTCTCGCGGGTTAAGAACAAGAACTTTTCGCAAGTTCCTATAATTGTTCCTAGAGAGTTGTTTATCAAGGGAACTTTAAAATGCGATTTCTAAAACTTAAAAAAGTCTAAGAATTTGCAAGATCCTATAGGCGACTCAAAAACCCAAAACTTTGATTTAATAGGCTAAGCATCCACGAGTCTCATTCCTTGAGATTTTAAACTGTGGAGAACGAGAGATGATAGAGCTAATTATAAGTTTGGTATTCTTTCGTGAATTTATGTGAGTTAATTATAAGCCTATTCTCCCTTCGCTTATTAATAAAGTTATCTGCAATAAATAAGGTTGTACGATTTAAAAGGTTACTTAGCTTCTAGCCCAAGATCATTTAAAAGTTGCTCGGTACGGATTAGAGTTCATAGCTAAGGCATAACTTATTGAAGCGGGATGCGAAGATTGGTGAGTCCGAAAAGGCCCTAACAAGGCATGAGGGCTACATTTTGTTGCTAAAGATCCAAAAGTGATGTGAAGAATCATTTATCAAAAATCAATAGGAAGGATCGAGACACACGACGAAAAGCAAATACTCCCCTAAAGATCATGGAGAAGTCTATCTAAAAAGGCCCTAACAAGGTATGAGGATAAATAGATCCAAGTCCTAAAAGGAGGCGGATCGTTGTATATCAAAGTCCAAAATAAAGATTGGAGAAAAATGAAGAAGTCGTGGTCCAAATATGAAGAATCTCTCAAAACTTCAAGTGCAGAAATTCCTATTATGAAGAGAAGACCATAATTTCAAGAACGTCTCTCAAAGATTCGAAGTATGAAGTCACTGCCAAATATCGGTCCGAGAAAGGTCTCAAATCGTGAAGCGAGTTATGCCAAGATATGAACTTTATGAGGTCCCGAGAAGCAGTTTTAAAGGATTTTGTCCTTTAGCTAACTATTGATTAAATCGTTCACTTTATTTTCGGCCTAAAAAACTACCGAAATAAGTCAAACAATGCATCTTCGTGATCATTCAAGACAAAAATAAAATATAAGAGATACACCTAGGAATAAGGGAGTCTAAGTGAATAATTGGCCCACATGAGTTCGTGTTAGTTTGCTAACTTATAATAACAATGATCTCGTTTTTAAGCTTGGTATGGGGAACGTGAAACTTGAGAATGATAAACGTTCATGGCAGCCAAAACCCAATGTAAGTCTTTAATTTCTTTACTTGTTTCTATCTTTTCATATTTATTATTTAATAATTAATAAAGGCCAAGGTGGGTTATTTATGATGGAAAATGTAAACCGTGCTTTAAATTTAATGCATTGCATGAGGGCATTGCAATGGTCAAGTGTAGGGGATTTAATAAGTGTGAAAACACTTATACTTTTACCACTTATTTCCAATAATAACAAGACCAAAACGTGTATTTTATGTCGTAAAAGTCAGAATTATGCGTGGTTTGTGTTTTTATTGTGTTTTAGGACCAAAAGATGAAAAAGGAAGAAAACACGGGCTTAAACGGGCTTTTATCGAAGAAAACGGGAAAAGACGAAGTCAAAAGATCAAGAGTGCTTAAAGAACGGATGTCCAAGACCTATTCTGAAGATTTATCGAAGAACAAGTCTAAAGACGAAAGTTTAATGAAGTCGAAGAACTCGAGTCTAAATAAATGAAGAAATGTTAAGACGAGTTTAATTAATCCCGAGACGACATCGAGAAAGACAAATGAATTAAATCGAGTCGAGAAGAAAAAGAAAGAAGGAAGCACCACACATGCACTTCCCACTTCCCTATAAATACCCTCCTAATCACATTAGGAGGGTGGTTAGCTAGTTTTATTTTTAATTTTTCTTTCTAGTTTTAGAGAGAGAAAGTTCATAACTTTCTCTCACTAAGTTTTTCTTTGTTTTCATCTTTTAAATTTAAGCTTTCTTTAATCTTAGTATTTGGATTCCATTAATCAATTTCAAGTTAAGTTTTAAGTCTTTAATCTTCTTCCACATTTCTTGGTTTACTTGAATTTTTGATTCGAAATCTTTTCCTTGATCCGAATCCTCATGATCCGTGATTGAAGTCGAGATTGTATGTTAAGGAAGTTCATTTCTCGTTCTTACAAAATCTTGTACACGTTTAGGCCATAAGCTCTCTATGCTTATTGGCTTATTTCAAGTTCTAGCTTATTCATTTTTGGATTTCTTAAAGATTTTTGTCACGAGTAAAGTTCTTTTCATAAGGTGTTTGATCTTTATGTTTAAGAAGTTGTCAAATTTAAGCTTTTTGAATTGTTTTAGGTTCGGGTAGAATAGCTTATTGTAGCAGCTTATTGAGTTTTGAACTTGCCACCATTTTCGGATTAATCTTGTGTTCATCGCAATATTTTGATTCTCCACATTCCGACGGGGTACTGGATTTGATCGCAATAACCCTTAAGGGTTCTACTTTGCGATCGGTGTGTCATTTCCCCCTTATTCCGATCTGGATTGCGATCGCTTATTGCGATCGCACATTCTGACGGGACTAAGGACTTTGTTAAGACGAAGTGCTGCTGATGAGATGGCATTTATACATGATCTCATCGTTCTTTTCGGGCTTTAAAATGCATAAAAATGTCATAAAATACCATATATATGCTTGTGTTTGTTTACTTGTGTATTTTAGGTATGGATATCGTGAAAAAGACAAAAGATCACAAGATACAAGGAAAAACGGACACGAGAAACGAAGCCGTACAATGAACCGGGCCCTAATCATGGAATTTTCATCAAATACCCTTGAAGACTTGAAGACAAAACAAGATTGATCCTCCAAGAATGAAGAAATGACACTTAAAACCCTTGTATATTGATAATTACAAGTTTGGTCCCTTAAGTTTGTCAAAATTGCAAAAAGGTCCTTCAACTTTGAAGAAATGACAAGATTGGTCCCTCAACAAAATCAAATTGTCAAATATAGTCCCTCATGAAGAATAAGAGACATTGAAGACCTTTGAAGATCAATATAGTCCAAATTCAGCCCTTGAAATTACTCAAAAAGGCAAAAATGGTCCTTTGAAACCTTATTCCTAAGTTTGGTGCCAAAAATGTCAAAAGGGGAAAGATATTAACAAAGCAAAACGGGTTTTAGGGCTGAAAGACTTTAATTGCCAAAATTTCCAAAAGATAAGGACCAGAAGTGTTCACTTTGAAAGATTTAAACAAAACTGGCGCCTAACACATGTGTTTCCCCCAAAATCGGATCTAAACAAGTACTGTGCATCTTTTTACACGCCCAGAATTTACCTCCACTTAACCTTGGGTAAAATTCAATTAAACCTGCACACACTTGATTCACACCCACCAAAAGCTATCCCACTCCTAAAACCCGCAACCCACTCACTGTAGACCCCACCCCCAATTCCCCTCTCCACCAATCAAAACGCACCTTGGTCTCCAAGCATCATGACGTGTCCCAAATCAACCACTGAGGTTCATTGCTTACTCACAACGCCAAAATGAACGAAGGAGATCAAGTTTGGCCAGCTCAACACCAAAAATCGTCTAGAAGCTTTAGGGGCATTTTAGAGATTTTCTTGTATTAGGGTTTGTGTTTTTAGTCTTCTAGGTTCTTCTATAGACTACTATAAAAGGAGGCATCAACCTGTGATGACCCCTTGTTCCAGTTTTCTTCAAGTAATCTTGTAATTCCTTTTATTGAATATAAAAAGTTGGTTTTTGTTAAATAAAGCAAATTAATTCCTTTTTTATGATTTATTAAAGTTGGTGTGTGTTATTGAAGAAAACTGAGTTCCAATTGTTATTTGGTTGATTAATTTTGATTTTCAAAATTAGTTAAGGTTTGAGAAATCTAAGATTTTTGGTAAGAAATTTGTTTCAGTGTTTGTGGTTAAGAGGTTCATTAAGATTAGTGTTAAAGTGCTATTAAAACGTGTTAAGAAGGTTGGAAAAGTTTTTGGAAAGATTTTAAGAAGAAAGAAAATAAAACAGAAAGTATACTTTGGATGTTGTGCTTGTGTTTTGTTTGAATTTCCTTGGCAGGTGTTAAAGGTTGTTGATAATTGTCAGCACCAACCCCAGTTGGTAGGGAGGTGGATGTGCATCCACTAGGACCCTTGGATGTAAGGGTTCTAAGGTAAATCCATTTTACCTTTGTGAAAATTTCAGAAAAAATGCTTTTGAGTGATCTTGTATGATTTTGTGATAAAGTGTGTTAAAGCTGTTTCATTTGAGTTCATTTGAGTTTGTATACTTGTGTGATGCTATTTGATTCAGATTTATTAAGTTTTTAAAGGTTTTTGTCTGTTAAAAGTTGGTTTACAAAATCTAATAGGGTGTTTGGAAACGGGTTTAAGCAGGACAAAAGCTTTTGGTTGTGTTGTTAAATATTGTTAGACAGCTTCAAATAGGTTGAGTAAGTTAGTGTGTCAGTTTGTAGTTAGTTTGGGAAGGTTTGGAAGCTATTTTGTGTGTTTAATAAGGAAAAGTAAGGTAGAAATTTGCATAAGTCATATTCTGCTTGTTTTTGCTAGATTTTGGATCTTGTCATTTCAAATCTGTTAAGATATAGGGTTATTGAGAGTTTGAAACTGCTTGTGCATCATTGTGTGAAGTTGTGTGATTAATTTGGGTCTTGGAAGTTCATTGAGGTGCTTGTAATCTGCTTAACAGTCCACTAGACCCTAGGTTTTGCATCAGAAACTGGTTATAGCTTTTGTATGCTTTGATTTTGATCTATTTGGTGTGCTAATTGATTTTTCTGCTTTGTTTGTGACTCCTTGTGCTTAAATAAGCACAAGGGTGCCCTTGTTCCAAAATCAAATACCAAATAAGCTCTAGCCAAGTCCTCTTGGCATCCAAAGTGCTCAAGTGTGCACTCACACTTGTGCATCAGCAACAATAGCCCAACTGGGCATGTTTAATCTTGGATTTGGCTTTATCTTTGCATAAAAAGTGTATTGGAGTTGGAATATAAGCTTGTCAAGTTGTCAGTGTTGGTTGGTAAAAAGTTAAAAAGCAAAAAAAAAATAAGAAGTGCAAAAAGGGGTTCTTCAGGCTCGAACCCCCGCCACCACACTCACACACATCATACTTAACCGTTGCGCCCTTGGGTCTTTTACTGACTAAGGGTGCAAAGGTTATTTAGTTAACCAGTTTTGCATTTGTTTGCTTAAATAAAAGCCGTAGCTTATTTATCAATTTTCCAGCTTATTTGTTAAGCGTTTTTGCTTATTTTCATTTTTCATAGGACCATTATAGGATTATAGATTTTCCTAGCTTATTTTTATATTTTTCCTTTTATTTAATTATTTTCTAGGATTTATTTATTATACGTTTTTTATTAAATCATTAAAAAATAGAAAAAAGATTTTTAATTTTTAGGAAAAATAAGTTTTAGCTTTTAAAATAATATTTTGAGGTTTACAGCTTATTAGGTTTCCAATTTGGCTTATTTTTAATTTTATAAGATTTTAGGATTTTTTTAGCAACTTTAAAAATCAATATAAAATTAATTAATAGGTTTTAGAAACTTTAAATTACATTTTCTTCTTAGTTAGAATATTTAGGATTTTTGAGAATTTTTTAGAATTTATTTGAAAACTTTTTATTTTTAGGAATATTTTAATATTATTTTATTAATTAAATTTCAAAGTTTTATTTTTATTTCTTTTCCATTTTTCCTAGGTTCCTTACCATTAATTAGGACTTTTCCCATTTTTAGAATAATTTTATAGCTTTTAGATTTATTTTTATAATTATTTTAAGTTTAATTAGTTTTTAATCATTTTTAATCATTTTTAGAGTTTTAAAAATAGTTTTAATAGCTTTTAATTTTTAGAAAATTACTTTTTAGTCTTCTAATAATATAAGTTAAGTAATTATTCAATAAAATCATATTTTAGACATTTGAATTAGTTATATTTAATTTTAGGGCTTTAATTAGCATTTAAAATTAAATATTTAATTAGTAAAAGGTTTTAAAATATCTTTGTTGGATTTTTGTCTTTATTTATATTATTATAAGACTTGTTTTTAGTTTTTTTTTAATTATTGATTTTTGGTTTTAGTATAAATTTTTAATTTTGGTAGTTTTTCACGGCTTTACGTTTACGTCTTTTACGTCGTAGTTTAAATTTAACGCAACCGTCTTTTCATCTTCTCATCCCCATTCTTCTCAATATTAATCTCAAACAATTACAAGTTAATTCACACACATATACCTCCTTGGGAAACGAACTTTTTTCTCTCATTTTAAGGGATCAAGGGTCATTACTTGTGGTTTTCCTAAATCACTCGTTAATACTTACCGCTATTTACGCTCTTTTCCTAAAGAGTAGTAAAAGGACTACAATCATTTTGGCGCCGCTGCCGGGGAGGTGTGTTGTGCTTTAATTTGGAAGCTTTTGTTTTGATATTATCCATAATAAGTATTTGTGTTAAGTGGAACTCCCTTAACACGTATTATCGGTTTTCTTGGTTTTTCTTGTACAAATATTATTAATATATTGTATTAAGTATCACAATCAATATACAATATCTCCAAAAGTGTGAAAACACAACCTTAATTGGGATTTGATCTCCTAATTATTGTATTCGAATCTCAAACAAAAAGAAAAGGCAAAAATAGATAAATACTTTCGTGAAGCTCGATTTTGAAAGATACAAACTATAAGGTGGGTATAAGGCGGGTATTATAAAATATACCCTAAGGAAAAAGGCTCTTAAGTGCTTCGCGCCGCCTCGTTTCCCCGCTTGCTTGTGAGTATTTTGAGATTGAAGGCTAATCGAGGGTTTTGCCGCCCAAAGTATTAATACGTATACTATATTTGCTTGGTTTTCTTTGTGATTAAACCCTCGTGAACAAATTGGTTTTCACCAAAGTTCTAAAGTCATTCGAAGGCGTTCACTCCACGTGATCGTTTTCATTCCTTTGAGGCTTCTTTAATCAAGAGTTTGATTCGAGGAGAGATTTTGTAGATTATTGTCTACGAAGATACACCAAAATCCAAAAAAATTAAATATCATCAAAAACACAAAAAAAATTGAAAATTCACAAAACAACCAAAAAGAATCTTCTTTGCTCACCTCCCATTCTTCGTGTAGTTTATGATCAGTCGTAATCAAGCTAAACGAGCTCGTAAACGTCTTCAAAAGCAAGCAAATCAAGGATCGTTGATTGTTGAAGAACCTCCAATTGTTGAACCTATTATAGAACAAGAAGTCGTCATGGCTAATCGTACTATGATGGAGTTGCTACAAGCACCCACCGAGGGTTTTGGAGAGGGTATTGTTATTCCCGCCATCCTTGCAGAGAATTTCGAGATTAAGACGGGTTTAATGTCTATGTTGCAAGCAAATAAGTTTAGAGGTCACGAGAAAGACAACCCGCATTACCATATTAGGAATTTCAACCGTCTCACCGCCACTAGCAAATTCAAAGATGTTCCACATGACGCCATTAAGATGATGTTGTTTCCATATTCGTTGGATGGACCCGCAAAAATTTGGCTCGAGAAAGAACCGCCAAATTCGATTTTGACATGGGCCGATCTCGTTTCTAAGTTTGTGAACAAGTTTTTTCCACCATCTAAAACAACACACTTAAAAAATGAGATTTCACGATTTGTGCAACGTAACAATGAAAGTTTTTCAATGGCATGGGAACGATTTAAAGAGATGTTACATGAATGTCCTCACCATGATTTTTCGGAATTACATCAAATTGATACCTTTTATAATGGGCTTAATGATCATGAACGAGATTATTTGAATGCCGCCGCGGGTGGTAATTTTTTGTGCAAGACGACAAATGAGGCTTTACAAATCATTGAAAATCAATCTAAGGTTTATAGCCCTTGTAACACACCGAGTGTTGCCAATATGGGTTCGTCATCTTCGTCACAATCGTCTCGTAGCATTAACGCCTTACATGATGAAGCTAATGAGGAAAATCGGTTTTTTGATAGATTTGCTAATCTAATGTCCCATTGGAAGGCTCAAGAAGCTTCCAATTCCGCTTCGTTTAAAACGGTTGCTAAGAGTTGTTTATCTTGTGGGGGAGCTCATGATCTTTCCGAGTGCATTACCGCGGATGGTAACACTTCGAGTGCTTATGTAGCAACGGGAACTTACAACCAAAACGGCCAAGGTTCCCGCCAAAATCAAGCTCCACCAAACCAAAATGCTAATAATTATCGAAACAACAACCAAGGTAATTACCAAGGCAACACACGCAATTACAACAAAGGGAATTATCAAAGTGGGAATGGACAAATCTCTAATCAAAACCAAAACCGTGATTTTCAAAACACTACACAAGGTTTTCAAAATGCTCACACGAAAAATTTGCAAGGAGAATTTTTGGATTATGCAAAAGCAAATGATGCTAAATTTGATAATATGCAACGTGAGATGATTAGCTTAAGGTCCGAATTGAAAAACGAGCTTAAAAATGAACTTGCTAATGAACTTAAAACTCATGCAAACAAAATGGAAGGAAATGTCCAACGTCTTCAACAAAACCAACAAAAGATGGAATTAGGACAACATGAGATTAAGCAAGAGTTATTGAAAGCGGATGCTAGGCAATCAAAATTTGAGGACCGAATGGCTAAGATGTTTGAAGCTATCATGTGTAAGCCCTCTTCTTCGGGTGGTCTTCCTAGTGATACCATTAACAACCCGAGGGGAGAATTGAAGGTTTTTGCTACACGAAGTGGTAAAACTTTCAAGGAACCAATCTCTCGTCCAAGTACTTCTACGGAGAAGGAAATCGAGAAAGAACCCGAGGTGATGGTCGAAAAGGAGCACATTACAATCCCACGAAGTACCGCTCAAACCACACCTACGGTTGAACCAATACCAATTATGGAACCCGAGTTTCCAAGGCCGTTGCCTAATGACCAACCCACACCACCTTTACCTTACCCTTCGAGGCGAAACAAAGAGAAAGCACAAGAAAGGAACAATTATCAATTTGAGCTATTTATGAAAATGTTTCGTGATTTGCATTTTAACATAAGTTTTGCCGACGCTCTTATCATGATGCCTCGATTCGCCGCAAACTTCAAAAGTATGCTAAACAACAAAGAGAAGTTACAACAATCGTCTAGTTGTTCATCGGTTTTTCTTAGCCGCATACCACAAAAAGTCGGTGATCCCGGTAAATTTTTGATACCGTGTGCTATACAAGATATGGAGGAATGCTACGCCTTGGCCGATCTTGGCGCTAGTATTAATTTAATGCCTCTCGAGATTTTCAAATCGCTTTCGCTTCCGGCTCTTACTCCTTCGAACATGTCCATCGAGATGGCCGATCATTCTACGATCATGGCATGTGGAGTAGCCGAGGACGTTTTCGTTAAAGTCGGAAAGTTTTACTATCCCGCTGACTTTATCGTTGTAGACATTCCCATCGATCGAAAAGTTCCTCTCATTTTGGGTCGTTCATTTTTGGATACATCAAGAGCACTTATCGATGTTCATGCTCGGAAAATCACCCTTCGTTTCAATGAGGAAGAACTTGTCATCAATGCAACACAAAACTCCAATCTTTCTCATGCCTATTCTATTGCAACTTTAAACCATGGTGACTCGACCAATGTCGTTTGCAAAGAATTTTCACCAAGAGTTTTAGGGAATGTCGCCAAAAACAATTTACCATTTCCTCCGCCGGTGGAGGTTATGAGTATGAAACCTACAAAGAAGAAACCATCAATACTTGAATCGAAAAATCCTTCACATTCATTCTTGAAAAGTGTTGATAAGTTGCCGGTTTCCACGGAAGATCTTTCGGATGATGAATATGTTGACCCCAATGGGGAGGTTTTCTTCGTCGATAAACGTTTTGAGAACTTGCCACCACCAAAACCAAAACGGTTTCAAAATGTGAGAATTTTTAGTGTGACTAACATCGTCATAGAAACACCGAATATTTTCAACATAATCAAAAAGGGTTTTCATAAGGAGAGTTTAAAAGATAACAAAGAAAAAGATCTTAAATGTGATTTAATTGATTTTTCTACAAATCTAACTCCGTCATCACCACGTGTTTTGAGTGCTACAAACTCGTCTACTCCTTTTGATGATGTTTTGTGTGGTTCTAGTATGGGGGAAGCCCCTTATGTTCCCTCATCCTTGTCCACCGAGGACGAGATATTCGATCCCGGAATTTCATATAAAGGGAAATCTCGGTCTTCCACCGATGCAATAAATGGAAAATCTTTCTATTTGCTTGGTGCGAGTCTACCTCGAGTAGCTCAAACGTTTGTCTTACCAATTGTCTCACCCTTCTACTTCTCATCTATTTTCTTCAAACTCTTTGAGTTTATGGCACATGTTGAAGTGGCGTTGAATTGTTTTTTCCATGAAAACGAAAACGCCATTTTCGACCCCGGTATTTTGCATCATCTAAGGACTTAGTCCTTTTTACCGGTTGCTTTTTGGGCCTTGTTTATCATGTAAGCCCCATCAAAAATTGACAACACCATGATTTTCCCTAAATGTTCACATTTTAAGGGGATCGAGTCGAGCTCATGACTCGGTAATCAAAAACGAGGTGCCTCGTGGGGGAAATCCCATGCTTATCCTTTAGGCTTATTATTCACTAATAAGGGGACTTGTACCCTTCCAACTCGTTGTCTCGTGGTTGTTTGTGATTGTGTTATCTAGATCATCATCATCATCTACGATTGAAGACTCTCGTGTTCGTTTACGTGAGCCTCCATCGTTCGTTTGAAGAAGCTTTTCACGAATCCATGACATATCCTTTATTGTTCTAACAATTATCTTTTAGCATAATTAATAAATGGCTTTAGATATATTGTTGATCACCCTTTCCATGCTAGATCCTAAGCATTCGACTCTTCGTCTCTAGTATGGGGGTGCTCCACCTTTAGACTCGAAACATTGAGGACAATGTTTACTTTTAGCATGGGGGGGTGAATAGGTACTTGCTTTGCTACGCCCTCACGTTTTCCAACTTTCAATGTTTTGTTTTGCTAATAAGGCTAAAAATGGCCAAATTTTAAAATTTTTCTTAGTTTTCATAAGTGTTTTTAAGACACGAATGTATATTTTCCGATGGATAGAATAAGAGTTAATTTTTGACTTGATAGGCATTTGGAGCCATTTACATTCCTTAACCCGCTCAATTCAAGTTTTGCTAGACTTTTATATAGGGAGCTTTAAAACGCGAAAGTCTTAATTCATTCGGGTTAAGAACAAGAACTTTTCGCAAGTTCCTATAATTGATTCTAGAAAGTCACTTATCAAGGGAACTTTAAAACGCATTCTCTAAACTTGAAAAAGTCCAGGAAAGTGCAAGATCCTATAGGTGGCTTGAAAACCCGAAACTTTGATTTGATATAGTCTTAATGAAAGCTAATCCAAATTTGGCTTAATTTTGACTTGCATGGCTAAGTATTCACGAGTCTCTTTAATTAGAGGTCTTTATATAGTGAAGAACGAGAAATGATAGAGTTAGACAAGTGATCATGCTAAACGTAGAACATGAAAATGTTCTTTCAAAAACTCATATGTTTTTAATTGTGGCTTTTTCTTCCCAAAAGATCAATGCATTAGGAATAAATCATAATTGCAATAAGTAAGGTCGTACGATTTGAAAGGTTACTTAGCCTCTAGCGCAAGATCGTTTAAAAGTTGCTCGGGGTTGAATAGAGTTCATAGCCAAGGCATAACTTATTGAAGCGGGACGCGAAGATTGGCGATCATCCAAAAAGGCCCTAACAAGGCATGAGGAGCTCTATTTTTGCTAAAGATCCAAAGATGATGTGAAGTATCATTATTCCAAAATCAATATGAAGGATCGAGACACACGACGAGAAGCTATTACTCCCCTAAAGAATGGAGAAAGTCTATCCAAAAAGACCCTAACAAGGTATGAGGATAAATATATCCAAGTCCGAAAAGGAGGCGGATCGTTGTATATCAAAATCCAAAGTAAAGATTGAAGAAAAATGATGAAGTCGTGGTCCTATATGAAGAATCTCTCAAAAACGTCAAGTGAAGAAATTCCAAAATATGAAGAGAAGACCATAATTTCAAGAACGTCTTCCCAAGATTTGAAGTATGAAGTACATGCCAAATATCGGTCCGAGAAAGGTCTCAAATCTTGAAACGAGTTATGCCAAGATATGAACTTAAGGAGATACACGAGAAGCCGTTTTAAAAGATTTTGTCATTCGGCTAACTATTGATCAAATCGTGCTACTTTGCTTTCGGACTAATAACTACTCAAATAAGTCAATATGAATCACTTGTGATCCATGACAAATAGATAAAAAATGCTAGTAACCCATTTCCTTTTATAATAACTAGGATTGCGGGGAGAAAAAGTATTACACAATTTGGACGTATGAGTAGTGTTAGCATTGTGACTTGTACCAACAATGATCTTGTTTTTGCACTTAGCATGGAATGTATGACAATCAAGGATGACGAAGTTTACTCTAAGGGACATTAACTTGTTTCTATTCTTTGACCCTAAAAGTCACCTTTTGGTAATGAAAATCATACATTATGTCTTTACACATCATCGTAGTATGTTGCAAGTCTTTTACTCTTCAATAAAGGTTAATAAAATTGAACTTTGGTGATGCTTAGATACTTTATTCTAGCATTGCGTGAGGGCACGACAATGGCTTAGTATGGGGAGTGATGAGATGGCATTTATACATGATCTCATCGTTCTTTTCGGGCTTTAAAATGCATAAAAATGTCATAAAATACCATATATATGCTTGTGTTTGTTTACTTGTGTATTTTAGGTATGGATATCGTGAAAAAGACAAAAGATCACAAGATACAAGGAAAAACGGACACGAGAAACGAAGCCGTACAATGAACCGGGCCCTAATCATGGAATTTTCATCAAATACCCTTGAAGACTTGAAGACAAAACAAGATTGATCCTCCAAGAATGAAGAAATGACACTTAAAACCCTTGTATATTGATAATTACAAGTTTGGTCCCTTAAGTTTGTCAAAATTGCAAAAAGGTCCTTCAACTTTGAAGAAATGACAAGATTGGTCCCTCAACAAAATCAAATTGTCAAATATAGTCCCTCATGAAGAATAAGAGACATTGAAGACCTTTGAAGATCAATATAGTCCAAATTCAGCCCTTGAAATTACTCAAAAAGGCAAAAATGGTCCTTTGAAACCTTATTCCTAAGTTTGGTGCCAAAAATGTCAAAAGGGGAAAGATATTAACAAAGCAAAACGGGTTTTAGGGCTGATAGACTTTAATTGCCAAAATTTCCAAAAGATAAGGACCAGAAGTGTTCACTTTGAAAGATTTAAACAAAACTGGCGCCTAACACATGTGTTTCCCCCAAAATCGGATCTAAACAAGTACTGTGCATCTTTTTACACGCCCAGAATTTACCTCCACTTAACCTTGGGTAAAATTCAATTAAACCTGCACACACTTGATTCACACCCACCAAAAGCTATCCCACTCCTAAAACCCGCAACCCACTCACTGTAGACCCCACCCCCAATTCCCCTCTCCACCAATCAAAACGCACCTTGGTCCCCAAGCATCATGACGTGTCCCAAATCAACCACTGAGGTTCATTGCTTACTCACAACGCCAAAATGAACGAAGGAGATCCAGTTTGGCCAGCTCAACACCAAAAATCGTCTAGAAGCTTTAGGGGCATTTTAGAGATTTTCTTGTATTAGGGTTTGTGTTTTTAGTCTTCTAGGTTCTTCTATAGACTACTATAAAAGGAGGCATCAACCTGTGATGACCCCTTGTTCCAGTTTTCTTCAAGTAATCTTGTAATTCCTTTTATTGAATATAAAAAGTTGGTTTTTGTTAAATAAAGCAAATTAATTCCTTTTTTATGATTTATTAAAGTTGGTGTGTGTTATTGAAGAAAACTGAGTTCCAATTGTTATTTGGTTGATTAATTTTGATTTTCAAAATTAGTTAAGGTTTGAGAAATCTAAGATTTTTGGTAAGAAATTTGTTTCAGTGTTTGTGGTTAAGAGGTTCATTAAGATTAGTGTTAAAGTGCTATTAAAACGTGTTAAGAAGGTTGGAAAAGGTTTTGGAAAGATTTTAAGAAGAAAGAAAATAAAACAGAAAGTATACTTTGGATGTTGTGCTTGTGTTTTGTTTGAATTTCCTTGGCAGGTGTTAAAGGTTGTTGATAATTGTCAGCACCAACCCCAGTTGGTATGGAGGTGGATGTGCATCCACTAGGACCCTTGGATGTAAGGGTTCTAAGGTAAATCCATTTTACCTTTGTGAAAATTTCAGAAAAAATGCTTTTGAGTGATCTTGTATGATTTTGTGATAAAGTGTGTTAAAGCTGTTTCATTTGAGTTCATTTGAGTTTGTATACTTGTGTGATGCTATTTGATTCAGATTTATTAAGTTTTTAAAGGTTTTTGTCTATTAAAAGTTGGTTTACAAAATCTAATAGGGTGTTTGGAAACGGGTTTAAGCAGGACAAAAGCTTTTGGTTGTGTTGTTAAATATTGTTAGACAGCTTCAAATAGGTTGAGTAAGTTAGTGTGTCAGTTTGTAGTTAGTTTGGGAAGGTTTGGAAGCTATTTTGTGTGTTTAATAAGGAAAAGTAAGGTAGAAATTTGCATAAGTCATATTCTGCTTGTTTTTGCTAGATTTTGGATCTTGTCATTTCAAATCTGTTAAGATATAGGGTTATTGAGAGTTTGAAACTGCTTGTGCATCATTGTGTGAAGTTGTGTGATTAATTTGGGTCTTGGAAGTTCATTGAGGTGCTTGTAATCTGCTTAACAGTCCACTAGACCCTAGGTTTTGCATCAGAAACTGGTTATAGCTTTTGTATGCTTTGATTTTGATCTATTTGGTGTGCTAATTGATTTTTCTGCTTTGTTTGTGACTCCTTGTGCTTAAATAAGCACAAGGGTGCCCTTGTTCCAAAATCAAATACCAAATAAGCTCTAGCCAAGTCCTCTTGGCATCCAAAGTGCTCAAGTGTGCACTCACACTTGTGCATCAGCAACAATAGCCCAACTGGGCATGTTTAATCTTGGATTTGGCTTTATCTTTGCATAAAAAGTGTATTGGAGTTGGAATATAAGCTTGTCAAGTTGTCAGTGTTGGTTGGTAAAAAGTTAAAAAGCAAAAAAAAATAAGAAGTGCAAAAAGGGGTTCTTCAGGCTCGAACCCCCGCCACCACACTCACACACATCATACTTAACCGTTGCGCCCTTTGGTCTTTTACTGACTAAGGGTGCAAAGGTTATTTAGTTAACCAGTTTTGCATTTGTTTGCTTAAATAAAAGCCGTAGCTTATTTATCAATTTTCCAGCTTATTTGTTAAGCGTTTTTGCTTATTTTCATTTTTCATAGGACCATTATAGGATTATAGATTTTCCTAGCTTATTTTTATATTTTTCCTTTTATTTAATTATTTTCTAGGATTTATTTATTATACGTTTTTTATTAAATCATTAAAAAATAGAAAAAAGATTTTTAATTTTTAGGAAAAATAAGTTTTAGCGTTTAAAATAATATTTTGAGGTTTACAGCTTATTAGGTTTCCAATTTGGCTTATTTTTAATTTTATAAGATTTTAGGATTTTTTTAGCAACTTTAAAAATCAATATAAAATTAATTAATAGGTTTTAGAAACTTTAAATTACATTTTCTTCTTAGTTAGAATATTTAGGATTTTTGAGAATTTTTTAGAATTTATTTGAAAACTTTTTATTTTTAGGAATATTTTAATATTATTTTATTAATTAAATTTCAAAGTTTTATTTTTATTTCTTTTCCATTTTTCCTAGGTTCCTTACCATTAATTAGGACTTTTCCCATTTTTAGAATAATTTTATAGCTTTTAGATTTATTTTTATAAGTATTTTAAGTTTAATTAGTTTTTAATCATTTTTAATCATTTTTAGAGTTTTAAAAATAGTTTTAATAGCTTTTAATTTTTAGAAAATTACTTTTTAGTCTTCTAATAATATAAGTTAAGTAATTATTCAATAAAATCATATTTTAGACATTTGAATTAGTTATATTTAATTTTAGGGCTTTAATTAGCATTTAAAATTAAATATTTAATTAATAAAAGGTTTTAAAATATCTTTGTTGGATTTTTGTCTTTATTTATATTATTATAAGACTTGTTTTTAGTTTTTTTTTAATTATTGATTTTTGGTTTTAGTATAAATTTTTAATTTTGGTAGTTTTTCACGGCTTTACGTTTACGTCTTTTACGTCGTAGTTTAAATTTAACGCAACCGTCTTTTCATCTTCTCATCCCCATTCTTCTCAATATTAATCTCAAACAATTACAAGTTAATTCACACACATATACCTCCTTGGGAAACGAACTTTTTTCTCTCATTTTAAGGGATCAAGGGTCATTACTTGTGGTTTTCCTAAATCACTCGTTAATACTTACCGCTATTTACGCTCTTTTCCTAGAGAGTAGTAAAAGGACTACAATCAGCTGCCCATTTTTTGACAGCAACATTGCGATAACCAATATTCCGATAGATGCACATTGCGATAGAAGTGTTTTAGTTATTCCGATCTGAAACATTTCGATAGAGGATATTCCGATAGATGCACTTTGCGATAGAACCTTATTTCGATAGAATTGCATTTTACATTCCGACAGCTTTACATTTATGTATTCCGATGGTTGTGATTTTGGTGCATTCCGATGGACATGATTTGCATTATTCCGATTGACTAAGTTTTTAAGTTTTAAAGTTTTAAGTTTTAAGTATTTTTCTAATTAACTTTTAGTTTAATTTTGTCAAAGCTTCTATTTTACTCATCGACATGTTCATACTTGCTTTTAAATTAGATAACCAAACCAAACCAAATCATTTTCTCCACCAAAAGACGATTGAGTCGCACTTTGAACCAATAGTCAATTCGAAGAGATTCAGACGATAAGATTTTATACTTGGGGTAAAAAGCGAGTATTAACGACGAAATTATTTCTAACGAAGCATTCACGTGTTCTTATTCTATGATCCTAAAAGTCACTTAATTGTGATGAAAACAATACATTATGTCTAAAACACATGTAGTAGTTTATTTAAGTTTACGTTTTCAATAAATGTCATCATAAAATAAATTTTAGAAGTGCTATGATACTTAATTCTAGCATTGCGTGAGGGCACGGCAATAGTTTAGTATGGGGGAGTGATGAGACTGCAATTATACATAGTCTCATCTTCCAAATCGGGCTTAAAACGCTTAAAATATCATCAAAATACCCAAAAATATGCTTGTGTTTGTTCATTGTGTATTTTAGGTACGGATATCATGAAATCAACAAAAGATCACAAGAATGAAGCAAAAACGAACACGGGAAACAAAGCCGTACAAAGAACCGGACCCGAATCATGATTTTACTATCAAGTCCTTGAAGTTTTGAAGATTGGCAAGATTGGTCCCTCAACTTTTGAAGACTTGTCATTTTAAACCCTTGTAAAACTCAAAATTACACACGGGGTCCCTAAAATGATGTGACTGTACATGATTGGCCCTTGAAGAATGCAAATATTGCATAAAATACCCTTGGACCAAGTTTTACTAAAACTTTTATGGCCAAAGTGGGAATTTATAAACTTGCATTACAAAGGATATTAATTTTTGGGCTGTTTATTACAAAGGGACAAGAGAAAGGGAGTATAAGGGCCAAAACCATCAAACAACCAAACTTACTCCATCCAACCCCTATCTGCCACCTCACCCCACTTAAATCCTCCACCAATCACAAACCACCTTCTCACCACGTCACTTTTCCATAACAGATTTATATTAAATCTGTTTTTAAACCGAAAATCAAGAGGGAAACAAACACCATTAAACCATCTTCCCCTAATCACCCTTAATCTTAACTATAAACCCTAATTTATAAATCCCTCATTTCAAAGGGTTTTTGACTAATTCCTTCCAGATGGGTAATTCACCTTTCCTTAATCAAGACCCACACCACAAACAACTCTCACACTCACCCATGTGAGCAGTAGGACCTCCCCTGCTCACGTCCCTATCCCCCAAACCCCATGAGGAGACAAGATTAATGGTGGGATCTCATTCCTTGGCCCCAAAGTTCATTTTAACGGTTCTAGATCAACAAACACAGCCTGGAACATCACATGCTATCAAGACCAAGTTTGAAATTTCTTTGAACAAGGTCATTACAGAAAAATCAGCAATTAGGGTTTAGTTTTTTTTAGTTCTTGTATTATTTTATTCAAGTATTCTAGATTGTTCTAAGCTTAATATAAAATGAAGACGACTTGTGTCTCATTTTTCTTTTGTTCCAGAATTTGTACTTTTTTAAGAATTATTAATGAAAATGAACCTTTTTAAATTATATATTTCTGAGTTCCGTAGTTCAGTTTATGTAGTTTAATGCTTTTCATTGTGGCAATTTAGTTAAGGTTTCTTAAAAAGTTTTTACTTTACAAGCATTTTTTAGAAAATTCGGATTGTGAATCCAAAAATCCCATGGAAGTGAAAGTGGAAGTTGGATTTTAGGTTTTACATCTGTTTTGTAAATCTGTTTCTCAAATTTAAAAGGGTTTCAAGAAAGATATAGGTGTCAAGTTTTCTTTCAAATTTGATTTTCAGATTATTGGTTATATGGGCTATAAGCTATAATCTTGCTTAACCAATAAGCCAAGTTTATAGCTATATAGGGTTGTTAACCAGTTGACCTTTTAATCTTGTTTTCTTTGTCTTAGTTGGTTCACAAGGAAGTATTCACTTTTGAAGACATGTAGGGTATTGGACTATTTAGTCCATACCAGCATTCTCTACATCAACACATCACTCATTAGCTGACAAGCATAAGCCCCAACTTATTTGGAGAAGGCCTCAGCTGGCCTTTGTATGGTTGGATGTTAACCATACCAGGTAATAGGCTTGAACCCTCCACTTGTTGCCTTAGTCTGTGATTTTGTGGAAATTGAGTTTGACTGCTTATTTGTTCCAAGTTTGTGTTTAAATTATGTTTGTTGAATGTCTCATGTTAGTTCATGATATGCTTAATTGATTTGGTTTTGATTTCCAAACATTTTATTAGTTAAATTTGTTGTTCAAATATTTAAAGGGGTGTTTGGGTATGTTTTTTTAACTGAGATTGGTGACAAACTGTTGGTTGAAACCTGTTTAAACATACCTTGGTTGTTAGTAATAGGTGATACCAGTAGGTGGTTTTCATTTTGGTAGTTTTAAAAAGTATTTTACAAGCTCATTTTTGGTAAAAACTAGTAAAATTCAGCAGGCTTAAGAATTAGTAGGTTTGGATAAGTATTTTGATTTCAAATCTTGCATATTGTTAGAAGTTAGTGTCATCTAGGATTTATTTCTGTTAAATTGTGTTTTGGTAAGGATTTGTGAAAGATTTGGGAGTTTGAAATTCATTCAATGGCATAATAGATCAGCAACAGTAACCACCAGACCAATAGCTTAATCAGTAACTTAATAGGGTCATTTGCGTGTGATTTTCGTGTGCAACGTGGTGTTTTTATTATTTATCTGACTCCCCACAACCCAACTGGTTGTGGGGGTACCTTTGGTATCCAATAAAAGCAACAAACGAAGCTTCCCTAAGCTTTAAGGTCCACAGACCTGTGAGCATCAGTGGGAATTAGGCTTCCATTGACAACACCCATTCTATCCACTGTTACATTTTTTTGGGCACGTTTTGCACGTTTTGCTCGTTTTAGGCTTTTAATCTTGTTCATTTTTAGTTGTAGATGTGTTTTTGGAGTTGGTAAAGCATCAGGGTTGAGTTTAGTTAAAAGAAAGTAAAAAAAATATAATTTTACAAAAAGAACGTGGCCAGGACGCGAACCTACGCCACTCCTCTCAACACACAACAACACTACCGCCATGCCCTTGGGTCTTTTACTGACCAAGGTGCATTCGTTATTTATTTAAGGGATTTGTTTTTTCAGCTTTTCAATATAGACAACTTATAAATAAGCTGATTCCAGCTTATTCAATAAGCCTTTTTACCATTTTTTATTTTTCCTTTGTTTCTGTCGTAAGTTAGGACTTTTTAGACTAAAGTTTGTATTTTTCACGTGTTTTAATTATTTTTTTATTAATATTTTAATACCCGGTTTTTATTAATTAGTTTAAAAATAGTTTAATTTAATTTAAATTTTACAAAAATTATTTTTAGGTTTTAATTAAATATTTTTTGGTTTACAATCATTAAAATTTTCATTTTAACTTATTTTTTATTTTATTTAATTTTGGAGTTTTTTATTAACTTTAAAAATTAATTTAAATTTATTAAAAAAGTTTTAGATAATTTGGTTTTCAATTTTGTGTTATCTATACTTTTCTTAGTTTATGTTAATTTTTTGGTAATTTTTAGAAGACTTTTTAGTTTTGTCGATTTTTACAATTTCACGTTTTTTACGTCATAGGGTAATTTTTAGCATAATTCGTCTTACTTTTCCTTCTTTTCTCATCCAAAAACGACACTAATCCAAACTTTAATTTTACATATTGGCACTTAATCACACACCTCCTTCGAGAACGAACTCGGAATATTCGTCTTCATGGTTTTCCTAAATCGTGTCGATTAATACTTTCCGCTTTATACTTGTTTTTCCTAAGACTTGTATATAAAAACCTACATCAATGGTCGAGTATTCCATGCACACACAACACAAAACATTTCAAAGCTCTCTCATCTCACTCAAAGCTCTCGGCTCACATTTTACTTGTACCAAGATCTATCCAAAACACATTTACTACCCTAAATCTATGTCTAGAACATCTTAAATATCAAGCATTGACTACTCCTACACAAACTTGATCTTCAAGGCAACCCTAAAGTAGCTACACGAACCATCATGGGTCACGGCATGGTTTTTGTCTAGAGTTTCTCCATTGTTGATTCATATAAGCCTAAGGTTCCCTTTGGTTTACTTATCCTCACTCTTGTCATTTTAACAAGTAAGTCCATACAAACCTATATCTATCTTATTTACGTTCATTTTTCATTCACTTAATCTTTCCATGAACACATATCTGAGCTTATTAAATCTCTAAACTAGTAAATCTAGACCTACTTAGGTCACGACTTATTTTTGGTTTCACAAGGAATGGTATAAAATTTACTTAGTTATAAACACATGAACATGTACTCATACAATAAACCTAGATTAAATCTTGAAACCCTCCAATTTAAATATAGTCGTGGGCTATATTGCTTCATATGGAGTTTGTGGTTAATTTTGTTAAACTTATATTAAACCTAGTTAAAAACCTTTGATCTATAAACTCCTTGAATAATTATTAGCATTCCTTAGTAAACTAAGAAGCCCATAAATTATTAATGGACTATGAGGCCCAATGAATAGTAGCCGAATTTAGAATAAGCCCATTAGGTTAGCCCTATGATTTTAGTGGACTTAAAAATATTATTAAGCCCATTTAGAAACAACTTAGCGCACTTGACTCATTTAATAAGCCCATTTAATATTTTGAACTTATATAAACTTTTGACACTAAAAATATGACTTATAAAAAGTTTTTGGGCCAAAAATGTAATTATATAAAGTTTAGGGGCTAAACCGTGACACTTGTAACCTATAATAACAAAACGTTAAACACAAGTACTAAAATGGTATTTTTCCTAAACTATATGGACTATTTTAATCATATTCGAAACTTAGAAAACCCTAGGGACCATTATTGTATTTATCCGAAACTTATTTTAAATTTTCACAACTTGAGGGACTGAAGATGACAATAGCCGAAACATATACGAGCCCTAGGGGATGTTTTTGTCATTTTATAAAAGCCCTAAACCCTAATTATAACGTGAGGGACTATCTTTGCCACTTCTTGAAAGTTATATAAACCCTAGGGACTAAATATGCTAAATGCCGAAAGTTAAATAAGCCCTAGGGGCTGTTTTCGTAACTTAACCTAAGTTATAAACCCTAATTAAACTCGAGGGACAAATTGTGTCACTACTTAGAAGTTAAACGAGCCCTAGGGGCTATTATTGCCAATTACAGAAACTTATAGAAGCCCTAGGGGTATAATGTGTAAATACCACGAGTACTAAACCTAAATAATATAGAGCGACTTGTTTTGCAATTATGTGAAACTTATATAAACCCTAAAACCCTTATATTAATATATAGTTTAAAACTTAATTAAACCTTAATTTGTGGATGACTATAATTGTAATATCCTAACTTCTAACCTAAGGACCTTTCGGCAACTAATAGAAACTTCAAGGATTTTAAACTAATTTAAAGGTAATGTTTTACATTTTATGAAAATCATTTTGATAAAATATGTGGGTTTGCTATATTATATGATCTGGTGGTCTAGTAGGGTGGTAGATGGTGGTGGTAGCCATTGATGAGTTCAAGAGAGAGGTTGAAGGTGGTCTAGAGAGAGAAAGGCAATGTGATAAATGAAAAGAGAAAACACAACTAACAACCCCTCCTTGGAAGCCTTGGAGGGGTATTTATAGTCACTCATGCATACATACTATACATCGTTTCCTAGTCTAGTCCTTGCGTGAGTGACTATGATAACTAATGGGAAATCTTAAATGTCGTCACATAAAGTGAATTTCCAACAATCTTCCCCCATGGGACGACGTGTAGAATTCCTTACAATATTTTTTCTAACAAGTACATAATGATTAGGAACAAAAGCTTCCATGAAGCGTCCAATGCTGATGAAGTCTTCTGAGGCCTTTGACTTCAAGTCTTCACTTCAAAACGACTCATATTTGTAGTAACTTGTAGAAGAAATACTGTAACGGCACGAGCTAAGTAACTCATATACTTCTGGTTAAGGAGAAGCTTCTGAATTAACTTCCCCCTAATTTATGCCACATAATCTTGATGTAGAAGCTTTTAATAGCTTCCCCCTAAACCGACAATCCTCATAAGCAGTTTCAAAGCTTTCAATAAAGCTTAGAATGATTAAGTGCACAACTGAATTTAACAAGCAAACCCCATCATATGAAATGATAATGTTTCTATGAGAGATTGACAATTTGGGGCACACCAAGTAGATCAACAACTTTCTTCTCACACTTGAATAATTCTTCTGAATTTTTCTTCCCCACGAGAGTTCAAGTTATGCATACTAGAAAGAATCAAGACATTTCTTCCCCTACGAAGTTGAAGAAAGGAAACCAATCCCATGTATGAAGCCCAAATACTAAAGTAGACACTTTATCCCATTCATGAAGTTGACATCGTAACACCAGAGTCAATTAAGTCCCGGAAATGCACAAATCTTCTTCCAGAGATGCACTAGAGTCAATTAAGTCCCAAAAGTGCATATCTCTCCATATAGGATAATGATGATGAATAATTGCAACATCAAAACAAATAAATATCGAACAATAGTGTACCGTTTAGAGACTGATAATGCCACGAGTTAAAACACTGATTTTCTCTGCGGTTATGACAAATGTCTTCCCGGAATATCTTCAAATCAAAAGAAGGTATGAAGTTCATCACGTGTACTCGTTGTGCGTTCAATATGTCTTCTTCTTCCCCCTTGATGGTTTCGAAACCTCAGAACCAGCAATAAATCGTACGCACATGAACCTGAATATCTCGAGAGAATAATAAATAAGCTTAATTATATTCGGTGAGAATCAGTTGTTGATCGAAATTCTATACTCATAAACTCTCCATGGCTATCTTTACCAACCCCCTTGTTGGCAATTTGAAGTGACCACTGATGGAATGAACCAGATATACCAAACGTGAAACTGAATAAAAATCCTTCGATCTTGTGACTTAAGCTTGCAAAACTATTGTTGAATGAGGAACGGTGGAGAAATCTCTTAGTACCCAATACCTTGCCGAAAGAAGTATATAAGCACAACACCTCTTGAAATTATCCACATCGACTATGCGCGTGACACTGAGTACAACAATGTAACTGCTTTAAGTGATAGTTATCCAGGTCATCAACCAACCACCCCAAACCCGGTAACTAGATAAACAAGTCTTCATCCTAAGATTAAGTACGAACAAGTTATCTTTCAAAGATAAAATAAGTGCACGCCTTCGAAAAATCCGTCTTCAACTTCAAATAATAATACCCGATCAAAGAATCCGTAGCCACTAAAAATACATCCATTTTTTCTTGGTCTCGTCAAATAATTCTTGTCACTTAGTCTCGACACTTTTGTCACTTTTTCACCTTTAAACCCGATAATAACAAATATACAATTTATAATCATAAATTTTGTCCAAAAATAAAGTTCTAACAAAACATAGGATATAAATCGTATCAATTCTGATGTAAACTTGACGAATTTGGTTGGTTAACCAAATGTATCATCAGAAATGCTCAAGCCCGTCACCTTAAGGCCCATCTGTCCGAGAAGCATAATATTTCAAAAGGCTCAAGCCAATTATCATTAGTAGAATAAACGTGGCCCCTCTTTTTGCTAACGCACGTCTCAAATATTAGAGCAAGGTGGCCCAATAACACCCAACCCTAATCACTCGGTATAAATAGCCACTAACCCTAAATAATCTCAACCCTAATCATAATTTCCTTCAGCCGCTTTCTTTATTTTTACTCCCAATCTCCTAAATACCCCCATTACCAAATCTCGATCAAATAATCTGATCCTTTAAATGACAAACACATCCCACATCCGTGTATCAAATCTAACATATTCCAATCCCTTCTTATTGAATTCGAACACAACCCCGACATTTCTTAATGAAACTGAACGGTGAAGGGTTCTTTAACACTAAACCCATATCAAATCGACGTAAACAGATTTAAAACGTGATTAATGTCGAGATAAAAAAGGGCATCAAGATCAAAGCATGCTCTCGGGTAAGTAAATATGGTGGTGATATTTGATCTTTCTTCACATCGAAATAAAGAAAGATTATAACATGATGATTGATATAAATCTTCTTTTAATTCGAATAGCAACAAATGGTTTAACCATTTACAGATCTTCGTGATCTTGGCATGCATGTTGGTTTTCATATGATTAAGAATTCGAAACAAAATAATGATCATAGCAAGTTTGTTATAGATCTGTTTTTAATTTCGTATATTAAGACTTGGTTTAAAACTAAACACGGATCAATGATGATTTATGTTTAAACTCGAGATCTTGATAGATCTGTGTATTTTGATGAACCAATCTGAGATCTAGATGTGTTATTTCTTCGAGTCTTTAGGGTTTAGATTAAGTCTTTGATATTGAGGTGTGGTGTTGAGACGAAGGGAATAATTAGATTGTGTCGGGGTTTGATATGAGATTAGAGTTAGTGTTGTACGAGTCTCGGTTTTCGGGGTTTTTTTAAACTGTCGCAATGGTCAGTGAGTCTTGTCGCAATGTTTTCTTTAAAAAAATCATCGCAGTGTTAAAATCACCAACTGTCGCAATGAGTCCATCATCGTAATGTTTCCATCGCAATGTTTCCATCGTAATGTTTCCATCGCAATGAATCAGCATCACACTTTCCATCACAAAGATTCGAACACCCATCGCAATGTACGACCCATCACAATGTTTCAGTCTGAAATATTATCCGAATGTACTTCCGGATTTTTTGGATCTGGGTTTTTCTAGGCATCTTATCTTCATCAGATCTAAAATTTCTCAATAAAAAGTATAAAACTTTTTGAGCAGAAAATTCAGGAAGATCTATATATCCAGAATAAAAAGTTATATTGATGCTAGATTATCATGAAAAAAACACTTTTAGACCATTTAAAAAGAACAGATTTTGACAAATAACTGTCCTTTTTCATAATCTGCAAGAAACCCAGAAAAAAAGAAAAAGATAGTACCAGATCTGATCAAAACGTTGACATTGTTAACCCAAAGTTTGACCAAAAAAATGTTAATACCTTTTGACAGAGACAAAAGCAAGGACTGATGGAACATTGGGACAAAACCACAGTGACAAAAAATTATGACAGATTCGAACCAAGAAAAAAATTTGACCACCAAATCAATAGACAAAAAACACATTCGATCCAAAGATTAAACCATAGCTCTGATACCAATTGTGGGTTTGCTATATTATATGATCCGGTGGTCTAGTAGGGTGGTAGATGGTGGTGGTAGCCATTGATGAGTTAGAGAGAGAGGTTGAAGGTGTTCTAGAGAGAGAAAGGCAATGTGATAAATGATAAGAGAAAACACAACCAACAACCCCTCCTTGGAAGCCTTGGAGGGGTATTTATAGTCACTCACGCATACATACTATACATCATTTCCTAGTCTAGTCCTTGCGTGAGTGACTAGGATAACTAACAGAAATTCTTAAATTCGTCACATAAAGTGAATTTCCAACAAAATATATGTTATATATAACAATTTTATAAGTAAATATATTAAACATATTTATTATTTTCCCATCCTTCTAAATATATAAAAAATCATTTATATATAAGTTATTTAAACTAATTTATGAAAGTGAAAGTACAATAATAATAAGTAAAGAATTATTTATTTAAACTGTATTATTAACTACGCAATTAATATTGAGTACCATTAATATTTGTATAACGGTTACTTAAAATACAGTGATTGTAATAAACTGCTTAAAACCAGTATAAGCATGCACATATATTATTCAGAGACTTCCATGCATTATTTTATGCATTTACTGAGACTATACAATTACTTAGGTAGTTGACTGTAGCGTGGACACTTTGTCAGATTCCTAGTGATATCTACCTCACACTACTACTGAGGTGAGTTCATGGCCCCATACTATATATTGACAAACTTTTAAATCTTTTATGGGGGAGAAATCATGCAACACATTTTATGGACGTAATTTGATCTGTTAAACTTTGATTACATTAGCCTATTGTAGAATGCCTCATGAACCGTGAACTGAAACTATTAATTGTATAGCCTGAATGTTATAAATAGATCTATTTGGGACTAACCATCCCCATCTGGGTGAGTAGCGCTCACTGTGCCTGGGCCAGGACAACAGATTTGTATCATGTCGGAACATTGTTATGGGTGCATTATATTTATTATTATGCGAAGGGTCCTTATTTGTTGAGGGCTTAACGAGTCTAAGCGCCAGTCTCGAGCAATCAGGAAATGTAATTGCCTTTAAGTACTAATACTATGTGCATTATTACTTCAGTGAATGTTTTACTGTCCAAACTTAATTTATTTAAACCTGTGAATTGATCAACTTTATGTTGAATCTCAAAGCATGTTTTTCTCAGGAAACTAAAGCAGGTATTTGATGTACATGGAGTCAAGCATCATGATAGGCAGCATTTATAGATCTCATCTGGGGTTTTATAAACTTGGGAATAAAAAAACTATGGAATAATGTTAAAGACGATTTTTATGACAATTTGTACTATGGTTCATGTAATATTTGAATTGATAATCTTTTATATATTGCTCTACATACTATTTGCTATTGATCCACCTACGTGACACCCAATTATTATTTCCGCTGCATTTGACCTATTTGGGTGTGTCACAGAATGGTATCAGAGATAGTTATAGAGAACCGGACCAAAACTAAGTATAAAAATAATTTTTTTTATAAACTGGACTATAACTGAATAAAAATCTTTTGGGGATTTTCGGGACTAGAATAGTTGAGCATGTAAAATGTAGAGCACACATTTATTATGTGGACTAAGTGTGCATTGATTATTAACATCCGATTGATTAATCTTATAAGTATTAACGTAACCTTTAACTTGCGATGTTAAATGACACTTATTATATAATTTACAACTATGATTTCTAAAACTTTTTTAAGTTGAGTAAGCCTACACTTACGACAATTTAAAATGATATTATTTTCAAATTCACCATGAATTCACCAGTTATTTCTCCCACTGCTCTATCACTGACTTCAATGCTACCGGGATGGTTGTCAGCCAGCGAGTCTGAGGACAGCCAGCCTGTCGGAGACACCACACTCGTTGATTCTCTTCTTGTCTCTTCACCTGCTTCACATGTTTCCCCTACTGAGGAAGAGGACCGGATGACTTTTACCCGACCACCTTTACCACCAGCTTCCTCTCTTCAGGGCTATGCTCTTGGGTTTCTGCCACCTTGTAAGAGGATGTATGAGGCTCCTCCCGACTCTACTTTTGAGATCGAAGAGGGCTTCGGGGCGAGACGTATTGACCCCGCCCAGGCCCAGATAGCTGCCTTGGTTGCACGCCAGGATCAGAACATGGCAGATGTCCACACTCTGTTGATGGCTGGACAGGCCGGACGCTCTGTTCTGCAGGAGCGTCAGGAAATCCTCTCATGGACCGTTAGCGCAGAGGCCTATGCTGCTCGGGGGACATGGACTACAGTCTACCACTCCCTGCAGTGGCTAATGGAGGAGAATGATTTTCTCCGTCAGCGAGTGTACACCTTGGAGGGTGACCAGTACGAGACCCATACCTTTCTTATGACCATGGAGCAGACACTCGCGACTTTTTTCGATCTAGAGGAGGTACGCCACCAGGGCTTGACTGCAGAGACAGCCCATCTCAGAGGAGCCGACGATACTTTAAGGGCTTAGATCTTGGAGGCACTCCGACTCCTTAAGGAGACACGAGTCGTTATGATGACCATGCAGGATGCCATGCAGGCACCGGTTGTTTCAGCTGCACCAGTCGCACCGGCCGTTTCTGAGGAGTTTGTTAGGCATGTGTAGATTAGATGTACTAGATCTTTTGTACATCATGATAAGCTTTTGGGTTGCATCCAATCTATCATGATATATGAACTTATGTACTTTTATTTCTTTTCCATCTTTTGAATCCTATCTTATCACTGTACTCTCCTAGATAGGTGTATGTAGATGATGTACTTTAGACTATGTGTACCACTATCCCAGACAGGTGTGTTGTGCTTCTGTCTTGGATTGGTTGTGCATTATGTTTTCTTCATAGAAATGACATGTACTCATTAACTTTTGCTATATTATGTGTTGTATTATATTATGGACTCTTGATAGGTTATCCAATTTGTTGTGAATTCTATGCATGAACTTTCTCATGTATTTAAATATAAAAACTATACTAACACAAAACTAATGATCTAATTTTTGTGTATGACTATAGACAAATGGCAATCACTAGAACGAACCCCAACAATGCTGATGCTACCCAAAATGTCACTGCTGTCCAACTAAGGAAACTGATAGATCATGGCATCACAACTGCTATGGCCTCTAGAGATGCTAGCAGGAACATGGACGTTAGCCAAAACTCAAATGCCCGCAGAGATAACCGTACCACCAGGGGTTGCTCTTACCCCGACTTTCTGAAATGCAAACCTTCATACTACAAAGGCACATAAGGTGTTGTAGAGCTGATGCAGTGGTTTGAAAGGCTGGAGACTGTGTTCTGAATCAGCAATTGTACGGACGAAACAAAGTCAAATTCGCCACTTGCACGTTGCTTGAAAGTTCTCTTACCTGGTGGAACTCCATTTGCCACCCTAGGTCACGATGCCGCTTACGCACTCAACTGGACCGGATTGAAAGAAAAGATGACTGAAAATACTGTCCAAGAGGTGAAATGAAGAAGCTAGAAGTAGAACTATGGGATCTCAGATGCAAAGGCAATGACATTGTGGTTTACAACCAGAGATTTGAAGAGTTGACCCTAATGTGTACCAGGATGTGCCCCGAAAAGGAAGAAAAGATTGAGAAGTACATTGTGGACTCCTAGACTCTATCTACGACAGCGTACTCGCTTCCCGACCCACTACGGTCGAAAGTGCCATCGAGTTCGCTAATGATTTGATAAACAAACGGGTCCGTACCATGTCAGAAAGGCAAGTTGAGAACAAGCGGAAGGCAGATGAGAGTTTCTGCAGTCAGCACCAGCAGCCTCCTAGAAGGCAAAATGTTGGACAGGTTTACAGTGCTACCACCACAGGAGTTAAGCCATATGTTGGTGCAAAACCCTTGTGCCTAAAGTTCCACTATCATCATGCTTTTGGTAGCCCTTGTCAGAAATGCCACAACTGTGGACAGATTGGTCACTTTGCCCGGGCTTGCCAAGTCAATGTTGTCACCAGACCCGACCCAACAACAATAGTAACAACAGGGGCGGATACAATGCCCGTGGGAACGGGAATAGACAGCCGAGAAACCGCAATACCGCCAGAGGAAATGTCAATGGACCAAAGAAAGGAGTTGTGTGCTATGAATGTGGAGCACCAGGACATGTGAGACCAGGTTATCCGAAGTTAGCCAAAAAGGGTAAGATTGATGGAGGAGCTCCATCAAGGGTGTATGTTGTGGGAAATGCGAAGGCTAATCCAGACTCCAATGTTGTCACTGGTACGTTCCTACTAAACAATCGTTATGCATCCGTTTTGTTTGATACTAGAGCAGATAGAAGTTTTATATCCATCGAATTTAGTAATGTATTAGAAGTCGTCGATTCTAGACCGCTGCTACTCCGTAGAATTAGCTGACGGTAAGGCTGTAGAAGCCGATACCATCATTAGAGGTTGTACCTTAAATCTTTCTAAGCATCCCTTCAACATTGATCTAATCCAGGTAAACCTTGGTAGTTTTGACGTTATTATTTGCATGGACTGGTTGGCAAGATACCACGCAGTCATTGTTTGTGATGAAAAGCTAGTCCGTATTCCATGGGGAAACAAAAATTTAGTAATTCGAGGGGACGGTAACACGGATCTTACTGACATAGACTTAGTGTTATCTCTTGCACTAAAGCCCAAAAGTATTTGTTCAGAGGATGCCCTATCATCTTAGCTCATATTTCCTAGACTAATGAAGAATACATACCCGAGAAGAAGCAAATCAAGGACGTACCGATCGTCTGAGATTTTCCTGAGGTCTTTCCTGATGAGTTGCCAGGCTTACCACCGACCCGACAGGTAGAATTTCAAATTGACTTGATTCCAGGAGCTGCACCTATGGCTAAAGCTCCATATCGGTTGGCACCATCAGAAATGAAAGAGCTAGCTGAATAACTTCAGGAATAATCTGACAAAGGATTCATCCGACCTAGTTCCTCTCTATGGGGAGCTCCTGTTTTATTTGTAAAAAAGAAAGATGGTTCTTTCTGAATGTGCATCGACTACAGGGAACTGAACAAGTTAACTGTGAAGAATCATTATCCACTTCCTCGCATTGACGACCTATTTGATCAACTACAAGGGCCAAAAAGTGTGTACTCCAAGATTGATTTGAGATATGGATACCATCAATTGAGGGTCAGGGAGGAAGATATTTCAAAAACAGCTTCCAGAACCTATTACGGTCATTATGAATTACAAGTTATGCCATTTGGGTTGACGAACGCACCAACCATTTTCATGGACCTCATGAACCGTGTGTGCAGACCCTACCTGGATAAATTTGTGATAGTCTTCATTGACGATATACTCATTTATTCCAAGAATGAACAAGAACACGAAGAACACCTTGCACAAGTACTAAAGGTACTAAAGGTACTAAAGGAGGAACAACTATACGCCAAATTCTCCAAATATGAATTCTGGATCCCCAGGTGTAATTCCTCGATCACATTATTGATAGTGACGGTATTCACATAGATCCAACAAAGGTTGAATCTGTCAAAGATCGGGTATCCCCTAGATCACCGATAGAGATCTGCCAATTCCTTCGCCTTGCCGGGTACTACTGAAGATTTATTGAAGACTTCTCCAAGATAGCCAAACCGATGACCAAACTCACTCAGAAAGGGATAAAGTTCGGTTGGGAGAGAAGGAAGAATCAACGGTTCAGTTGATCAAGCAGAAGTTGTGTAGTGCACCCATTTTAGCATTACCTGAGGGCAACGATGATTTCGTTGTATATTGTGATGCTTCACACAAGGGTTTGGGTGCAGTATTGATGCATAGAATGAAACTGATCGATTATGCTTCAAGACAATTGAAGAAACACGAGAAGAACTACACCACTCATGATCTAGAGCTTGGATCCGTAGTTTTCTCTCTAAAAATCTGGAGACATTATCTTTACGGAACAAAGTGTATAGTGCATACTGACCATAAAAGTTTGCAACACATACTGGATCAAAAGGAGCTGAACATGAGGCAACACCGTTGGATTGAGTTGTTAAGTGACTATGACTACGAGATCAAATACCACCCTGGTAAAGCAAACATGGTTGCTGATGCTCTAAGCCGTAAAGAAACGGACCCTCCTATGAGAGTCCAAGCACTAGTTATGACAATCACTTGGACCTACCCAAGCAAATTTTGGAAGCTCAGACCCAAGCCCAGATACCAGAAAACCTCGTGAAGGAAGATGTTGGGGGAATGCTCAAAACCGACCTTACCAAGGAGAATTAGAACCAAGAGCAAATGGAACTCTGTGTCTTCACGGGAGGAGTTGGTTACCTTGTTATGGAGACTTGAGAAACGTGATCATCCACGAATCCCATAAGTTTAAATATTCTATACATCCCGGATCTGAAAAGATGTATCAGGATATGAAGAAACTATACTGGTGGCCGAATATGAAAGCTGACATTGCCACCTATGTTCAGAAGTGCTTGACATGCTCACGTGTCAAAACCGAGCACCAGAGACCATCGGGTTTGCTTGTACAGCCCGAGATACCAAAATGGAAGTGGGACAACATCACTATGGACTTTATTACCAAACTCCCAAAGTCATCTCACGGTTATGATACTATTTGGGTAATCGTCGACCGACTCACCAAATCTGCTCACTTTCTACTAATCGGGAAAACTGATTCCCTGACAAAACTAGCAAAAACGTATCTTAAGGAGATAGTGACCAAACATGGAATACCAGTCTCAATAATCTGTGATCGAGACGGTAGGTTCACATCGAGCTTTTGGAAGGCTTTCCAACGAGCCTTAGGTACAAGCTTGGACATGAGCACTGCTTATCATCCAGAGACTGACGGTCAAAGTGAACGAACCATCCAGACTCTAGAAGACCTGCTACGAGCATGTGTGATTGACTTTGTAAATGGATGGGTTGACCACATACCTTTAGTTGAATTCTCCTACAACAACAACTATCACGCCAGCATCAAGGCTGCCCCTTTCGAAGCACAATATGGTCGAAAGTGTCGTTCACCTGTGTGTTGGGCAGAAGTAGGTGAATTTCAGCTCACTGGACCTGAGTTAATCCAAGAGATTACCGACAAGATCGTCCTCATAAAGCAAAGAATTCAAGCTGCTCGCGATCGATAAAAGAGCTACGCGGACCTAAAACGCAAACCTATGCAATTTGAAGTAGGTGATCGTGTCATGCTCAAGTTATCACCTTGAAAGGGAGTTGTACGCTTTGGTAAACGTGGAAAACTGAACCCACATTATGTCGGGCCCTTCAAAGTAATAGCCAGGATCGGGGAGGTAGCGTATTGTTTAGAGTTACCACAACAATTGAGTCGGTACACTCTACCTTCCACGTGTCTAATCTGAAGAAGTGCTATGCTGAAGAACCATTGGTTGTGCCATTGGAATGAGTTCAGTTCAACGACAAACTTTAGTTCACAGAAGAACCAGTAGAAATCACAGAGAGGACGGTTAAGAAATTTAAACGCAGTCGCATCCCGTTGATCAAGGTACGTTGGAACTCGAGGAGAGGTCCTGAGTTCACTTGGGAGCGAGAAGACTCGTTCAAAACCAAGTACCCGCATTTGTTCACCTGACCGGTGACGTCATCTTAAGCTTTAAGGACAAAGCTAAAATAACAGGAATGTACTATAAAAACCTCTGATTTTACCTGTTTGACTTTGTCAACATCTTGTACTCATCATTTCTGAAAACTATTTATTACCATTGTTGCATGATTAATTGAAGCTTTATTTTCAATTTTATCATACTATATTTTCATATTTATTTTTAATACATATGAACCTTTAGTCTTTTCTGACTACTCTGGCAATTGACTGGCCACATGATAAACAAGGACTCCCCACCTCAGTACACATTTAATAATTATAATAGTCTGGAAATCATGATCTCACATACTTAATTTTACCAAGTATCTAGACTTACTATTATATGTATATGTATTTATATATCTCATACTATAAGAAACCATACGACTCTATAAAAACAATATATGTTATCTCACCTTAACATTTCTATTTATTACAAACAAGTATAATATTGTTAATATTACATACATCACATACTTTCATCAATTTATCTAAAACCTTAACCAAAGTACCTAAAAACTTCACTAGTGCTTACAATATATTACCTAGACCTATATTAACTCCCAAATTTAAATAAATCAAACACATTTCTACCCTAAACACCTATTCTGGCCGAATATATATATGTTTACCATGAACACACTAAATAAACCTTGAAATGTTATGTTACCACAAAAATCAACTTACACCATGCTACTAACCATACTACTAGACACTTAGTACTATTTCAAGCCATAACTTGTCCCATTTGACTTCCATTTACACGACAAGAAAAGAAGAAAGAACAAAGAGTACATGCTTTTTCTATTTAGGGATACACTTGACAATATACACACATATCTCACCATATCTCCCATATTCTACAAGATCTAGACTAAGATACCTTGTAATATATTGGATATCCTAAATCTTCCTATATCTAGTATATGGCCGAGTATTCCATGCACACACAATAGAAAACATTTCAAAACTCTCTCATCTCACTCAAAACTCTTGGCTCACACTTTACTTGTACCAATATCTATCCAAAACACATTTACTACCCTAAATCTATGTCTAGAACATCTTAAATATCAAGCATTGACTAGTCCTACACAAACTTGATCTTCAAGGCAACCCCAAAGTAGCTATACGAACCATCATGGCTCACGACACGGTTTTTGGCTAGAGTTTCTCCATTGTTGATTCATATAAGCCTAAGGTTCCCTTTGGTTTACTTATCCTCACTCTTGTCATTTTAACAAGTAAGTCTATACAAACCTGTATGTATCTTATTTACATTCATTTTTCATTCACTTAATCTTTCCATGAACACATATCATGAGCTTATTAAATCTCTAAACTAGTAAATCTAGACCTACTTAGGTCACGACTTATTTTTGGTTTCACAAGGAATGGTATAAAATTTATTTAGTTAAACACATGAACATGTACTCATACAATAAACCTAGATTAAATCTTGAAACCCCCCAAATTTAAATATAGACGTGGGCTATATTGCTTCATATGGAGTTTGTGGTTAATTTTGTTAAACTTATATTAAACCTAGTTAAAAAAACTTAGATCTATAAACTCCTTGAATAATTATTAACATTCCTTAGTAAACTTAGAAGCCCATAAATTATTAATGGACTATTAGGCCCAATGAATAGTAGACGAATTTAGAATAAGCCCACTAGGTTAACCCTATGATTTTAGTGGACTTAAAAATATTATTAAGCCCATTAAGAAACACCTTAGCCCACTTGACTCATTTAATAAGCCCATTTAATATTTTGAACTTATATAAACTTTTGACACTAAAAATATGACTTATAAAAAGTTTCGGGCCAAAAATGTAATTATATAAAGTTTAGGGGCTAAACCGTGACACTTGTAATCTATAATAACAAAATGTTAAACACAAGGACTAAAATGGTATTTTTCCAAAACTATATGGACTATTTTAATAATATTCGAAACTTAGAAAACCCTAGGGACCATTATTGTATTTAGCCGAAACCTATTTTAAGTTTTCACAACTTGAGGGGATGAAGATGACAATAGCCGAAACATATACGAGCCCTAGGGGCTGTTTTGTCATCTTATAAAAGCCCTAAACCCTAATTATAACGTGAGGGACTATCTTTGCCACTTCCTAAAAGTTATATAAACCCCTAGGGACTAAATATGCCAAATACTGAAAGTTAAATAAGCCCTATGGGTTGTTTTCATAACTTAACCTAAGTTATAAACCCTAATTAAACTCGAAGGACAAATTGTGTCACTACTTAGAAGTTAAATGAGCCCTAGGGGCTATTATTGCCAATTACCAAAACTTATAGAAGCCCTAGGGGTATAATGTGTAAATACCGCGAGTATTAAACCTAAAATAATATAGAGTCACTTGTTTTGCAATTATGCGAAACTTATATAAACCCTAAAACCCTTATATTAATATATAAGTTAAAACTTAATTAAACCTTATTTTATAGAGGACTATAATTGTAATATCCTAACTTATAACCTAAGGACCTTTCGGCAACTAATAGAAACTTCAAGGATTTTAAACTAATTTAAAGGTAATGTTTTACATTTTATAAAAATCATTTTTATAAAATATATGTTATATATAACAATTTTATAAGTAAATATATTAAACATATTTATTATTTTCCCATCCTTCTAAATATATAAAAATTTATTTTTTTATAAGTTATTTAAACTAATTTATGAATGTAAAAGTACAAGAATAATAAGTAAAGAATTATTTATTTAAACTGTATTATTAACTACGCAATTAATATTAAGTACCATTAATATTTATATAACGGTTACTTAAAATACAGTGATTGTAATAAACTGCTTAAAACCAGTATAAGCATGCACATATATTATTCAGAGACTTTCATGCATTATTTTATGCATTTACTGAGACTGTACAATTACTTAGGTAGTTGACTGTAGCGTAGGCACTTTGTTAGATTCCTAGTGATATCTACCTGACACTACTACTGAGGTGAGTTCATGGCCCCACACTATATATTGACAAACTTTTAAATCTTTTATGGGGAAGAAATCATGCAACACATTTTATGGACGTAAACTGATCTATTAAACTTTGATTACATTGGCCTATTGTAGAATGCCTCATGACCCGTGAACTGAAACTGTTAATTGTATAGCGTGAATGCTATAAATAGATCTATTTGAGATTTACCATCCCCATCTGGGTAGGTAGCGCTCACTGTGCCTGGGCCAGGATAACAAATGTGTATCATGTCGGAACATTGTTATGGGTGCATTATATTTACTATGCGAATGATCCTCATTTGTTGAGGGCTTAACGAGTCTAAGCGTCAGTTTCAGGCAATCAGGAAATGTAATTACCTTTAAGTACTAACGATGTGTGCATTATTACTTCAGTGAATGTTTTACTATCCAAACTTAATTTATTTAAACCTGTGAATTCACCAACTTTATGTTAACTCTCAAAGCATGTTCTTCTGAGGAAACTAAAGCAGTTATTTGATGTGCATGGAGTCAAGCATCATGATAGGCAGCATTTATAGAGCTCATCTGGGGTTTTATAACTTGGGAATAAACTAATTATGGAATAATGTTAAAGACAACTTTTATGACAATTTGTACTATGGTTCATGTAATATTTGAATTGATAATCTTCTATATGTTGCTCTACATACTATCTGCTGTTGATCCACCTACGTGACACCCAATTATTATTTCTGCTGCATTTGACCTATTTGGGGGTGCACATACTTACGCTAGTTATTCCGGTTTAATTCTTGAAAAATCTTTTGCATTTATAAAATATAATAATTATGCAATAAATTTAAATAAATTAAGCAAGACAATAAACATAATTATTATATCACATAGAAACTATAATGTGAGAAGATATTTTCCAAAAATAACTTATTTTAGGGCACTAAATTTAGAAAATCTAAAAATCTAATTTTGAGATTTTAGGTTGATTCTGTTTTGCAAGCAAAAAATTGGTAGGAAGAATTCTTTCCCAGCTTTCGAGCTAAGATTAAAAAGTTGTGAAGAATCGATTTTTTAGTGACTTATAGGGAATCGGCCCTTAAAAGTGTATAGATGATTTTACAAAAATTATTTTCTGTTCGGGTGTCAAAAATCGCAGCCCTAAAATAATTTTATAAAAATCCATTTTAGCATGCGTAACATATCATATCAGAAAACACGTAAATTGCACACGTAGTTGTAATTAAAGTTTTGCTATAACCTAAATAAAATGCAAACTTATTTTTTCCAGAAAATTATGGATCTAATAACATCTAAATAAAAAATTTAAAGATCTACAATTAAATCCTAATCAACTATTCAAGAAAAAATTATTTTTGCACTAGTTTTAGGCATTTTTTATGTAATTACATGCCATAGATTTGTCTCGTGATGCCACTATTGGAATTTAACAACCAATGAATCAAGTATTCATGCATCAAGAGTAAACGCAACGGATAGGATCGATTAACTATGCACATAATGTAATTAACATAAAGATAAAGAAAGCATACCTCAAGGCCAAGAACAGATGATCACATAACCAATAACCAATCAACCAACCAAACCCTAATTCCAATACACCAATAATCAATCACCAATAACCCAAATATCAAGTTAGATCTTCTCTAAGATAGTCCACACAACACCTAAACCATTCACCTTCGATCGCTAGATCTTGATTAAGTAAAATACTTAATAACAATCAAACCGTAAAACCCTTTGTGGGTTCTTTATGCCGTCGACTTCACCAAGAGGGAGAAAAGTTTGGTTTTTAATGCTATGAAATAATGAATCAAATCCCTTGATTATATAGTTGAGCCTTAAGTTTATTTATGGAAAAGATTACAACTTAACCTTCAAATAATAAACCTTCTAGAGCCCAAAAGATGTTTCTTCCCTTTCTTGTGCTATAGTCGGCCGAAACACCCCTATGGTGTTTTTGGTTTGACTTTTTAACTTTCTATATACTTAGTTATGTAATTACTATAATTACCTTACAGTATTAAGTCTTATTAATTAATCTTGTTAAACATTTTAACTTATTAATTAATTACTGTTAAGTATTAAGTTTTATCGTATTAAATATACACAATAAATATAGCCATATTGTATTGTATACTTTAATAAAAGATGATCTCGATGTATAAGTGTGTGACCCCTTAGGCCCACGTACTCCTGGCCGTATCAAATACTAAATATGACTTACGCACATCCTAACAGCCGCGACATTTACTTCATCTAGAAAAATGGCAGTTGGAAGCTCTTGTAGACTTTGTGCACGACCAGGAGGAGTCAAGTGATTTATAAAGCTTTGACAGTCAAAGGCATCGGTCAACTCAAAAGACTCTCGACCGTACCATTCTGGCACGGAGGTCTTTGGTTCTTGGTAAGCATCAACTGCTGGGGAGTCACCTTCGATGAACGGGCTCTTCTCCTTCGCCCCAGCTCCCAAGAAAATAACAAGGGAGTTGTGGTTGATATATTTGTCTACACAGCAACATCAGAGTTGCGGGAAACAAGTTAAGTATATATTCGTGTATATTCGCTATTTATACAAGATATGATATGATGTAAAGACGCACAAGTTTTCCTTTGAAGATGAGTCTCAGGAGGGGTCTCGACCACAATATTATAGGATATGTCCTCAATCTTAGGCTTAGTGGTCTTTAGTGTTTCCATGGATTTACCACCAGTAGTAGGATGAGCCGTAGAGGACTCCCCTACATCTTGACCAACTGCTTTCTAAGGTGCATTTGGATCAGGGGACTCTCTTCTTCTTTTGCGCAACAAGCGCGTCCCTTCCTCCTCTTCTTCCTCAGCCTCTCCTCTCGCCACTTCTTCAGCTTCAAACCGGTCAATGAAACCAGACTTCTCACCCTCTTCCACGGGTGGTGGCTAGGACTGGGCTTCTCTAGCGGCCACACTACAGAGTGGCTGTGGACTGGGAATTTTCTGTGACTACGAAGATCCAAAATCCTATACTACCAATTCCAAAGTGCGACCAGCAGTCGATGCTATGATCGGGTCGTGTCCAGCCTCCAATGGGCGCGATACCATGCGTACCTCCCTTATGTTGCGAGCTTGAACAAGGCTGGACAAATCCATGTCTATGATAAACACGACAAACAGTGTTAATAAAATGTATCAAAATACTTACAAAGTATAGGGAACGGAAGAAGGACGATCACCCACTTTGGCCGTTGTGCTCATAAAATTGAGGAATTTGGTCGTCGTACATCATAAAATGATGGCTCGGACCCATCATACAGAGGAATGCATCGAGGTATGACCTAAAAGGTACACAGTTGATATTCAAGGTCTCGGCATCTCCCACGTTTTATGTAGCAAGATCAGGGCGATCATCTTTCCCCAACGACTCTTGTATCTGCAAGACATGATCAAATGAGAAAAGAACATCATCGATCTAGAATAACATGCTGTTCCAGTTCTTCAATGAATCTAGCTTGTCCGTCTACCATTAAAGGCGCCCAACGCGTTTCGAAAATAAAATCCACCCATGGCTCTAGGGTCGGATGGTAGAAAGCACGAAAGAGGTTGATGGTGGGCTCTAATTTGATATCTTAGTTGCACCTATGGAGTGCAGCTACGATATATGGATATGGTAATAACCAAGTACGTTCGCCAGGAATACAGATAGCGGAACGCGGTTATTTGCATATTCAAAGAACCTCGTATACACCCATACTTTCCCAACGATGTAATTTCCTATATGGTATTGCCTCCCAGGTACTTCCGGGTGGAGCGTCTCTGGAATATGAAATAGCAACGTGAACTCATGAAGTTCTTGGTCGAAAAGTATGGATGTAATCTCAGAGAGTTGTTTCGCTCATTATAGAAGAGATTTAAGAGGAAGTCGTGGTGTTTTTTTTACCTTCTTTGGTTGATTATCGCGATTCGATTTTGAACAAAGATTCGTTAATGGAGGTTTAAGCTTTTTTACTGTGTAAAACATAGTAAAAAGTGGCTAATCCTTTATATATGATAGGGTTTTACTGTTCATTCTCTCGGATTATCGACACGTGCCACCCACTTGCAGATCTAACAATTGGAAGACGAAAGGGTTGATGAGGTGTCATGCACTTTTCACATTTACCGAGTTAGTGGAAAACTTGGATAAACCACGGGTCTCATGTTTTGGCGGGTAAAATTCAAACGTCTAGGACACGATTGAGAGTGCACCTGGGTTATTTTCAGTACAACTAACTTATTTTTTCTAGTCTAGTAGTCGCGGTACGACATGCGACTACTATACCGGGGGACATGATGACGTATAGTCCCTAGTCGGGCCATGTAGCCCGACCCACAGGTACTACCCGTATCCAATCCATTACGAATGGTTAAAATGCAATGACATTGGCCCGATAGGCCTGATGGATAGTTGTCGCACGTGGCCTTATGTAGGCCGCACCCTGGCCGCACGCAGTTAGGGTAAAACAGAATCATAGTCTAAATATGACTATGATTTATCAAAGACTAAAAGGATATACACTCTTCTTAATTATAAGATAAAGATCTTGTGTATATGGTAATTATCCTCTACTTGGACCGCATGATTCGAGGAGTCCGACTAGGGTTCCATCGGGTGCAAAAGGAACACCTCGGTTCCACACAAAGGTACGATTCACTGCAATCACTAAACCCTAATCGATTGTCACCTTAAACCAATTGCTTACTCTCACGCTGGAGTCTAATCGTTGGATATAATCCCACGGTAGTCTAGCTACTTTTCTTAGCGCGCGTGATCCTTCAATTTAAGATTCACTTGGTGTAGGAGCCGAAACCTCAATACCCGAATTACCTCTAATTTGAGTCATTCAAGGTCTAACCAACTTTTGTATCAACACCTACTTATAATAAGATTATGAATAAATTACATGGATGGTTCATGTGGTTTGGTCAAAATTGCAACTTCAGTCCCTCGAATTTAAAAGTTGCTTGGGTAGTCCCTAACTTTAAAAAGAATAACACGCTTGGTCCCTCCAGTTAACTACTGTTAAATAGGCTTTGTTATTATTTACATGTGGGTCCTTTTTGTTAACGACTGTTAAATCGTCCATCCTTTATTCTAACAGACTTTTATAATTTAACATTAAGTTCGCTTTTGTCCATTTCTTTTACGTTTTCGTACGTTTTGCTCTAGATAAATTTAAAAAAAAGGTAAAAAAAATAAAGTTCAAAAGAACTATTTTATTATCGAAAAAAATTATTTTCGGAAAAGATTTTGAAAAGGTTTATTTCGAAAAAAAATTATATCGAAAAATTAATTTTGGAAATAATTAATTAAAAAAAATTCCGAAAAAAATAATTTCCAAAAAATCTCAAGTTTTAAAAATTTAAAATTTCAAACTTTCATAATTTTAAACTCTCGATTTTTTTTAAAATTATTTTTCTCGAAATAGTATACATTATGTAAGTTAAATATTATTTAAAACTTTTTCAAAATTAATTTTTTTTCAAAAATACAATACATTTTTTAACTATAAATTTCTTCCCAATTTTTCTTCTAAACTTTTTTTTCTTTCTAAACTAGTTTTTTTCGTAAAAAAAAATAATTTGGAAAAAAAATTGATTTAGAAATTTAGTTTTCAAAAATTAATCTCTAAAAATGTTAATTTCGAAAAAGATTAAGAAATTATTTGAAGTTAAAAAAATATAATTTATTTCAAAAATAAATTTAAATATTTAAAATTTAAAATTTTTGGAAATTTTAAATTTTTAAAATTTTTAATTCAGATTTTTTTGAAATTATATATTACCGAAACTGTTTTTTTAATTATTTTTTTTCAAAAATAAACTAGGTTTCTTTTAACTTTTTCGAAATTAAAACAAAAATTTTTCGTAATTATTTTATTTGAAATTTCTTTTTTGTAACTATTTTTCTTCGAAATTATATTATTTTTCGCTATTACAATAGATTTTTTGAACTTTAATTTTTTAAGACATTGTTCTTTCGATTTTTTTAATTTATCGAGAACAAAACGTTAAAAACGTACGAAAACAAGAAAAGAAACGGACAAAAACAAACTTAAAGTTAAGTTATAAATGTTCGTTAAATAAAGGATGGACGATGTAACAACCGTTAACAAAAAAGACCAACATGTAAATAATAACAAAGCCTATTTAACACTAGTTAATTGAAGGGACCAAGCGTGTTATTCTTTTCAAACAATAAGGACTACCTATACAACTTTTAAAGTCGAAAGACTGAAGTTACAATTTTGACCAAACCAGGAACCATCCATGTAATTTATTCTAAAATTATAATATAGAAATTAGAAATAAGTAAGTATTACATGTTTTGATTATAAAGGTAAAGTAAAAAAAACAATTATAATTACTATAAAAAAATAAAATCTGAAAAATAGTTTTAGTAACGAGTGAGGTTGTTTTGACGTAGATGTGAAAAATAGAATGTTAAAGCCGCGTTTAGTTGCAGAAAAGTTTTTAAAAATTTTCTTATTTAGTTTTTTTGAAAGTAGAATAACTCTTATTTTTTCAGAAAACTTTTTGAAAACTGAAGAACTCTAAATTCAAGTTTTCTAAATATTAGTTATAAAATAAGAAAACAAGTTTCCTATTTCAATAGAAAAATTTCAGAAAATACTTAGGCCGCGTTTAGTTGGAAAACATTTTCTGAAATTTTTCTATTGAAATAAGATGGGTTAATCACGGTTCAAAAACTAATTTGGTCCAAAACATGGAATCGAGGATCAGAAATGTTCGGTTCATGTCTAGATTGAGCTGAAATGATCAAACAAAGCATAGGAGCCGATTTTGTTTAAGAATGAACCGGACAGGATCGAACCAAGGTCCGATCTAATCGGTCCGGTTTTACGCGGTTTCTCAATCCGGTGCGATCCACCACCTTTGTATTTTATTTATGGAGAATAAATTCGAAAATGGAAAGAAGAGAGCGAAGCCACAGGATGATCTTGAAACTCGGCATAGATTTCGACATATTGAGACCATCTATTTTGAACCCATAAATAATCCCGATTTTTATTCCATTAACCAAACCCAACCATCCCTCCTCCTTCCCTTTTAATATTTCTCATTTAACACCTACACACATACATTCATTATTCATACGAACTGTTTTTAAACCAACTCATAACCCCCCTTCATTCTTTCAATCTTCACTTTCAAAGGTATCCCATTTTCATTCATACCCATCTTATGTGTTTTTTTTTTGTCATAAGATGAGATGGGAAGATTTGTTACATTGTGTTTCTTTGTTGGTTGAAATTTTTAGTTTTTTGGATACCCTTTTGGTTGAATTGGTAATGCGTGTTTATGAATTTGATTCTTGTTGATACATGATTTTGCTTTTGGTTAGATCACATTGCAAAATTGGAATTTAAATTGGTTACATTGTGTTATTGGTTAAAAGTTTTAGCTTTTTGGAATACCCTTTTGGTTGAATTTGTGAATTTGATTCTTATTGATGTATGATTATGCTTTTGGTTTCGCATTGCGATATTGATATACGGCTGAAATTTATAAAGATTGGTTACATTGTGTTAGTTTGTTTTTTGGATACCCTTTTTGGTTGAATTGGAAATGTGAGTAAGTGAATTTGATTCTTGTTGATGCATGATTATGCTTTTGATAAGATCACATTGCGATATTGATTTACGGATAAAATAAAAAAAGATTGGTTACATTGTGTTATTTTGTTAAAAGTTTTTTGTTTTTTGGATGCTCTTTTGATTGGATTGGTAATGTGAGTTTATGAATTTTGATACTTGTTGATGCCTGATTATGCTTTTGATTGGATCACAATGCAAAATTGGAATATAAAAAGATTGGTTACATTGTGTGATTGGTTAAAACTTAAAAGTTTTAGTTTTTAGTATACCCGTTTGGTTGAATTGGAAATGTATGTTTTTGAATTTGCTTCTTGTTATGCTTTTGATTGGATCACATTGCAAAATTGGAATATAAAAAGATTGTTTACATTGTGTTATGGGTTAAAAGTTTTAGTTTTTAGGATACCCGTTTGGTTAAATTGGAAATGTGAGTTTATTAATTTGATTATTGTTATGATGATTACACATGAGTAGATCTTATGCTACATTTTATCGATTTAGGGTTCACATTTAAAATATTATTGTATGATTAAATTGAGGGAAGGCTTTTTAATTTGTATAATTTACCTTTGATTTGATGCAAAATTTGATGATATTGAATGAATAGTAATGAGATTAGGAAAGATGTTGTTGTGGTCGTGTTGGGTATGATCTTGATGATATTGCATAATAAACGTATTTAGTGAAGGTGTTTGATCTATTGAAAGGCATTAAAAGTAAAACACACCCTTTTAATCGTTAATCTTGGACGTGTTATAACTACATTGAAATGAACTAGCTGATATGTTATGTGTTTTAGTTGATGATGTATCATAGATTATAATTTTTGTTTCTTTATAGAATTTAAAAGATGGCCGATGGAGAAGATATTCAGCCCCTTGTTTGCGATAATGGAACTGGAATGGTCAAGGTATTATGAAGCTTTCCGCTTGTTTTGGATACAACTAAATGTTAATGTTATAGCATTTTTGCGTGTTGGTTTTGTGATCCTTTGTTTATTGTTTATAAGGCTGGATTTGCTGGAGACGATGCACCAAGAGCAGTTTTCCCGAGTATTGTTGGACGCCCACGCCACACTGGAGTCATGGTTGGTATGGGTCAGAAAGATGCATATGTTGGTGACGAGGCTCAATCCAAAAGAGGTATCCTTACATTGAAGTATCCTATTGAGCACGGTATTGTAAGTAACTGGGACGACATGGAAAAGATTTGGCATCACACGTTTTACAATGAGCTTCGTGTAGCTCCAGAAGAGCACCCAGTTCTTCTCACTGAAGCACCACTTAATCCAAAAGCCAATCGTGAGAAGATGACGCAGATCATGTTCGAAACGTTTAATGCCCCTGCTATGTATGTTGCAATTCAGGCAGTTCTTTCATTGTATGCCAGTGGTCGTACAACTGGTTAGTCTCATATTTTCATTTAACTAAAGTGGGGCTCATAAAGCATGAATCTTTTGACTTATATTTGTTTCTTTTTGCAGGTATTGTCTTGGATTCTGGTGATGGTGTGAGTCATACTGTTCCCATTTATGAAGGGTATGCACTTCCACATGCTATCTTGCGTTTGGATCTTGCTGGTCGTGATCTGACTGATGCGTTGATGAAGATTCTTACTGAAAGAGGTTATTCGTTTACTACATCTGCTGAACGGGAAATTGTGAGAGACATGAAAGAGAAACTGGCGTATATTGCTCTTGATTATGAGCAGGAACTAGAAACAGCTAAGACTAGTTCTGCAGTGGAAAAAAGCTATGAGTTGCCTGATGGGCAGGTGATCACGATTGGTGCTGAGCGTTTCAGGTGTCCTGAGGTCCTTTTCCAGCCATCTATGATTGGGATGGAAGCTGCTGGTATTCATGAGACAACGTACAATTCCATAATGAAATGTGACGTGGATATTAGGAAGGACTTGTATGGAAACATTGTTCTTAGTGGTGGCACAACTATGTTCCCTGGTATTGCTGATAGAATGAGTAAGGAAATCACTGCTTTAGCCCCAAGTAGCATGAAGATTAAGGTTGTGGCCCCACCCGAAAGGAAATACAGTGTCTGGATTGGAGGGTCGATCTTGGCATCTCTTAGCACTTTCCAGCAGGTACTCTTCTTTCCGTTTTTTTGGTTTCTGTTTCACCTGGCTAGTGTAAATCTAATAATGCTTCTTCTACTGTGATTGTTGCAGATGTGGATTGCAAAGGCAGAATATGATGAATCTGGACCTTCAATTGTGCACAGGAAATGTTTCTAATCGCAAGGTATAAAGTGAAAAAGAACAATCAGTACTATTCAGGAGACGTTGTTTTGTCATTATCTCCGTTCACTAGTTTTTCCACATTAATATTCATTTAAGAGAATGAGAGCTTGAGCAAGGCAGGTTGTTTCCCAGAATAATTTTACGAATCTCGGAAGTAGTTAGTAGTTTTTGCTAAGGATTTATTGTCAATCAACATATCGTTGTGTGTTTTTTTTGTTTTGTTTCAATAATGCATGAACGCTGTAAGAGATTTGTTTCTATGAATGAATTACTTGTAGCAGTATCTGTTTACCATATTTCAGTTCGCCCCTGTTATTACCTGTGGCGCGAAAAATGTCTCTTAATATCAAAGCGTTTTTGTATTTGTAACCTCTTACGACTAGGTTAACTTTATTTTCATTTTTGGATCTTGAGGGTGCATAATCTCATATCCTGTGACCTAATCATATCCCAGTGGTGTTCTTCTGTCTTAATAACGGGCGAACGCTGTAAGGAATTTGTCTGGAGACTTGTGGCAGTTTTGGATTTACCATAATTCAGTTTGCCTGTGTATACTTGTGGGAAAAGGTTTGCTAATGGGGTCGTTAGGCTGGTCTAGCGGTCTGTATATACTTGTGGTGGGAAAAGGTTTGCTAACGGCGTCATTAAGGCTGGGTCTAGCAATAACTAACATCACCACCGTCAACTTAGCAATACTTGACATTTTCACTACACTACTAACATCATCATCGACAAGATCTAACCGCCAACTTCATCATCAAAACATACCTCGCTTTATTGACACGATGAGTATTTGGTGCTGAAAATAACTTTCAATGGATCAGCGATATAACGATAGTTTTTTTTTTTTTTGAACGATAGTTTGATGCAGCGGAGTATCTTGCGTGTCGCACCAAGTCTCTCAACCCGAGTTCGAATCATCTCAGTCATATAACGATAGTCATCGGATTGGATGAGATTGAGAATGACTTTATGATTCCATTTGCTTTTAGATGATGTCTACCACCTTTTTTTTACTTTAGATGATGTCATTGTCTACCACACTTATGTTATTTTCGTAAAATAATGAAAACCTGATGATTTTGTCTCTTAACTTATTATTTTCCACTTTTTTTTTTCTCTTGGTTTTAAAAAAGTATACAGAAAGACAAGTCATGTCTTATGACTAAAAAGATACTACTACGTACTTCTTACTAACAGTGAATAGATTTTGACTTTTTTTTTTCTATTATTAATTTTTTAAGGACTAATTTTTTATAGGTGAACATTACATCTAACTATGGTTTCAAGTTTCAACCATAGCAGAATCAAAATTCTTCCGAAAGCATTTTTACATTCGGGGGCAAACCTTTGCATCTCACATTCTCCATTACTTCGTGAAAGACGAAATTAAATGCAATTGACTATCAGCATAAAGTGTCATGACTAAAGGCATGTTATCCGTTTGATTCACGTCATGTCATCTTATTATTTTTTCTTTATTTTCCTCATTAATTACTAGCAGGTACTCGCGCGATGCGGCTGCGGGTACATATAACATAATTTCGGTGAACAATATTTTAACTTTACGTTTTTAACAACAACATTTCAAAAAAGGAAAATTAAGGTTTATGTAGCTTTATCTAATTGTCTAACCGAAGCAATGGTGGTTTTGATTCTCGGTTGATCCAGTTAATCTGGTTTGATATTGAAAATTATAAATATATATGTTTTAAATTATTTTGTAAGGTGAATATAAAATTGTATATTTGAGTAATGAGTTGGATTAATTATATGTTTATTGTTATTAATTGATTTTGAAAAAATAAGATGTAGTTATATTTGTTGTTCTGTACAGTATGTTACTTTATGTGTAAATTGTGATGAAAAAGTGTTTTAATTATAATATTAATTACATTTTAATGATAGTTTTAAATGTAATATGTTATAAAAGTTCTTATGCTGGTTCTGGTTGTACATAGGCATTAATAGGTTGTATTACTCAATTCTTAGTTTGTTATTAGCATTAATAAGTTGTACATTATGCTTTATTTGTTGTACTATTTAAATTTTTTGTATTTATTGAAGAGAGATACCAATTTATTTTATAAAGAGTATAGATACAAACAAAAAACCCCACTATTTCAAGTCAAAATATTACTTTTATATACAGTTCTATTTTCTTTCCCATTCATAAACCAACTAGTTTTTCACTTTATTAAAACAAAAATACAAAGTACATGTAAAAACAGAGAAAAAACAATTATGGAAGAAAATTTAAAAAATTATCAAATAATAGAAAAACATAAAATTATCAGTAAACTAATTTTTCATTTTTCTTGTTATTGTTAAACTAAAAAATGGTGAATTGTTAGAATTTAAAAGTAAACTTAAATATAGTTTATGGACTTAAGTGCACTTTATAGTATAAATTAACAATAGACTAGTATTAGGAGTAGACTAGTATTAAGAATTACTACCTCCATCCCACAATTATTATCCACTTTTGATTTTTTGGGTCTTTCTTCGTTAACTTTGACTTTAAATTATTTTGTTTGTGTTATATATTACTTGATAAAAGTTATATCAATGAAAAATACATTTAAAACTCTATCCATTCATGCATTATGCATCAAATATTAAATAACACATACAAAAATATTTAAGGTCAAAATTGACGAAGAAAGACTTAAAAGATCAGACATGGACAATAATTATGGGACTGAGGTAGTATTTAGGTTAACTTCCTTAATGTCACGAGCTAAATTCTAAAGGCCGGGTTCTGCTTGAAAGGCGCACATGAATGCGAGGGTTTCTGGTTTAATCTTGCTGGTCTTTTTGAAGTACCCAACGGTAAGGATGTAGTACGTGCAATGATTTCAGTGTTTAATTTCTAGAAAGTAAGTAGATCTATTTTAGCTTCTTTTAATTCTATCAACTTTTTTTTGAACATTAATTCTATCAACTTATTTGCATGATTTTCCAACTCTAGAACAATATTATTTCTTTGTTCTACAACAAAATGTAGATCAATACACAGGTAATCAAAGACAAATTTAATATCATCTTTATCTTATAGACCAAGAGGATTTTGTACCTTTTTTATTGTGATATTTACCCATTCACCGTTATGAGCACTCTCCTTGGCCACAACCTTAAAATTTGTGCCTTCATCATCAACAAGAGCCATCAACACTTTGACATTCACTATCTCATCATCATCATCGAAAGAGACTTCTTCCTCATCTTATTTATAGGCTTCAGTAATTAAGCCCTTGTTCTTTCCACTTTTGGTGGATTTGGAAAATGAACCTTCAATGCTTAAGAGAGCAAGTCTGGCTTTGATCTCTTTGTATTTGGCCTCAATGTCTTTAGCTTGCCTTAGTTCAGCTTTGTGCTACTGAAAGGAAGATGAAGCGATTTGTTTTTGCGGAAAAGGTGATTGAACATATGTGTAGAAACTAGAAGGGGGGGGGGGGGGGGGGTTGAATAGTTTCTCTTTTTTGAGGTCCTAATTAAAATTATTTCAATTAGATTTGTCCCAAAATTACCTTTTACTTGAAAACTAGTTTCATAGTTGTTAGGTTCAATTCTAATGCATTAACAATATCTAGTGACAATGAAATGCAATGTAAGAATGAAAGCATAAGTAAAGAGTAAGTAAAGAAACAACCTAAGGTACGACACTAAGATTTATAGTGGTTCGACAATGAAGCTCTCTGTTCGATCCTACTCCACTCCTCGAGTACACCTTACTCGAGATTTCCACTATATCCACAAGCTCCCTTCTTGGCGGAAAAAACCTTACAACGTCGCTTACATTATTTTCTGACACTAAGATAAATGTCGAGACCTAATCTTAGCTAGGACCAATCTACACACGTCGCCTACTTCACCAATTTCCAACACAAGGCTAGATGTCGAGTTCTAATTGAAAGCTAGATACAATCTTCGTCGCCCATCTTCTTTTTCGACACAAGGCTAGATGTCGAGTTCTAATCTAAAGCTAGAACCAATCTTCACAACTCTTCACTTTCAAGTTTAGTGAGAACTCACAAGACACATACACACATCAGTTTGTAGTTTAGTGAGAACTAACACACAACACTTATTACAACTCAATAAGACATATCCAAGTATACACATGTAACTTGGATCCACACAAGACAAATCCAAGTATACACATATACAATGGATTTACACAAGACTAGTCCAAGTATTCACAAATATATTGGATCAACACAACACTAATCCAAGTATACACAAATACATTGGATCAACACAACACTAATCCAAGTATACACAAATACATAGGATCTACAGAAGACTCAAATATAAAATGATGAACATGACTAGATCTAAAGGAAGGATTATCTTTATCAAGGCTTCATCTTTAATCATATCACAAATGTGTGAGTGATCTTCTATTTGGACAAGTAAAGAAAGGATCAAGAGGATAATCATAAGTACAAATACTTAACACATTAAGTGATCATTTACTAATGATTAGGATGTAGAAAGAAGATAAGGGGCAGAAAGAATGTCCAAAAAGGTTCTTGAAAACTGAATATTTGATCCACTATTTATAGGAGACAAAAAATAACGGCTCTCTGGGCGCGGTTCATTATTTAGCATGCGGTTCAATATCAATAAAGAACCACATAGCTATTTAGGGAACCGCCCATGGTAGACTACGCTCCTCTTTGTCTTTTAGTGGAAAAATATTATAGGGGTAGATTTTACCTTCAAAGGATATTCCCTATGACATTTGGAATATGCCATATTCAAATTTTCAATTTCCGTTTTAATAAAACATTTTCTTAAAAATAAAGTTTATTAAGATCTTTTGTCAAATTTGTCAAAATGTGACTTTTAAAGTTAATCACTAACATGATTAATATATGTTTGTGTAAGACTTAAATGATTATTACTTTGACGACAGTCTTTGTTGAATAATTCATCTTTCGGTTGTCTTTGACGATAAATGTCGGTATACTTTGTCGTGATCAAAACTAAGAAAGATTAGTTAACACTAATAATGTTTTTAGGCATTGCTTGCATTAACAATATCCCCCTTTTTTATTACGACAAACTATAAACTCATTTATGTAAAAACAAAAGTTTTCGAATTATTAACTAGATTATCACTATCATTTCTCCCCATTTGTCGAAGAAGAAAGGTTAGCACAAGTCTTTGAAGGAGAGAATAATCGAATTTGCTAGTAGCCCCCTCCCCTTAGTGCTTACTCCCCTAGCTTGGTGTGAAAACTCGTATTTTCTGGTAATTAATTTATTCATTTTTATTCGTACTTTTCTATTTTAATAATATTTTATCTTTTCTGTTACTTTAACATATGTGAATCCTGAGATTTTGAGAATTTTAATTAAACTATATTTTAATATTTTCTCATTTAAAATAATATATTTGGATTTATAGAAATTTTATTTTATTTTTCCATATTTATTTAAATCACGGATATTGATTTAAATCCATCGTAAAATTTTATATATTAAGCTATTCATTTTTATCGATCGAGACTTATGGGTAAATATTAGTTAGCAAAATTGAGTCGAAGCCCACTCCTTCCCCCTTAGTTTCCCGTCAATGAGCCAACCCACACCCCATACCCTTTTATTTTTCTTACTAAGTGATTAGTACCATATATACTAACCTCCTTACCTTAATAAAATAGATACCACTTTATTTTTAACAAAAACCAACGACCTACTCTTTTTTCTCCTCTGTTATTCGACTAGAACATAAAAATCATAATCATCATCATCAGATCTTCACTAAAACCCTTCCTTTATATCCCAAATCACTCCTACAATAATCTTTGACAAAAACCCATCCTAATTTCACCATGCATTAGGTTTAAGAAAACCTTAATCTTTCAAGACTTGAAGATTTTAGTATGTTTGATCTAATTAGAGGGTTCAAGGTTAATCAAGGAGTGTTAGTGATTGATTTTAAGCAAGAGTGAAGCAAAAAGAAGCTAGTGTTTGATTTTCTTTGGGTCTCTTGTTCGTGGCAACCACACAATCCATATAAGGTTGTGTTTGATCAATTTCATTCTTCTTTTTATTGCATTGAAAGTCTTATATTCTTCCTTTTTGTTGTTTTAATTTTTCTAGTGATGCGTATCATTGATGTCGGATTTTATGGACATGCTAGTCTTGAGTATATTTTATCCTATATTCTTGGTAACTATATGTTACAAAACCATGTTTAAATAATAGATTTATCCGCTTATAAAACTCTGGTTTCTTTGTTTAAAAATTCTGATCTTTTATGATGTAATATAAATGTCTTATTTACATCAACTTTGTGTAAATAGTATTTCATTGTTTCTTGTACCATGACGTGGTACCCCCGTGTTTCCTACGTGTTTCCTTGCCTGATTTTGGGGGTCTCACAGATTGCTATCAGAGAGATGGTTATAGGGAAATGAGTCATTTT